>OZ024911.1:45630496-46077996 GCA_964017125.1 Flabesymbios commensalis
TCTAAAAACTGCAAAATCTGAATCTCAATCATTAATAAAAAATTAGAGAGACAATGAAATTGGCATAAATTGCATCAGAAAATACGGCTGGAGGGGCAAGGTAATGTAAAATCGCCAATAAAGGCGCTTTGCAAGGTTAGAACATATTCCCTAATTAGATTTAATTGCAAAAGCCGTTAGTTTATGTGAATTTACGTCTAATAGGAAATAAAGTTAAAAAAATACATAGAAACTGAAACGGGTATTGATTGTATGGGAAAATATGGCTGATGGGGAAAGGGAATTTAAATCTTAAATAAAAGCCATTTTCGGACTAAAAACAGCAATTAATTATATCTAATAGCGAAGTTCACGTAAAATTTTGTAAGACACTAAATAAAAGTTTCGAGAGGAACTGAACGAATGAGAAAGAAACGGGTGAAGGGGCAATATAGTTATCAGGTATCATTAAAATATAGTTTTTTTTTAAAAAACATGATTACCCGTGTAAATATTACATTTAATTTTAAGAGATATATCTCATGTAAAGTATCAATAAAATACAGACATTAAATTATTATGAAGTGGGAATATATTGTATGACAAAATACGGCTTAAGGGGCAAGGGGAATTAAAAGTGCGAACAAAAGCTGTTTTTATGCTAAAAAGAGACGGAGGTAATTAGGTATAATTGCAAATGCCCTTATTTCATATAAAATTATATAAAAATAGGAAATACACTATACAAATTACAGAGGCACAGAAATGGGTATAAATTGCACGAGAAAATATAGTTGGAGGGACAAGGCAATATCAAAGCGTCAACAGAAGGGATTTGCATTCTAAAAACAGTACAATCTGAATCTTAATCATTAATAAAAATTAAAGAGACACTGTAATTGGCATAAATTGCATCAGCAAATACGGCTGAAGGGGCAAGGTAATGTAAAATCGCCAATAAAGGCGATTTGCAAGTTAAGAACATATCCCCTAATCAGATATAATTGCAGAGGCCGTTAGTTTACGTAAATTTACGTCAAATAGGAAATAAAGTTAAAAAAATACATAGAAACTGAAACGGGTATTACCCCAGGACCCCGTATACAATGAAAGAGGTAGAGAGTTTGACTTTACATTCATGTACTGAGGTCATGTGGCTTTGAAAATAACCAGGGTAGACTTTTAAAAAGTTAGACCTAAGGTCACAGGAAGCAAAAATACAAAATGGCCACCAGGCGCACATGAAAAATCCATGATTGCTCATAACTTTCAAAGAAATGCACCTTGAAGATTTATTTTGGTGTTAACACCTAGGTTTTTAGGTATGAGGAATTCGAAAAATAAAAAACTCAAAGCAATACAATGTACAGAAATCCAAGATGGCCGCTACACTAACATGAAAAATCTATGTCTGCTCACAATTTTTTTTTTAATCTCCTAGAAGATTGATTCTGGTGTCTACAGATAGGTTTTTTGGTATGAAGAATTAAAAAAATAAAAATAAAAACCTCAAAGCAATACTATGTACAGAAATCTAAGATGACCGCCACACTAACATGAACATCTATATCTGCTCATAACTTTTTTTTAAATACACCTAGAAGCAAAGCAAAGACTTCAACACAAGCAAATGTGCAGAAATCCAAGATGGCCGCCACACTAACATGACAAATCTATGTCTAATATGAAAAATATATGTCTGCACATAACTTTCAAAAACGTTCGCCTAGAATTTGCAGCAATCCAAGATAATTATCACCAGCTGAGCTAAATCCACCTACTTTATTAGCATTTGCATAGGTCAACTCAGAGGTTTTCGTTTTTGTTCCATACATTTTGCATTGAATCAAAGTTATTTTGATTTTACTGTATAGTTAACACAACAAAATATATTCAGTCCAAAAGTTTATTAAAGTATAACAATAGTAGTTTGGCAAATTAGATGACTCTGAGTGAAAACTGAACAAACAAACCTGACTAGTATTCTTTTTTTAGACATTTAAATAATAAAAAAAACATTAAATCAAAGTAACCCACATGGCACAGCACATTACAATATTAACCCTGTTTGAATCGATACAACATTGTATATAAAAAAGTTTTAATATATTTCCTGCAATAACAGCATAAAAATTGTCTTTTTACTTTTGATAATTATATCGTATGTATACACAACACTGATGAGAAAAATACTCGTGATTTATATATAATTTATATGCAAATCCCAAGAAGTGGAAATTTTATTTCATTAGTCAGATGCTATTATTTCAACTAATGATCGGATAAATTTCTTAGTTTATGTTTCCTGGATTCTGAAATAAAAAAGTATTTTTTTTAAAGAAAGTATTATTTGCGATATGCAATAATTTTACTTTGTTATATATTTAAAGTGTTCAAGTAAAATGTGTAATCCAGTCGAAATTGCTCATTCAGCTCTCAATCATAGCCCAAGGTACATTTGAAGTAATGTTTTTATTATCATTGTCTTATAAATGTAATTTTTACTAACGTTTTTGATTCAACGATGTGGTACTTGTGTACATATAATTCTCAGAATTAGAAAGGCAATGTTTTATGCTGTTATTTCATGACATATATTAGACCTGTTTTTATATACAATGTTGTATCGATTCAAACAGGGTTAATAACATAATGTGCTGTGAGATGTGGTTTACTTTGATTTAATGTTATTTTTATTATATAAATGTGTTAGGGATACTAGTCAGATTTGTTTGTTCAGTTTTCACTCATAGCAAAAATAGATAAGACATAGAATATACAACTTCAAACATGGTGATGATTTGATTTTTTGCATGTATTGGAAGTACTGTGATTTCGATGTTTCGCACCAATTTTAAGTATTGAAACGTGTAATTGCAGATAATCATCTCTGCTGCTCCCTGGGTACAGTTGTATATAATCAATCCAACACTTTCTCACAATCAGTCCTTGTAATCATAGTGGTATATCACTAACGTCAGTGTTCCACGTGTACCGCGGCCATGTGTCGAGCGGATGTTTCCCTCAATTTGAGTTGAATCAGGAATGATTATCATAATATATGTCCGAGCCCTTTCATATATATTGGAGCATCAGAGCCGGTGATCAGGTCGTCAGCCACATGTACCCGAGCGATCAGGTGGTCATTCCAGGCGCGGCAATGTGTCTATCTACACACAATTTTAACATACTGATACAGTCCCCTTATATGTGACCCGATCTGGCAAAATGAGTCGGAAGTCGCATATTGCAATTTTAGAGATATTAATAGATCCTGAATCTACACACAATTACCTTTAAAATGGTATATCACACAACTCTCTGGCATGGTTAGCTCGGAAAATATGCCTCCGCCAACTCACAGAAATATGAAGTTGGAAATTGTGTCATTTTGAGAAAATGGCCTTTGAAGTTCAAAAAGGCAATTTGTAAACTTTTTGAAAAAAAATGAAATAAATAAAATAAATATTCATTTTGACCCCATTTTTTTAATAATAGACGTAAAGTTTTAACATTTTGTACATCTTAAAAGTTGATGACAGAAATTTTCATGGTCAGTATTTTTACAGTGTATCAACATTTCCTACTTAATAGCGACTGTTTCCATGGCAACAATGCAAATAGAAACAAATATCACTGATTGGAGTGTAATTGGGACTAAAATTAAAATAACATAATATTTTAAATATATTTTTTCAACTTGTACACCAATTTTTATGCCACATAATTTTAGGATTCAAAACTAATGATATGGAAATCAAGGTCATTTTGGCTTATAAGGGCCCTAGCATCGTTTGTCAAAGTGCGACTTCCGACTCATTTTGTCAGATCGGGTCACATATATCAAACACAAGACATTGGTCCAAAGTCAAATTAATGTTTGAACAGCGTCACAGATGGTGGACCGACCTCATCCCAGAGTTGGCGCAATGTCTGGGGTTTGCTGGGTTTTCAGTTGAACACCAATAAACAAGCCATGACACAATGTTGATTTAATGATGATTCAGTGTCATAAACGATGGGCCAGCATTAAACCATTGTAGTTTATTGTTTCGCACGCATCCCAGACAATGGGCCAGCATTAAACCCACATTGGTTCAGCGTATTGTGTTTTCTGGGTTTGCACTGTAGAGAGTTGTACTGGTTACTGTAGCTACAATGCAAGGTGTTTCAAACTGCATATTTCAGTTTTTTCAGTCTCTGTATTAACGTTATTATACTTGTTCACTGAATAAGAGAAAATATATTAGAACAGCAAACGCAAGACGTTGAACCAGTTATTGGCCCACCATTTACGACTCTGGTCCGGCATTAAGTTAACATTGGTTACAATAGACTCTGTTGTAACCAATGTTGTAACCCTGTCAACATTTTCAAATTGATCGGTTGACAGGGTTCCTAAACAAAAAGGGTTATTTATAGAACATGGTACCGTCGGTAGCACTGTGAATTCCACGTCTTTGAACAGATTGCAACATTGTACATGTACACATTATGCACATCAACGATGCAAAGCATTCAGCCCTACCGAGATTCGAACCCAGTAGACCTACCTCTGAGATTTGAGGCCCAGCCGAACTGTAGGCGTAAGCGTTGATCATACGTAAAATTATCGACATTGAAAAGAAATATTGAATTTAAGATGTAGGCCCACACGATAACAGTGGTTTTGATCATCATCATAGAGCTATAGAATATTATAATTTCTATAGGGGAATGTGACACATGTGCACGCAATTAGTCGCATCGAACTTCTTCTGAAGTGCAGAAATGCAAAAAAAAAAATTATATTTTTTTGTTTTATTAAATAGATTGCCAAATGAAATAGGCCTAGTTATCTACAATTGCAAAGATAAAGCATGGGTTACAAATTTCCATTTTAAGGACACTATTTTTTAAAGATGCTTAAAATGCAAAACTATGCAAATGTTCCCAAGTATGAATAGAACAGATGGGACGCAAAAGAGAACCGCCCATATCATTTCACAAAGATACATAGTTACAAACAAAGAAGTAATGCATATTAAATGAGGATACATGACAAAAGCATGATGGATGACTTGTGGTGAGATCATCTATAGACACTAAGCACTATTGTGTTCAGATATACGCAATCTTGTCTATACTCCTTATTTTTTTTGGCAAAGTAAAACAGCGATGACATGTGAAACAGCGATGACATGTGAAATTAGATCTCTGTCATTTAATTGTGAGACTGGAAATGAATTAAGAGCCCTTTGTTGGAACCCGGTCAGATTATTATCTGGATTCGCACCTGTAGAGGCTTGGTGGAAGGAAAGGGAGCATCACGTGATCATGTCATGGCTATATTGATGGTCTACTGCGAATAATAAAAAGCAGCTACAGCTCACAGCAGTGTTGTTTATAAACATAGGCCTCATTGGAAATGTGCATAATTAGAGACTGTGGCGCGACGGTGGAAAATTGTGGTGATGATAGACCCTCGACACATGGTTTAAGATTTGATAAAAACGGCTGAGACTGGTTTAATTTCAGAAGGGCTACACCCTTGGATATATGAGTTAAGGGTAAAAACATAGTTTAATATATAGACGAGATGCTAATCTATAAATTAATATGTTTTGATTGCTGTGTGTTGTATAGTTTTTATCACAGGCAACATTTAATTTGGTCATTTTACAACATTTCGAGTTGTAGGCCCATATTCTATGCCTTATCTATTCTTGCTCATAGTCATCTAATTTGCCAAACTACTTGTTGTTATATTAGTGATTTTTTCCTAAACTTTTGGACGGAAAATTTGTTGTTGTGTTAACTAATTAAAATCTATGAGGTTTAAATATTGAAATCAATATGACTTTGATTCAATGCAAAATTGATGGAACGATAATGAAAACCTCTGAGTAGACCTATTCAGATGCTAATAAAGTAGGTGGATTTAGCTCAGATGGTGATGATTATCTTGGATTGCTGCAAATTCAGTTGAATATTATTTTTATTTTTATTCTTCACACATAAAAACTAGGTGTACACATCGAAATTAATATCCTAGGCGAACTTTTTCTAATATTATGAGCAGACATATATTTTCATATTAGACATAGATTTTTCACGTTAGCGTGGCAGCCATCTTGGATTTCTGCACATTTGCTTGTGTTAAAGCCTTTGATTTAGATTTTTTGAATTCCTCATACATAACAAATTATGTGTAGACACCAGAATTAATCATATAAGGACATTTAAAAAAACACGTTATGAGCAGACATACATTGTTCATGTTAGCGTGGCGGCCATCTTGGATTTCTGTACATTGTATTGCTTTGAGGTTTTTTATTTTTATTTTTTTGAATTCCTCATACCTACAAATCTATGTGTAGACACCAGAATCAATCTTCTGGGTGCATTTTTAAAAAAGCTATGAGCAGACATAGATTTTTCATGTAAGTGTGGCGGCCATTTTGAATTTCTGTACATTGTATTGCTTTGAGGTTTTTGTTATTATTTTTTTTTAATTTCCCATACCTAAAAACCTAGGTGTGGACACCAAAATGAATCTTCTAGGTGCATTTCTTTGAAAGTTATGATCAATCATGGATTTTTCACGTGTGCCTGGCGGCCATTTCGGGTCTATTTTTTTAAAAGTCTACCCTGGTTATTTTGATAGCCACATGACCCCAGTACATGAATGTAAAGTCCAAGTCTATGCTTCTTTCATTGTATACGGGGTCCTATGACAGAGCTAGGAGTATATTGATTGCATGGGAAAATATGGCTGATGGAGAAAGGGAATTTAAATTTTAAATAAAAGCCATTTTCGAACTAAAAACAGCAAGTAATTATATATATTAGCGAAGTTCACGTAAAATTTTATAGGACACTAAATACAAGTTTCCAGAGGAACTGAACAAATGAGAAAGAAAAGGGTGAAGGGGCAAGTTAGTTATCAGGCATCATTAAAATATAGTTTTAGTTAAAAAACATGATTACCTGTGTAATTATTACATTTAATTTTAAGAGATATATCTCATGGAAGGTATCACTAAAATACAGACATTAAATTATTATGAAGTGGGAATATATTGCATGACAAATTACGGCTTAAGGGGCAAGGAAATTTAAAAGTGCGAATAAAAGCTGTTTTCATGCTAAAAATAGAATAACACGGAGGTAATTGGATATAATTGCAAATGCCCTTATTTCATATAAAATTATATAAAAATAGGAAATACATTATTACAGAGGCACTGAAATAGATATAAATTGCACGAGAAAATATGGTTGGAGGGGCAAGGAAATATTAAAGTGTCAACAGAAGGGATTTGCATTCTAAAAACAGCACAATCTAAATCTTAATCTTAATCTGCTCTGATATAATTGCAAAGGCCCCTAGTCCATGTAAACAATACGTCGAGTATTATGTAAGATTTACAAGTTAAAGAGGCACTGAAACTGTTATAAATTGCATGATCAAGTACGGCTGAAGGGGCAATGAAAGTTAAATCTTCAATAAAGCTATAAAACTGAAGTAATTAGCGTACATGTACTTGCAAAGGCACTTAGTGCATTTAAACTTAAGTCAAATGGGAAATAGAATTGAAAAATTACAGAAGCACTACAATGGGCGTAGATTACATGAGGAAATACGGCTGAAGGGGCAAGGAAATTTTAAATCCTTAATAAAAGCGATTTGCATGCTAAAAACAGTAAAAACGAAGGTAATTTAATATAATTGGAAAGACACCTTGTTCACTGAAATTATATAAAATAAGAAATTGAGTTATGTCAGAGGCTTACAAATATGACTTCATATATCTTTTATTAGTTTTGTTGAAATGCCATCATGGACATGGCTGTCCTTTGAACTCAAGTAGAAATTATTTTTCTTATGCAATCTTCGCTAGAAATTCGAACCTAAATATACTCCTCTGGTTTTATTTATATAATTCTTTAAAGATTTGTGACTAGGTTTTTTAATTTGAGATGCCAGTGTAGGGCCTAGATTAATAAAATATTTATTGAAATTGTTCAAAGTATATGTTTATTTCTAAGTAATTTATTATTATAATAGAATAACTCAGGATAATTGTCAGCTTTATGATATTTTCCCATTACTTCCTTATCCCATTCCATGTCTTTTTATTATTAGTTTTTGGCTTGCTTGATATTATGTTTTAATATATTGTTATATGTTAGTAGATTTGTTTTTATTGTGCTATATTCTCCTGAGCTCCTAGGTGTTCTCTTTGAAGTAGAGTAAAGCTTATCTCGGTATTTTATTGAACGAATAATACCTCCAGTAATCCATTTAGATATTTTAATGTTTGTGTTTAATTAAATTAAAATGTCCTTGCCCCTTCAGCCGTATTTTCTCATGTAATCAACGCCCATTGTAGTGTTTCTGTAATTTTTAATTCTATTCCTCAGTTGACTTAAGTTTACATGAACTAAATGCCTTTGCAAGTACATGTATGTCTAATTACTTCGGTTTTATAGCTTTATTGAATATTTAACTTTCATTGCCCCTTCAGCCTTACTTGATCATGCAGTTTATAACAATTTCAGTGCCTCTTTAACTTGTAAATCTTATATCATATTCGACGTAGTCTTTACATGGACTAGGGGCCTTTGCAATTATATCAGATCAGATCCATTTCAGTGCCTCTGTAATTTGTATAATGTATTTCCTACTTTTATATAATTTTATATGAAATAAGGGCTTTTGCAATTATATCTAATTACCTCCATGTTATTCTATTTTTATTCCGAAAATGGCTTTTATTTAAGATTTTAATTCCCTTTCCCCATCAGCCATATTTTCCCATAAAATTAATACCCTTTTCAGTTTCTATGTAATTTTTATACCTTATTTTCAATTTGACGTAAATTCACGTAAACTAACGGGTTTTGCAATTATATCTAATTATTAGCGATTTTACATATCCTTGCCCCTTCAGCCGTATTTCCTGATGCAATCTATGCCAATTTCAATGTCTCTCTAATTTTTACCTTGCATTTTATACTTTTTATAATTTTATATGAAATAAGGGCATTTGCAATTATATCTAATTACTTCCGTTTATTCTATTTTGTTTGAAAATAGCTGTTATTGAAAATGTTAAAATCCCTTGCCCCTTGAGCCGTATTTAGTCATACAATAATTAATACTCGGTTCATAATAACTTGAAAATATATATTTTGTTGATTTGTTTACATAATTTTAAATTAAATACAACAGTTCCATAAGTTTTCCTTCCTGTTTCTTTCAATAAAAGGTATTTTAATGACTCCTAATAGTTAACTCGCCCCTTTAGCCGTTTATTTCTGATTTCATCGGTTACTCTGGTAATTTTAATTTTGTTTACCATTTTACATGAACTACATGAACTAAGAGCCTATGCAATTATATCTCATTATTTTAGTTTTTCGTCTTTTTCTAGCATGAAAATAGCTGTTGTTGACTATTTAATTTCCCTTGCCCCTTCAGCCGTATTTTGCAATGTAATCATTTCCAATTCAATTCCACTGTAATTTTAATTGATTTACTATTTGACATGATGCTACATGAAATAGGGGTCACTGTAATTATATATAATTACTTCCATTTTTCTGTTTTTAGTATGAAAAAAACTGTTACTTACAATTTTAAATTCCGTTGCCCCTTCAGCGGTATTTTGTCATGTAATCTTTACCCATTTCGTAATAATTTCAAATTCTATTGATTTTTTACATTAGATTAAAATTAAATGGAATAATTACATACGTTTTGTTGGCTGCTTTTTTGTTTCAATGACGCCTAATAATAAACGTGCCCCTTCAGCTGTTTCTTTCTCATTCGGTAATTGTTATTTTATTTACTATTTTCATGTTTTTACATTAACTAAGGGTCTCTGATTAAGTTAGTTTTTATTTTATTTTTAGCAGTTATAGACAATTTGATATTCCCTTACTCCCTCAGCCGTATTCTGTCATGCAATCTATACCCATTTTATTATAATTTTTCTCATATTTTACACAAATTTATATGGTATATATTATATCTAATTACTTTTTTTTTTTTTTAGAATGAAAATCTTTTATTAACGATTTAAATATTGTTGCCCCTTCAACCAGGTTTTCCAGTACAATCTGTCCCCATTTGATAAAAAATTTATTGTTTTTTTACATGAGATATATATCCTAAAATTAAATGTAATAATACGTTTTGTTTTAATGACCTCAAAAATTAACTGAACCCTCCAGTTGTTTTATATGCGCTCGGTCAGTTTCTCTGGTCATTATTTTCCTTAATATTTTACATGAAATAAGTTTCTTTAAAATTACATGTAATTACTTCCGTTTTTAGGGGTCACAATGCCAAAATTGGCTTCCCCCTCTTTTTGCAAAACTATTTAAAAAATCCCCTATTTTGGCCAAAATATGCCTTAAAAAACCTTGGGGCAGGCCCCCGCAGCCCCGGCACACCCCTTTCTTCAGAATCTGAATCCACCCATGGCTTATGCGTGACTGAGTGAGTGAATATTGCTTCACGTCGCTTTCTGCACAATCATAGCAATAGCGAGACAGAAGGAAGCCCGATACCGAGACTATGCCCTACTTTTATTTCGAATGACTTCAAGGGTTCTTTATAGTACACAGTAGCATAAGCAGCACCGTACACTCCAGGTCTTTTGAACAGATTGGAGTAATGTATATGCACAACCACGACAAATATTCGGCCCGACCGGGATTCGAATCTGGTACCTCCAGGTTACAAGCCCCATGCTGTCGATAGGAATGAGCCATCGGGGCCGGTGTAGCCGTTTCAGCGTACCCCCTTTCAGCATACCGGGGGGTACGTTGAAACTAAGTTTCAGCTTACCGCAACGTAGGCCTACCCCCCAGTAAGTTGAAACTAGAAAAAGGTCAGTTCCAAGTTACCCCCTAGTTTCTGATTACCCCCGGGGGTACGTTGAAACTATAGTTTCAGCGTACCGGGGCGTACGTTTAAACTAGGTTCAGCGTACCGGGGGGTACCTTGAAAATAATTTCAAAGTACCCCCCCCCCCCTAGTATTTTGAAACTAGAAAAATCCATTTTTATTCCCTCCCCAGTTCTAGGGCCTAAAAAAATATAATTATTACTGACTTTTTAAGTACCGTTAGACCTAGATTAAAGTAGATGATTCGCTGAATACACATGGTGGGCCCAACCACATGCGCAACATGGTAAACGTTCACAAGAGTGGGGTGCCGCCATGTATATATTATGTTTCAGTCAAACGACCAAACTGCTTAAATTAAAATTAGTTCATTCAAATTTATCTGTTCAAAAACGCAATCAAAATACAGCAGACTGCAGCATAATATTTATCATTTACTTATAATAGTCAAGGCATATAAATAATGTTATGAATATTGTATAAATTTGTCCGATTATTGGTCTAGCTCGGGGTCCAACGCTACCGTTCGATTTTTTTCTGTGCCAGAAATGTGGTTGTGATGACTGGCATCGCGGGGATACCCTTAAACAAGTTCCCAAGTTCCGAAGTTCCCAAGTTCCGAGAACTTCAAGTTCCCAATTTTCAAGTTCCGGGAACTTCAAGTTCCGAAATTTTGAAATAAAAGTTAACAAAAAAATGTTTTCTCCCATTTCAAAAAAAACATTTTAGATACTGCCTTTTGCCTTTCCACGCATTATAGATTGCCAAGCTGCGCGCATGAATGGAATTAAATGTGGTTTTCTAGACCGCGCACACTAATTGTTATGTTCGAATGACGAATTAGGCCTCTATGTGTGCCCGACGTTGACCCAAAGTTGAGGAAAGGTTTGGCCAACATCTGTGACCTTACAGCAGCATTAATCCATGATCGGGTCAATGTCTGTTTGATGGGAGATTTACAGCTGGTATTAGGCAGCCATCCACAGAAGAGTTGATCTGAGTAGGCCCAGTTGTTTTTCAAGTTCAAAGACTATTATAACATGCCGCTATATATGCATAGAAAATATATAATGATATATAGGGCCTAGGCCTACAAATCATACCTCGCAGATGACAATTCCCAGCAAAGACCACGCCCTGACACAATGCTGGTTTCACGTTGGGCCAGCGTTGCAGACGATGGTCGAACATAAAACCAGCATTGGGTCAATGCTTCGTGTTTGTTGGGAAGGAATCCATGTAGTCTCAACGTTGGCCCTTAAAATATCATCGATACTGTTTCCACTGTTATTAAGTACTGTCACATGTCATAATTTTCTCACGGGTTGAGATGCTTGTTGATTTCGGGGGGGGGGGGGGGTAGGGCGGTGCAAACAGCGTCGCGCGTGGAGGAAAGACCTCATAAGCTCTACAGGATATTAAATATTATATGCCATCAATCACGACAAAGACCCAATACTAGTAAGCGTTTAATAATGTTGTTCGTCGGCCACCACCACTCGAACTCGAATATACTATATCTGGGAACATATCATATTGTAATACTCGTCATTTTAGATTTTGTATAATAAATTTGCGGTTCTATTGTAAATTGTATTTCATACCTGTAGGCCTAGGGCTAGACCCCTATGTATGCCAAGATCGCCTATAAACAACTTAATATTGGGTACCAAACTGTTTTGCCGACAAAAACGATTTTTGCAAATAATTATTGTTTTAATATATTTTTTCACTTATTTTGGAATTTCGGAACTTGAAGTTCCCGGAACTTGAAAATTGGGAACTTGAAGCTCTCGGAAATTGGGAACTTCGGAACTTGTGAGCTTCGGAACTTGGGAACTTCGGAACTTGGGAACTTGTTTAAGGGTATCCCGGCATCGCGTATGTTGTAACCATGCGGGCAAGATAGGCCCCTATGCATATATCATCTGTATTAACCCCTTAAGCTCCCTTATTTCTTACATAAACCTATTACTATCCCTGGTCATCTGCATTAACCCATAAACACTCTCGTTATCTGCATTAACCCCTTAAGCTCGATTTCTTGTTATTTTATCACTAGAAATAATTATAGTCCTATGAAATAAACAGTGGCATCAGTCTTTAAAACAGGCGGGAAAATGACAAACGTTACATATGCCATCTAGATAGCTCGATAGATAACAACGACAGCGCGAGACTATTTTATATAGGGATCATAAGGTCATATAGAGATAAAAGTGTTTCCAGACATCGTGCTAATAACATTTGTTTTCGCTAGTTGCCATAGAAATCAAATTGTTACATGGAGATTCAAGTGTTTCAAAACCTCGCGCAAACAGTTGTTTACGTTAGTTTCAGTAGGGGTCGAAGGTTTATATAAAGATTAAAGTGCTTCGAGATCTCGCGCTAACAATTTTTCTCGCTAGTTGTCATTGAGATTAAAGCGTTATATGAAGAATAATGTGATTTTAAACCTGTTGTCAACATATTTTTTTCCGTTAGTTGCCCTAGAGATCAAAGGGCTATACTTATGGAGATTAAAGTGTCTCTAAGAAATGTCATAATGCCATGTGATCAAAATATAAAATATAATTTATTGTTTTCATTGAAAATTGAAGGGGTAATTTGAAACTAGAGGGGGTAGCTTGAAATTAGCTTCAGGTTACCCCCGGGGGTAACCTGAACAGGAGGGTAATCTGAAACTGTTACACCGGCCCCCATGGCTTATGCATAAATTAAACCATATGGCCATTTTACTCGGAACCCTCCACGGAAGATTTAAAGGTCAAATCATAGGCACTCCACACCCACCCCTCCCTCCCTATTATACAATATAGCGCAAATTTTCTATATCTATCCACTCACTTACAATTATTTCTTGTTAACCATCAATGGGCACTTTCAGAATTTCAGTATGTACATAATACGTATGTAGAATTGATAAAATATGCATGTTACTCAATATAACGCATTATATACGTTTTGAAATATAATTTTTAAATTTAAAAAAGTCGATTGTTATTGCTCTTCATATAAAACTTTTTAATAATAACTGAAAAATTGTATTTTTGTGTAATGAGACCGTAAAATGGTAAATTCTCGTTATAATTTTTCTTGAAAAATGTCGAATAAATAAGACTGAGTCTGAGTCTGCAGAGTGAGAGTTAGGTTGAGCACCGAGGACTAGTGCCAGGAGTCAATTCAGAGGATGTGGATGACCTCTGAAACAAAAGTACTACTTCTACTGGACCTACTACACCCCATGCTAACCCACCATAGCCTTGCATGTTACCCCGTATGTTAGCTGTTAGTTTGGCATAATATTCTCGTTAAAAATGACACAACACCTACAAATAATCTTTTATAAGACTTTAAAGTAGTACGTTCGGCTTCTCCGTAGTTGAAAACATATATTTTGAGCCCCAAATCATCCAAATCGGTCAAATGAGTCAAATTGCATGGTGAAAAATAGTTTTTGTGGACCGCTAATGGCGGCCATCTTGAAAACAATGGCGGCCATCCTGAATTTGTGGGTGGCTAACGGTTTTTCAAAGGTGGCCCCTGGAGAGTGTTCGTGCCAATTTTAGTGCTTGTATCACCATTTGAAAGATTTCATAACAATGCAATTTATGTATTTTATTTAGTTTTTACTATTAAAATAAATACAGTAGGGCCTAATTAGACCTACATTAGTTTTCATGCATGGTTTTTACGCTGGTGTTTTTAAAGTAAAATTATATTTTAATGACTTTTATTGACACTTTTTTAATCACTTTCCTTTTCCCCCGAATTTTCTCATACAATAGCGACAGGCAGTATTTGTTCACTTGTAAAGTAAGCAGATAATGCCTTTTGGCTTCGCACGGCAGCATAGGCTACCCAGTTCGTTATAATTAAAATTCTACATTTTATAGTTTTTTTCATGATTTATATCTCTTTATATGTCAAAATTATATATAATAATCGCATAGCTTAGGTTTTAATGCACGTTTTTGGGTGTTAAGTTGGGAAAGACACGATGTTTGTTTGCTGTTTGGCATCGCTAGCCCTAAAACCAGGCCGCTCGGGCCTTTCTATAATTGTCTCTTTGTTTGTTTGTGAATAAATATCATTAGTCAGTGAGACCATACTGATTTCGAAAGAGAAAAAAAACTTGGCTGAAACTGGTTTGAGTGGAGAGAAGTGGTGTACCACCTAGCGAGTAACGGCGGACGGCCCAATACGGCGGAAGGTCCGCGACACACGTGTATGTGTTGTCAAATGTAATGAAAACCAAGCGTCTCTACACCACGATGCGAGACAATGCACTACACTATATGCCCGCTGCACCACACCTGAACCTGCTGCACCACACCTGTAGACTGTTGCATCACACCGTGAGTCAGATGCACCATATTCTATACCTGCTGCATCACACCGGAACCTTTACTTCTGCACCACACCTGGAACATACTGTATGACACCATGAACCAGGTGCAACAAACTCTGTACCTGGTGCAGCGTGCTTGGAACCTGCTGCACCACACCTTTAGACTCTTGCATTACACCATGAGAAATATGCACTATACCCTATACCTGCTGCATCACGCCATGAGCCAGATGTACCACACTCTGTACCTGGTGCAGCATGCCTGGAACCTGCTGTACCAAACCTGAAACCTGCTGTACCACACCTGTAACTTGCTGCACCACACCTGGAACCTGCTGCACCACACCTGGGACCTACTGTAACACACCTGGAACTTGCTGTAACACACCTACAACCCGTTGTACCACACCTGGATCCTGTTGCACCACACCCGTAACCTGTTGCACCACACCTGGAACCTGCTGTACCACACCTGAAACTTGCTGCACCACACCTGGAACCTGCTACACCACACCTGAAACCTGCTGCACCACACTTGTAACCTGTTTCACCACACCTGGAAACTGTTGAACCACACCTGTAACCTGCTGCACCAAACCTAGAACATGTTAAACCACACCTGGAACCTGCTGTAACACACCTACAACCCGTTGTACCACACCTGGATCCTGTTGCACCACACCCGTAACCTGTTGCACCACACCTGGAACCTGCTGTACCACACCTGAAACTTGCTGCACCACACCTGGAACCTGCTACACCACACCTGAAACCTGCTGCACCACACTTGTAACCTGTTTCACCACACCTGGAAACTGTTGAACCACACCTGTAACCTGCTGCACCAAACCTAGAACATGTTAAACCACACCTGGAAACTGCTGTACCACACCTGTAACCTGTTGCACCAGACATGGAACCTGTTGCAGCACACCTGGAACCTGTTGCAACACACCTGGAACCTGTAGCACCACACCTGAAACCTGCTGCACCACACCTAGAACCTGTCGTACCTCACCTGGAACCTGCTGCATCACACCATGAGTCAGACGCACTACACTCTTTACCTGGTGCAGCATGCCTGGAACCTGCTGCACCACAACTGGAACCTGATGTACCACACTTTTAACCTATTGCAGCTTACCTAGAGCCTGTTGTACCACACCTGGACCCTGCTGTAACCCACCTGGACCCTGCTGTACCAAACCTGGAACCTGCTGCACCAAACCTGGAACGTTGCGCCACAATGACTCAGACACGGTGCCTAATGGATCAGACAGATTTGCTGCACCTTTGAAATACACTGCGACATTCACAACTGTATGCACCACACGAGAAGCCCTATGCATATCACACATCGAACATGCCACAAATATCAAGTCTACCATAGCCTAGCTAGACACTAACTGGAACCAATCCTCCTCTTCTTTCTTTTTTCTCCTAGTCCATTCCATTATTTTCTATTTATCCTTCCTATCATACTCTATCTGCCAGTTCTATATCATTTCTTCTTTCATCTAATGGCGTTACTTTTTTGCACACTTACTTGGATGTACCGGGCTCTGCGTTTTATAGTGTGGTGGTTGTGTATAGTGAAGTGCTGTAAACTATTCAAATGCATGAAGTGCTAGCTATAGTATGCCTAATAAGTCACTAATATTTTTATTTGTGTCAACAAAACATATTTGTTGTTTGTCTGGTATTATGCATTTAGGCGGGCATCAATTCGGTCCGGTTGTAGCTCGAAATTAAATCTACTTGGTTCAAGTCCTGGCCGAGACATATGTTTATGATTAGGGTTGTACATACAGTGCTGCCTCCTAAGTGTTCAAAGGCTTGGGGTGTATAGTGCTGCCTACTGTGATGTACACTATAAATAACCCTTGAAGTCTTTCGAAACGAGTAGGGCATAATTTCGACTTCGAGCTTCGTGCTTTCACGATAGTGTCATGATTGTGCATAAAACGACTTAAAGTTGTATTCATTCACTCACTATGCATTGATATATGGTAGCCTACTGTTAATTGCGTACATGGATTTATTTTATCTAAAGTTGTTCAACTTCCTAATGCGTACATAAAGGTATACTCACTGTTAATGTATTCCGACTTTATCTCATTTTTATTGATCAATTTTGAGCTAAATAACACACTGACGATAATAGGATCCCCTCTTAGATATGACGATATTAGGACTTTTATGGGGAAAGGGGGCCTTATATTCGTCAAATGGACGCTTTTGGGGCCCCTAATATCGTCACCATTTTTAAAAGATCACCAGGGATAAAATATTTTATATTTTCTCATTTATTTGCCCGTATATGAAAAATATATATCTAACTGATACAGTTGTGTTCTTATGGGTCAGATCAAACTTTTCACATCTTTGATTTTCAAACAGGCACATAACAAACTCTCTGTGGAATGTTCGGAAAATGTGACCATTTAGAGGGGTACCAACTTTGGGGACATATTTGACCAACGTATATCGTCGCCTCGGAGCTAAAGGATCCTATCTGACACTCGTTAGAGTGGCAGATAGGATCCTTTAGCTCCGAGGCAACGATATGTACATAAGGTATTACAAATTAGCTTTAATAAAGAAACGAGACTATTCTGTATATTTTGGTTCCTTCAGCTTATTCCTAGTGTGCTGTGGTTACTAACTCATTCTAGTATTCAGCTGACGATATTTGGACCCTGACAATATTAGGACCCCAGACGTTAATCAATAAAATTAAAATTTATATGACATCCTTAATAGTTATAACAATTCCGCCTGGAGGTACCATTTCGTTTGACAGTTCACATAATGTTTTAATTCATTTCAAACTGGAAATTGCTGTAGCAATTCCAGCTTGAAATGAATTGAATAAAACGAAACGTATGTGGTTTTAGGCCACATCTGTGCACATGTAGGCTAAACTGGACCAGGAGAGTGAGATGGCACTGCCCTCCAGACACAGAATTCGAAATTCAAGCCGAGCACGCTACCTCGGTCACGGAGGCTCCCCACAATATTGAATCGAAATACTTCAAAACCACCACTGAAGGAGATGATTACGATAACTGATAACGTCATTGCAAACCTAGGGTTACAACGAGTGTAACGTGTTAGTTATATGAGGATGGAATTTCACAATGAATACACATTCAACCCTTGTCCTGCTATGCCCGGATATATACGGGGTTAAGGATGTTTTAGATCAATAAAATTAATATATCACTTAATGTTGATAAAATAGTTTTTAGTAGATGCTTAGTTGATCCAATAATTCAACTTTAGACATGTCTATTTTTCTTAAATAGTAATATTTTTCGTCATTTAAAGCTGGAAATTGCGTTAGCAATTCCAGCTTCAAATGACGGAAAATACAATTGAAGCAATTCAGCAGGACAAGGGTTAAACCACGTTGTTCTGTCTACTTTATTGCTTTAGATAAAGCGTTCAATGCAAACTTAAGTCAAGTACTGTAGCGTTCGCCTATTATATTTCCAATGTTGATTTAGAGTGGAGATTTTACGCGACAAAGAAAATTTGACGACAGCTCTTAGAACTATGTGGTGACATTCCATTTTGATACTATACTCGCAGGAGCCCCCAGCTTGGCAAACGTCCATAGTTTACAGTTGGCACGCGACTTCTCGCATATCACGGAAAGCATTGCGCAGTTTCCCGGACTTCACGTACCAGAACATCCGTGATTAACGTACCGCAACTCCACCAGGCTTTTCAGGATGGAACTAAGGCCTGCCTCATAGTGACCTTGGGTCATCTTCTGTCCAACAGAATAGTTCGCGGTGTAAGGTTCTGTATTAGACCAGACGAACATGATTAATGCACCCTGAAAAAATCCACGAATGCGATATTAAGCCGATATTGTCCGAATATTGGGCCAATAGTATAGCCATTGTAAACAAATCATTGATTTTTATAACGGAATAATAATAATGTTTAATTTAAGTGTTTGTTTATTCATTTTGATAATGCATGCATGCATCTATATTGCTAATATGATTTATTTAAGACAATAATTAGATATCTGTATACAGGTATAATACAAACAAACATAGCGTTGGGCCAACAGTGAAACAATAGTTTGCCGTGTTGTGACTACATACATGTAAACTGGAGAAGCTTACACAAATAAATTATTTTTGTTTAACATAATAATGAACTCATTTTTTTAATTCCCTTTCTACTCTGTAGAAGACATAAAAATGGCGACGTTACTTACATAAACAGTGATAATGCTGGGCCAATATCCCTCATGCTGGCTCAGGATTGATACAGCACTGGGACAACGTCTTGTGTTAGCTGATCAATCATTGACATCCCAGTTGCCATGTGGGCCGCTTGTATAATTATGTTATTTCACGGATATCAACCAAAATGACAGTATACCAATGTGAAGTGTTATTAAAGTGGATATGTACCGTAATTGAGAATATTCACTCGTCCATTCTGTCCCCAGGCGTGACTTAACCAGGGGTCTGGCCGGACGAATGGTTGCCAACTGGTGGCTTCGTCACTCTCAGACCAGGGCCGGATGATGCCGCAGCGGGCAGGAGTTTTTGTCGAATCGATATAACTATGATAGTACGTTATCTCACACCAATTCAGTAGTCATAACATATTATATATAACATATACTTACAACAAATAGATATTTTAGACTGTATTAATGACCTTAATAGCCGTAAGAAACGATTGAAGTGACGAACGATGGCTTCTCAGAAGTAAACAGTGTGCGTCCATCTTAACAAACCTGTTTCCTTACGGTCACATTTGAACTAGCATGCACAGCGGCGGAGACGCGATTCGTTTTAGTTGGACCTAACCTGTAGAATGCCTACCTCCCAACAAACACGATACATTGTTCTGTATTGGTGTAATGCTAGGTGACCCAACCTTAAATAAATCGATCAATCAATGATTTATTAATTATAAAAGTTTCAAAGGACTGCTCGGTATTACATATGTATAAAAAAAATACTCATAGTACATAATGTACAACAATTTTTTATTTGTATGATAATAATTGAAAAAAATATATTTAACAATGATTTCTTTTGAAACAACATAGGAGAAATGTATTTATTTGCTGGGCTCACATTGTGTGTCAAACACTATAGATTGACCCAATGCTTAGTTACTGTTGGCCTGCCGTCTCCGACGTCGGCCCAACATTAACCCAGCATTGGGTCAATGTATCGTGTTGGCTGGGGTGGTGCCCTATATACTGCAGCCGTTAGCAGCGAGTTTTTTACCGCTAAGGGGCTACCATTTTATTGTCAAGGGAGGGGGTTGGAAAATTTAGTTGGATAAAATATGGCACTAAAAATGCGCTAATATTATAAACGTTGGCCTGCATAATGTTACAAATGTAATTTGCATTAAAGTTCTTGTGAATAGGGGCCTACATAAAGACTCAGTAATAGCGCTTCTAGTAAGCCCCCCCCCCCCCACCCACAATTAAATGGTAGCTCCCTAAGTACGACGTGGTCCAAGCACACAGCAGGCAGATGCTCTCAGCAAGATGGATGTCACAGGAATTGTGCGGAAATTAAATCTGAATTTGGAACACCAATACTTAAACTCTGATCAAATTGAAATTTTGAATACTCTTCTAAAGATAAAACATGTCATGGGGATCTACCCAACAGGATTTGGGAAAAGTGACTGTTTCGTGCTTTTCCCAAGCATTATGGACTATGTAAGTATACACAGTTTCTATATTGTAGGCTGTCTTCGGTTTTTATGCTGATGTAAATCATATATACCGTACAAAGTGAAACATTATACGATCAATTATGTAATTGTTAACTTATTTCATGGTGTTTAATATTCTCCATGGTATAAATAGTCCCAACAACGCTCCCTAGCTCTTTACTTAACTCTGCGGGCTGCATGATTTCACTGAAGGGGGGGGGGTGGTCTATTTGTTTGTTTTAGTGACACGGAACGGGTAGGGCGAGCGCCGGCGCCGTACAAATCGCCACTCCGTCTATATTATCAACCAGCCTTCACCAATTGTCACCACACATCCCCATACCCTGGCATAACACCGTAAGCTGCTCATCTCAAAACATCTTAATGTAGATTTTCCAAATTTATTTTGGCACTCAAAAGGCAGGCAGTTTTCAGGTACAGTTTGCGCTGTAAAGACATTTACATAGAGTTTACAGCTCACGGAAAAGTGACTTGTTGTAATATATACTAATAAATCAATAATTGTTTACTAAAAGGTAATTAATAATAATAATAAATTAAAAATTACATATGAATTATTATCAACATCTATGTACAAATTTGTTCATTACAGTTATTAGTTAGTTATTACTTAATAATAGGAATGAGTTAATACATATAGATTTATCAATTAATTTGCAAAATTAAATTAGCGATGTGTAGATAAATTACCTCTTTTTTGATTATTGCAGTGAACATTTTGACGATTGCTTTTCGTGCTGCTGGAATGCACGTATACAACGTTTTTAGCCCTGTCAGATATTTTGAAGACTTGAAGTGCTTCATCGCCCAATTCAGGGCATCATCCTTTTTGCTCATATGATATGTTTTATGTGTGCTGACTGGCAAAGGTATCTTATGAGGTGAATAACTGAACCCCAATCTTTTTGCAGCAGGTGATTTCACAGGAGTCATTGTTAACCTAAAAAATATTATTGGAAATAAGAATAATAATAAAAAAATAATTTGCATAATTAGTCTGAAATATATTTTGTTACTTAAACAATTGCGATATGTTGAAATGTAATGTAATCTTCATTCATTACTTATAATTAATTTGCTATAAGCATTAAGTCACAATTTTTTTTCACTCTTGAGGCCTTGAGGCAGCCGGTCGTGGAGAAATCATGATGATTGTCAGGCAGACGTAAGAATAGGTATTTACTAGCTTTGATATGTAAATAATATAATGACACTATTTTAAAGATATTTTTAAATGAAAAAAATTACATTTAGATATATATATATTTATATATATGTATTTTAATTTTGACCGATAACATGTTAACTTGGTCGTATTTAATTTTTTTTTAATTATTTTTCTTTTGTATGCGGCGTGAATCTGTTATACGTTTCTGTCGTCATTATCCCATGAACTTGAACAGTTTGTGTAACTGCACATGTGCACCATAGATATATATCGGCCACAGCTGGGCTCTAACCGGGAATACTCCCTGGCTCTGAGTCATCTGCGCTACCAATCAACTACCCTGGCGCCAGGACAGCTCATGCCTAGCGTGATTTACTCGGGAGTCCGGGGGTACCGGGTTCCAGTCCCGCTGTGGCCAATATCTTTCCTTTGATATAAATTATTTTATCAAGGAACCTGCTCAATCACATTAATTAATGATTAGGATTAACCTGCTCAATCACATTAATTAATGATGAGGATTGTACTCAAATACATTATGAACGGATTATTTTCAAAACTCCAAGGAAAGTGAATCATGTAGCCTAGCTATTTTGCTACCAAATGTTTTTCTCACAATATTCACATAAAGAACCAAGAGATGGAAGAAAATTAGTGACACTCAAGCTATGTGATCAACTCCAATAACACTCTTACGGGCGTTCACACAGCACGTGACATTTACTCACGTGCGTCAGTGATGACGCGAAGTCGATTGAACCTACTTGCAAACGCTGAATGTTAAACCATTTCAGCGATAAAATGTGTGTTAAAAAAAAGGTGTCCTTTTATTCTTCTTCCCGTGTTTATAATAGCATAACCGCTCAGAGTAGTCTTTCCTGTTCCCATGATAAATGCCTTTATATATGTCATACATTGCTCAACATTAAATAATGAAAATATCACATAGTAGCACGTCTTATTTAGATGCTATACAGGCCTAATAATTCTTTAAATTACATTGCTGCACGTTAAAATTGTACTATGGCTGAATAATAACAGCATGCTTGTAGTTTGTATATGAAGTAGATGAACACGAACTGGAGTTACGATACTTACAATGCTACAGTACATTGTAGCAACATAGATGTGTAGGCCTATACATACTATAATGTTATTATTATATAGTTAGGGGCCTAATAATATTATTACGAGGCGCCTAATTACAGCGCTAAATTATCAAATTGAATTACTGCGACCCATGTGTCACATTAGATGAAAAAAAGGAAATTTAATAAATAGTTTTTTGCTAAGAGTACAAATGTTTCCAAATTGTAAAGATGTGTGTCCAGCACTTGGCGAAGTAACATGGCGTGTAACATGGCGTGTCATCAACGTGATGCACCAATGTTATCACAACACATTAATCGATTAACAGCTCAATAAGTGATGACAGTTTGAGTGTTAACAACTCACATATCTTTATAGAGATGGTAAGATGTCTTTTATATATCATAACTATGCGTTAATACACATTATTTTTTTTTCAATCATGAACAAATGTTACAAATGATATTGAAGGGGTGTTATTTAGGTTTTGTTCACGTGACAATTATTTATTATGCAGATTTAATTGTCCGTAACATGTGTTATTGGTTGTTTTAAGTGCTAGCGATCATACTTTATATTTCGAGGTTATACACTTTATTATACTGTGTTGTGTAATATAGACATATGTACATACATATCTAATTATAAATAGATATATATTGTAAAGGTCACGGCGTTGGCCGACTTTAAATAAAACAATAAAGTGTCATTGGCAGTGTGGCGATGAGCGTCAAAAGGGAGTAGGCTATCCCAAACAACTGTGACATTTTAAGATAAGACTTAATTAAATTATCACTGTATTATCCTTCAAAAAGAATACATGTGATGATAGAACTATTACGTCTCACCACACATAATACCCGTCCCATAGACTTACATGTATTATGACCCATACGCTCAGGCCTCCCAGCACTCCTAAAATGGGGAAATGTAAATAACCCTATATATCATTTTAACCATCCTGCTGTTCTCTTTCAAAATAAAAAATAAAAAAGGTATGTGAATCTGCTTGCTTTCCTGCTATTTTAGCCTAGAATAAGCTCTTGCCCCACTCTCCCCCGGGCGACCTAGAGAAAAATTGACCTCGTTTTTTTTAGAAGAGCCTTGTTACAGCCAGCGCAAGGACTTCCTGTTAGATCTATCTTTTATCATTTCGATGCTTTTGCTACAACAAAACATCACAGAATCGATTTAAATTGGTATCAAAATGATATTTCCGTAATAATCACCACAGGAGCTGCTACAAAGAGCCACAATTTTTAAAAAGAGACTAACTTTCTTGTTCTCAAACTTTATAATGATATGCGCGGATGAATTTGTGTGGTGAGACCATTACGCTACGATTCAGGATTACCAACTTAATTTAAGTGACAGACTTTGTAGAAATCAGAAAAACACTAAAAACTACAGAGACAGGCCTACAGGTAAAACAAAAATGCAGTTATTTATCAAATGAAGTTAATGATCATTATTATATAGGAGACACTTATGACGTCATAATTTGTGAACATTTATTAATTAATTTGTCATTGTTAAAAGATAATTATTGATAATACTGTTTACAATAAGAGTGGTTGCTATGTGGTAGCTATGACGTCAAGTGGTATATATTTGTGACGTCATGTTCCAGCACCAACAGAACCAGCATAAAAGGAGATGAAGCCAGCAGTCTCCTCATTCAGGGGCTCTGAAAGGAGCCGTTTTGTGAGACACATAAGGCAGTGGGCTTTCAATCATAGCACTGAAGGAGACAGATTCTGGTCTTAAGCAATGAGCTCTCTATCATTACATTGCTAGCTTGGGTGATGGCACGGCGGACACGGATGGTTGGCTAACGATGACGGTTCATGATGGTGGTTTCAAACACACTGCTCAGAAAGCAGAGCACATTTCAAAGGGTCAGTCCTTGCCCTTACTCTGGTGGCTGGTCGCCTCTTCCCTGGTTCTTTGTCTCCTGGACTTCTTGCCATTGCTTGTACAATCACCTACCTCACCAGGTGAAAAGAGAGAGGCACTATAAGGTTTATACCAGAACTAGTGCATAATCTCGCGTCAGCCCTCGCGCTCCTCTAGTAGTCTCCTCATTCTGCTCAGGAATCAGCCATGGTGCTTTCTAAATTTCTTGGAACTTAAACCAGTGATGGCAAAAACACTATGATAGTAATAGACCTAAATGGCCTAAAAACTAATACTAAAATAGGAACCAAATGACATTCTATAAAAGCTAGAAACACTAGGCTTTGAGTGGAGTTCTTAGTAGGAACGCTGCCGTTCCAACTTGGAACGATCCGTTCCAACAAAGGAATTTGGAACGGTCTGTTCCAATAATGGAAGTTAGAACGATCCGTTCCAATAATAAGATTCCGCTCTTAACTTTTAGAAGAATCCTAGTCTAGCCTAAACGCCACACCTGGGCCCGTATTCTCGTACAAGTTACGATATATCGTAGACTGCGGAACGGTCGAGATGGCCTTCTCGACCAATCCGAAGCCTACGATATATCGTAAATTGTACGAGAATACAGGCCCTGTACTATATGTTACAAGTTTGACAAGTTGAAATTATTATCCTAGTCTACTAGTTTTGATGTTTGAACATTATTACAAGTTAATGAACAAGACAACATGACTGTATATAAAGCGTATATATTATACGATCCGTTCCAATAAAGGAATTTGGAACGATCCGTTCCAATAATGGAAGTTGGAACGATCCGTTCCAATAATAGATCCCGTTCTTAACTTTTAGAAGAATCCTAGTCTAGCCTATACGCCACACCTATAGACTACTATATGTTACCAGTTATTGAACATGGCAACATGACTGTATAGCCTATAAAGCGTTCTTAGTAGGAACGCTGCCGTTTCAACTTGGAACGATCCGTTCCAATAATGGAATTTGAAACGATCCGTTCTAATAATGGAATTTGGAACGATCCGTTCCAATAATAGATCCCGTTGTTCACTTTTAGAGGAATCCTAGCATAGCCTACAGGCTATACACCTGTACTATATGTTGCAAGTTCAACAGTTGAAGTTATTACTATCAGTATACGGTCTACTAGCATGTTCTGAACATTATTTTTAGAAATTACTCAACAATTATAAAGTATTACTGCAGACTCTAATGGAACAAGCCCGTTCCAATAATTGAAAGATATTCCGTTCCAATAATAGAACGATTCTAGGACCTAGTGAAATGATCTAGTCCAAACTACAACTTTAACCAGAACAATTATATTTGGAACACGTTTCCATATCTTGAGGAATTAAATGTGTTAACACTTGAAAAACTGAGAATAAAACTTTTTGGACTTGAATTGAACACAGCGTTCCACATTTTTATAGGAACCGTTCCAAGTTTAGGAACTAAAAAGTAGTAAACTAAAAACGTATCCAGTTCCAAGCTTTGATCAAATTCCTGAAATACACAAACTGTTGAAATACCATTTACATTAACATGTATTATAAGAGCCATTGACTTTGATTACAATTATTCTGGTAGTTAAAAAGAAAAGAAAAACAAACACGTGACTGTTGGAATTTATTTATTGACTTGTAGCCTGTAGAAAGTCTAGTTTTATTAGAGTAGACTTAGTTTGTATGATGCCTACCCCGGCAGTCACGTCACAATGTAATCGCTACATTTGAATTTCATAACCGCAAAGTGATTGAATTCAAATGAATCCTAAAACAATATCTAAGTGAAATAATGTTCCGCATAAATAATATAATTTGCCAGCTCTAATCATGTCAGTAATATGCAATTGTTTTCATAAAATTAAAATGATAGGGCCTACCTTTTGCCTGGTGTATGCACCACAAATTTTCTTTTTTTCTCTCTTTTTTTTCTGGAAGACACCTGTCTTAATCATATCATTAAGACAGATATGACACAAAAATATTCCTTTTATTTCCTCTTGGCTCAAAGAAGTACCAGGCTTCAGAAGTTTAAGTATACTCCTGGGGCTGGTTACTGTTAGTATTGGATGTCGTTTCCATCCTTTCTGGTGTTTTTCAAAAGGCCCGCTACACAAAAAGCAAACAGACTCTTCCATTGTGAATTATTAACTGTAACGTTACGCAACCTAAGGCGACGAAACCATCTTGCAAGACGTCCAATAAATGATGAGACATAAGAATTACTTCAATCATATATAGGCAACGATAAAACTTCCCATACTACCCTGCTGTAGCATGTTTAGTGGGGTGATTTATGCAATTTGTCCCCTCCTCCACTATGCTTCATGCCTTCGAACCCAACCCCAAATTTAAGAAGCTAAATTACAATATTGATGATTGACAACTATTTTTTAACAATAACCCTGATAACAAATCTCCCATAATGAAGGTAAATAGCATGTTAAGTATATTTTATCACGAATTTTGATATGATTGTGTTAAATATTTTTTCTTCTTTGCATAAAGGTATTTAATAGAATAATGTATTACCTAAATACATTAAAGTTATTGCATAGGTTATTGTCCTTGCATACGAAAATGCAAGACCTATTTATCGGAATTTTATCATTTTTTTATTTAAATTTATGAGCATTATTTTTGAAATAGACAACATATTGAGGAAATAACAATCATCAGCTTAGTCGAGTTTGGGTAGCGTTGATAATAAATTTAAATAATTACATCACTGTATACAAAACTTATTTTCATTTCATTTTAATTTATTTTAATTTGTAATTTTTTTTTATTTCCTAATATTTTTCATATAATTATATTTTCAAGTTGTAGGACCACAGCACATTAGGGTGTTTATTCCTCCTCTTTTTTTGTACCTCTGACCCCTCTCTTAATTTCCGGCATGCCTCACAATTTCTCTCCTTTGATCTCCTTACCGTCTGGTGTCACCGCCCCATTGCTGTCCGATCTCACCTCAGACATATTATGTCATTGGTAATACTGACGGCAGTATAGTTTTGCAACCCTTTGCCGGCTGAGCAAGCTAATTATCTTTTCATATGAGTTTGAGTAGCGTATCAAATTAACTATACTGTTAACAAAAAATGATGTTACTATTCTACGACATGCAAATTTATGGTTTCAAATTAAAAAAATATAAGTAATTTTCACCCACTTGAAGTTATTTGTTGCCCTAGAAATGAGTGAATATTTAAATTATATAACCCAGCGTTTTGTAAGGGTGTGACCCTTTCTGATGACTCCACACAATTCTACTTATTTTATAATTACCAACTTTAGAGGACGATGAAGGGAATTTTTATCACCTCTGAAATTTAATAATTTATGCAAATATTCTTTAATATAATATTAAATAATTTATTCGGTTCTATAATATATTGTTAAATATAAAAAGTAATATAATGGTCACCGCCGGTTAAAGGGTTAATTAGTGAAAACATTGAAATACATTCTTTCAACTCACGGCATTTCAGAGAATCTTGAAGGATTTTAAAATTGTGTCTAAAGCCGTAAGTCACGTTTCCTTTACTGTCATCGCCACCCAAATTAACGAAGGCATTGTGTAAACATGAAGGGACCGTCGCTAATCAGGTAGGCCTATATCTGGCAGGGTGACAAGAGACAAAGGCTAATACCTTTTGACACTATGAACCCTGTAGGCCTACACTATGAAAGATACGAGAAAATAAAACACTGAATACATGCTGCGTTATTTAATTGTTTACCTTTATTACCTCACATTAAGTACATCATGATTATATTAAAAAAACCGTTAATTAGACCTACGATACAGATACTATCGGAATATATATATATATATTTAAATAAGCATATTTTGTCTGAGAATCATCCAGGTAAGATGTGACTTGCATTATTTGTAATGATGTCATAACAAAATATTTCAAAAAAACAATAATAGCCTAATATTTCCAATACCAACAACATTTTATGTTTTATTAGAGCTGAAAAATAGGGTTGAAATAAAATGTAGCATCATTTATTACTTTCCATAATATCATACGTATTCACAGCTTATCATATAGGCAGTTGGACTACGGGGTTGTAAACTATGACAGGGAATCACGCAGATTTAATTGTTCAACCCACATTTATCTCGTTACACATCTAGCGACGACCTAATTCTAGCTGTCCATGCGCATGGGTGAGATCATTTTTAGTGTCGGCCATTCAACAACAAATCTGATTCAACCTGCACGGAATAAAACTTATTTTACAGTCTACTGGTTTCCTTGATCATCACAAAAACCTCCCGATTAAACAGGTAAATGTTCTATAAAGCCGATTCGATAAAAAATATTGCTTTCAGTATCAGTTTTTGGACGTTTCGGGCGATCTCTCACCCGTTGAAAAGATTTTCGATCAGCCTGTGTTAGAGCTGTAGTACGAAGCGCCAGCATGTATTCGTACGGAAGCTCATTAGAGTAAGGCGTGACTGGTAATGTGCGAAGAGTGAGGCACTCGCCACACCAAACCGCGAAGTCCTCACTCACACACATTAACCCTACGCAAGCTGGCGTAAAAATAACCTGCTGCATCCCGTAGAAACGCTATGAGGGCAGCGAAGTTGCATGACATAAATGAATATGGTTGCATTCAAATTGACCTTTCAGATGCAGGGATGCCTTGAGCTGTTTTTAAAACAGGAAAATTGATTGACAGTTTTTTTAATCTTTAAAGCGCCAAATGCTTTTTAAATGAATATTTTCACCTTCTGATTTGTCTTTATGCACAAGTTTGTCAATATCGCAGACAATTCAGTTGATTCTTGAAAACAATTTAATTATACGTAGGCCTATTTTTTCGTCCAGTTTTATCTCGCAAGCCAGTTTATAAATAAAGTGTGGTATTAAGTAACAAATTAATGGAGGTTTGCGAAACATAATTCCTGTGTGTGGGAATTTTTAAGTAGAATAACATCGAAGTAGTAACTATAGCCTGTCCAACGTGGAGGATGGACATATAGTCTGATTCAAAATTGTATATATATATAATTATTGTTTATCCACTTATTTAAGTTGTGGATCGCGGTAGCAAGACATAACTTGAAGGGTTAATATGCTCCAGAAGACAATTAATATTCTTTAAAAAAAGGTTATATTTTTGTTTTGTTTTTCTACATAACGCATATACTCTTGAAATATTTCTTGAAAGGATATCTGCTGTGTGAAAGCGAAGAGAGAGGTTCATCTGCTGTACCATACAGAAAAACACCACAATGGCAAATTCATATGTCTAGATCTGGTATCAAACTGATGGACACTGTATAGGAATATTATAGTTACGCAGTTATAAATAATGACAGAATTTGTATTTACGCACATCCACCTGGACAAAAGACGTGATTCTGTCGATGATTGGAACAAATTTAATCGATCATAACCACAATGCCGGCGAAAGGGACCCAGAAGTACGGGTCAAATAGGCCTATGTACAATTGTCTCGATGCGTACAATTGTCTCGAGTGCTGAGACTGAGGCAACATTATAGCTAAGGCTTAATATATGTATTACACCCACTTGACGCTGAAGTAAATGAAAATTACTCTATTCCCCAAAATTTGAGTTTTAAGTCAATATTGCCAATATGAAACAAGAAAATGTCAAAAATATCTTACACGCAGGTTATGCTATGATAAAGTATAACTTCCCATAGCACTGCAAGGGTTCGCTACCACCTAGAGCATGTAGCATGTAGAAGTACAGATATAGTTCCTTGGACGACATGCGGTTTTCCAAGGCACAATGGCAGTGGGTGCCAAGCTAGACACTATAAGCTGCGATGTGTTTTCTCAACGGTGGGGCAACATCTCAGGAGTAAATCAATACTCAGACAATCGTTGTTTCAAATCAAGGAGTTTTTTTAAGTTTCGTGGCAGTTTGGTTACAATTCGCTGAGCATAAGTTGCAGGCCCACCCGAATGCGCAGCATGATCAACGTTCTAAGGAGTGGGGTCCATCAGAAGTAAATATTATGAATCAGTGAAGCGAAACGAATGATCAGGTTTAATCTTGCTGTCCCTGGTTGTGAATAAAACCAGTATTTGCTTTGCAGCCCGTATTCTCGTACATGTTACGAAATATCGTAGGCTTCCGATTGGTCGAAATTCGACCAATCGGGAGCCTACGATATATCGTAACTTGTACGAGAATACTGGCCTGCATAATGTGCCTATTCCGTGATATCAGCATGCTTACCAGATCACGACAACACCTTAACTACACCACTGTGCTAACAGTGAGATGGGTAATTGAGCTAAACGTCTTACATCCCATAATATTACCAAGTATTTCCGCTATATTGCTATATTGCTATAAATCCATATCGCATATCACACCCAATATGTCAACAATAATGGCTAATTGTTTTTGTTGCATCGCGATCTCTTGCAGAGCAGCAAAATTGTTCTGCATTTACAATAATTTTCTAAAAGATTACATTATGCATGTGCACTTATATGGTATGGTATGATATCGTACATTTTACTGACATATATGCATACCTAAAAAAATTTCCGCCGAGTTATCTTAATAAATATTTCACCCTCAATTTAGTGAAAATTACTCATCTTCGTATAATTTGAGACCAAACATTTGCAAATCTAAACGCCCATTTAATTCCCAAATAACAGTGATTTTAACAGTAATTTTAACGGCTTATAACATGAATTAGAAACGAGTCTAGTCTCCCTTAGCGACGAAAGGGTTAACATCGCCGGAAGGGGGTGGGCGATGTGTCCGGGTTTGAGCCTCCAATATCTATTACATTGGAAAGCATCCTTGAAAAGTAGGCCTATTTGTAGTATCTCAATACGACGTACATTCTTGTACCTTCTCCTACAATATATCTATTGGTTCTAATTTACTTGAATACATTGACAGAAACTGGTGTGAACTAAATAGAATGTTGAGAGATATATTAGGCCTGCTATCATGTAAAGCTAAAAGGTGGTGTAACTGCTTATTTTAATCCTTAAAGCGCTGAATTAATTTGTAAAAAAAACATCGCAACCAAAGGATTTTATCACTTTAAAATCATCATAAACGTCTTAGTTAGTTCTTTCCGATTCATTTGAATACCTATGTTAGGGGTCTACGGCCATTAGAAATATGTCTACGCTTACAGTGCGGGATCGACTTTAGTCGTCAGAATTCTGACGACTAAAGTCGATCCCCGCGCTGTAAGGGTTAACCTTTTCACTATCATACATGACGGAAATTTCCGTCGTCATTCGTCAATGAACGTAACCATAAAATGACACAAATTTTCGTCAAATATATACTACATTTATGTATTTTTCGTCATTTGAAGCTGGAAATTGCGTTAGCAATTCCAGCTTCAAATGACGAAAAATAGAACTCCTACACCAGTATATCTGGATTCTGGCATGCACCCCGGCCTGGAAGTCAAAGGGTTAAATGGATGTTAAAAGTAAGGTTACTTAACCCTTATAACGCTGAACTATTTTTCGTATAAACCATGGATACCAAAGTGTTTGAAATCATCATAAATGTCTTAGTTAGCTCTTTTCGCTTCATTTGAATACCTATGTCAGGCATACGTGCGGCCATTATAATTTTTTAATTCTTGCAGTGGGGGATCGACATTATAGCCGTCACAATCGGACGTCTGTAGACTGAAAGGGTCAATTGAAATATTATCAGTTACTGCTTTTTGACTCTGCATGGCAGTATACTCGGATACTTGAGCGAGAACAATAGTTCTGGTTCACTAGATATCCGGCGTGTGTCCCGTCTTCCACTTGCCCACCGTTGGACCAACGTCTGTTTTTCGATGCTGAGCTTTGTCTAGGTCACAATGATAAATAGCGTTACGGAAGAACGATGATTTATCAAGATTTTATTATAATCAAACACATCGTGAATATCATTAGCCGCGCATATAGGCTACTCCTCTTGAAAGCCAAAACGCAGTATCTGCTTATGTCTACTTGCAGATACTGCCTTTTGACTTTACACGCCGGTACATCACAAAAGTTTGGGTTTCCTAAATTTACCCGAAAATCTGACATTGAAGCCTGGAATAAATGCGTACAAAATTATATTATTACTTAAGTAACTGCAATTATCATCACATACCCACATAAGAATGAAATGTACGTACGTAACGATATTATGCAGGCCATCAGGCATGATAACAAGAATGTTATTATATATTCTTGATGATAAGCGCATGTATTAACATCACAATGTTACGTTACGTATGTAAGATCTTTGATTCTATACTCGCAACGGGCATCTTTAGATTAACCCTTGAAGCGCTGAAATATGTATACCAAGACAATAAAGGGGTATTTTCAATTTGAAATTATCATAAATGTCTTATTAAGTTTTTCCGCTTCATTTTAATACCTATGTTATGTGTTTACGGCCATTATAAATATTTTACTCTTTTGGTGCGGGGATACTCTAGACGTCAGAATCTGACTTCTAGAGTCGTCAGATTCTGACGTCTAAAGTCGGTCCCCACGCTGAAAGGGTTAAATAGTATATAATTATATGTGACCTGTGACGCGAAAAGCTACATCCAGGCGGCATCATTTCATTGTTATTACGTCATTTAAATTTTAATGGTTACATACCTAGAATTAAACAGCTTAATATCTCATAAAATAAAAAAAATACAGATTTTTCCAAAAAAACTCCGTTTATGAAATAGGAAGGACACGACTATCAAATCTAGAAAAAATCAATTCTGAAAGTTTGATCACCAAAAAATACAAATGTTTGACAATTACGTGTACATGTATATATCTGACGGCTCAATTAAACAACATGTATTTAAATAATGATAATTATGGAATTAAAGTATGGGAATTAACTGCATCTATCTTGTGGTGTTGTGTTTTTTATACTTGACCAAAATACTAGATATTTTGTTATTACAGTGTTGTAGTATTTTTTGCACGCAATCTTTTTGTGTTGGTGCACGAGACAGAACGAAATAATAGCACATGATATCACACGGTATGATAATATGAGCTCCTTCAGCGCGGGAAACAAATTAAATACAATCATGAATCCCTTGCCTCTCTTGTAAAACTGGTAACTGTTTTGGCGAAGCTTTTACAACTATTGGCCTGTTTTCAGAATTACAGAATAATACGGATATACGTCCAACAATTAAATATGCAGATCAATGTGAGTATACCCGAGAACACACGACCAATTCCAAAAGTTGGGACAAGGGCGGGCCAACGTCGCAAACGTTGTACCGACCTTAACCCAACGTTTGCCTAATTATCGTGTAATTCCGTTACTCGTAATTCCGCATCAATTCTGACGGAGTAGCCGCGCACGCCTGGCCAGCCGTAAAAACACGTCAAATCATTCGTGGAGTTAGCCTTTTCTGCGTCAACCGTGACGTCGTCTGACGCCGCGTGGCGCCACCTCCTGGCACATCTAACTGTGTCAGTCTGGGTATATAATACTGAGGGGTCTGTGCCCTGAATCAGAGAGGCTGGACACTATCTCACCGTCTGAGATCTAAAGGTTTGCACTTTAAAAATATTCGACTTTTGCTTTGACTTCTCGAAGCTTCTGTTTTGACTTCTCGAAACTTTTGCTTTGACTTCTCAGAGACAAAGCGTCATCTGCTCAACTCATATAAGAAAGACAACTAAAATCTGGTGAGTAATCAAAATTATACAGTAACAATAATTATAGTATTAATTATATCTCATCACATCACTGTTCTGAGTCACTTTCTGCGCTGTGTGTTGAGACCTTCATTTGCGTTAACACGCATTCTCTCAACGCAAATGAGTGACTTACGTTTCTCGTCGAAACAGAAAACAAAAGTCAGAAAAACCAAAGTTTAGACAAACATTGTTATTTTGTATTGAAATTTAATATATTTTTTCGAATCTAAAGTGCATTTTAGTGAATAAACAAAGCTTTTCTACTATCAAATAACTATACCTGACATGTAACGTTATTTAATATAGTGTATATATAGTGTCGTTTTTCCTTCAGCGCTAAAATTGTATCAAAATATACTGTAGTTTCCCAGCGATGGTTACTTTTTTATCGTAATATACAATTTTGTCTGCGTGAATTTCCATTTTGAAATGTATTGAGGCTGTGTGTTGGGTTTATTTAAAAAAAGTTTAAGCTATACCGATGGTGTAAGCTAATAAAGAAATAGCACTGCAAACATCAAATCAAATAAAACGTCAACCCAAATAATAATGCAAATATTACGGAATTTAAGAAGGATAATGTCCACCCACATAGTAAATCATGGTAATAATATGCGCAGGACCTATTTCACATCATTCACAATTTGCAACAAATTATGAAGGCTTGGATGTTTAACACGTACGATAAAATTATCAGCAAATGACCGCGAAAACCATAAAACGGATTTGATCTGACACTTCTACGACCTATTGGCACAGTTTCCGCCCAATGTTGGCTGTATTTGGTAGTAGTTTTATTTGGATGAAAACAATACATATGGCATTGAAGACACATCGTAGATAACACTTAAAGCGCTGAAATATTTTTGTATAAACCATGGAGACCGAAAGTTTTTTTCATTTTGAAATCATCATAAATGTCTTGGTTAGCTCTGTCCTCTTCATTTTAATACTTATGTTATTTCGTCTACGGTCATTATAATATTTTTTTTGCTCTTACAGTGTGGGGATCGACTTTAGACTTAAAAATCTGACGTTTAAAGTCGATTCCCGCGCTGTAAGGGTTAATAATAAATTAAAATTTACTTATTTCCACTGTGATCCATATAGCGAGGCAATCAATATGGTGATGCTAGGCAAATATTGTTAGCCAAAAAGTCAGCCAAAACAGGTTACTAGTCAATTTGAGGATCATAAGACTAAAAATATTTTACTTTTCATGGCTTTTAGTTTATCATAATTGTATTTTTGAGGCCCGACCTGAAGATAGGTAATCGTCGTACAGTTCGAAAATTTACTGGCACTATTAGTTGTTATAATAATAATAATTTAGACGACATGGCCGAACTGATATCGTTGACATAAATGAACAAAAACAGGGTACATAGAATGAATACCTGAGGGACACCACAAGAGATGGATGCGGGTGTGGACAAATGTCCCCTTACCTCAGCCGTGCTGATATATATTTGTCAAGTAAAAGTTGACCCATTAGGCCTACAACAGTGTTTTGAGCTTGATATTCTTGTCGTCCACTTACTTAATTCTCAGCTTCAAACGAATAAAAAGTAAGCATCGAAAATGTATTGTTTTAGCATTTCGTTGGACCACATATAGTTTTAACCCTGACCAATTTAAGAGTGGCTGGTCTGCCTAATGCTGTACGTATGAGACAAATGACCACCCGTCATCCACTTGTTATAATACCGTAGGCCTACATAAATTCATTTTATGATTTTTTTTGCTAATTGAACAACAGAAATATGGCTACGACAGTCAAAAAAAAACATACAACCAAAAGAAAGGCGCTTTAGCCTAGAGCACCACATTTAAATCAACCGTCACCTAAATTGTTAAAACATTTTTCCGAATACATGTAACCTGGTTACGAGACAAGCCCATGGTTTGTAACCTCGACGTAAATACTCTGCTGTGCAGTCCCAATGCAGTAACTGCTTACTTTTCGAGTTAGCAGCTACTGCCTTTCGGGGTTCTTTGCTGAGCAATATACTACTGTACAGTTAGCCTCACACTTCCCACCCAGCTGACTCTCAGACAAAACATGGCCTATTCATTAAATATGATTAAATATGACCGTTCACAACCTTGACTGGTGACCAAATTGATTAGCAGACGAGACCATGAAGGAAACATTGGCCTACAGTACAACTTTAGAATGTAGTATCTTTGTCACAATCGGATTTTAATTTTTTACATGTTTCATGTTATTGATTAATAATAACAGCAAAATATTTGAAAGGTTATCTATATCGATTACATTCTCTTATTTACAAAAGGAATTGCGCGATAGGCATACAATGTTCACAGTTGACCTGCCATATCGTAATGGTAGTTTAATGAACCTAAATGTATTCATATTTACTATGTATGACGAATAAATAAATCATTATTTAAACCCTACAATTAGCATGCACAATGTTCTAATATACAGGCCATTGTTGAATAATTATACTGCATTTTCTGTTTGGTACACCCTTATCGATAATTTAACAATGTTTTCTCTAGAAATTCGGTTCTTTGTCCAACAGGTAATTGTAAGAACGCTGTAATCTCGCAAACGTATTATTCGTGTTACTGCGCTGATTTATTGAGCAATTATGTAGGCTACCCGATAGATTTTTTTGATTGATCAAGAGGCATATATTGTTCTTCCTACTAATTAACAACACATTTTATTATGTCAAGTTGAAGAATATCTTCAATTGTGAAAGTGTTTTGTTTTCTTGCTGAGCGAGCATTTCGAAGCTAACTGGTCAAATCTGACATTCATTAGAATCACAGATAAAAACTTTCTGTCGCGACACGAATAAATTCGATCTCGCTAATAGCCTTATTTGGATGATAAATTTAGCGAGGCCGACCACATGCACTAGGCAACATTCCGATGTGTAGAAATAATATATAAAGTTGATAATGGTGATAATAATTATGTACACTTCATGATTGTACAGCTTGGTAAACAAACAAAGAGCGAAAAAAAAGTTGATGGCTGCGTGACGATTTGCACATTTAAACAAGCACTTTAAAGAATCCATCGTACTTATCACTAGCGTGTATACATTCAGATGCGACTGTAAAAGTTATGTTATAAAGTGGCACTCATCAGATTGTCGTTCATAAGGGTCGCTCTAAACCCACGTGAAATGAACATGTATGGAGAAAAATTTAACCTGCTTTTCGTCATTAGGTATATATTTATTTTATTTTATTTATTTTTCAACAATCTATATTTGTTCCTGGTTAATAATATTTTCATATAATATTTATAACATTTCCAAAATTTTGTTTAACCCTTGTGCTGCTAAATTGTCTGTGAGTATTTGTAATTCACTTGAAGCCGGAATTGCTAACACAAATTTTAGCTTCAAGTGAAGGAAAAATAATATTGTTTGTGAAAAAGTAGACATCTCCCAAATTGAATTATTGGATTTAACTGAGCATCTACCACAAGATATGTTACTAATTTTAGTGGTATTTTATTTAGTCTGAAATTTGCTTGAAAAACGTCTATATACGGTCTTAGCAGCACAACGGTTAAATAACATGTTTTTGCCAATGACATATAGATCCACGCACTATTGGGCCCAGCATTCAGCTAAAATAATCCTATAGACAATAAAATTCGGGTTTCATATCTTTTGTAGAATGTGTTAGTTCATGTCCAGTGTCTGCTCTAATTTAAAAAAACTCTACATGCACCCTTTTTAAATGTTAAATGTGTAACCGTCCTTAACCCCAGCTGACAAAAAAACATAATGAATAGTTAAAATAGAATAGGCTGATGTTGATTCAATGTCACAGACGGTGGGTCAACATTAAATCAACATTGGTTGATTCTATGTCGGTGTAATGCTGCGACCTTGGCCCAACATTAAACCAGTATGGTCACTCGCGCTGGTTGAACGATTCAAAATAATTCTCTTAACTCTTTAACCGCTAAATTATTTAATTATTTAATTCACCCACTCAAAGATGTGTCTCGTTAACGCGATCCACAACTTCCACAACAAAAAATCTGATTTTACAAAATGGAGGTAAACTATTTTCAAATCGTGCTGCTTGATGTTTCGTTTTATCTTTAACGTGTTCAAAAGCTGGTATATAATTAAAATATATATATATATATATGTATAATTGGGACCGGTGGTTAAAGGGTTAAGCGGTCATTTTTTAGCTTTAGATAGAAATCCTACAACGCACCACACTGAATGGTAATATGCAGATTACCGTGTTTCGACTTCACACAGTACGGTATTGCTCAACCCTTTAACCGCCAAATTATCTGATCTGAATTTTCACCCACTTGAAGTTGTGTCTCGCTGACGCGATCCACAACTTCAAGTGAGTGAAAATTATTCAGATTTTACAAAATGGAGGTCAACTGTTTTCAAATATTGCTGATCGATGTCACATTTTAATATTAAACATGTTTAAAAGGTGGTACTTAATGTGCTAATAAAAATGAACACCCGAATATATGCGGCACCGGCGGTTAAAGGGTTAAGATGATCTCAGCTGAAGGATAATTAAGTACAAATGTCAGTACTCACCAAGTAGCTCTAATGTAATAAATCAAGGCGGACAGCTGCCCTTTGCAGTTTAACATTTTAAGTCTTGATAATCTAATATACTAGCTTTGACCATACCACATGTAGCATTATATTTTGAACCAAATTATATACACTTTGGAACAACTCAACCTGTGATAGTCAATGCAGTGACACATCTGTAATGTGATTTAAAGCACGGTCAGTCTTTTAGACAGGTTTTATTAGGAGCCTATAGGCTACTGCTCGTGTCCAACATCAGTGTGCAGTGTGGGCATTAGGCATCGAATAGTCAACCTTTTCATTTTCCGCTCATGATATTACTTTCTTACGGACTCAAGTCTCACGGACTCTTGTATTTTGAAACAAATATACTATCGAGTTAAACTGTGTGTTAGATGTTAATAATGTCTTGTAGCAGACAAAGGTTATAGAAAATCTAATTATTATGTACTGTAGATCATGCATATAAATATTCATATTTGAAGTATGTATTGTCCCGTCCTAATTATAATCATACCAGTAGCATCATGATACATTTTGCATGATATTTTCCCCTGCCTTATCGCTACAAAATATCATTTAATACTGTGATATTTATTCTTTTAATTCATGTACATTGTGCTATTCTGCTATATTTAATTTAATAATATTCTATTCATACTTCCTTCATTTCTAGTGAATTAGATTATCTTGTACAGTTTTTTTCGCTACAATAATATTACGGTAGCTAGCTATCGGGCTAGATTTTTTTTCGGTGACGATCAGTTAAAGCAAATGACGTTCTAAACATATTGCCGCTTTATTTACGTTTTGTTTGTGCCAGCTGCGATTTTTGTATTCCCCCAAGGTAATAGTCAGACTGCTAAGTCACCACATGAATGTGTATAGTTTGACTTTTACACTCTTCTCGGAACACATCACCAACAAGAATTTACATAATCTTGAATTCAGTATTTTAATACACGTATATGCACACAGCACAGCACAGACAGCACTGTCTGAGAACAGTACTTTCACAGTCAGTCGAAATCAAATTGATCTTTGTCCTACATGGTAAGCTTACTGAAGGCTGCGATCTACTGTTAAATCTACTTTGAGTCCACGAGTTTAATAATGTAATGTAATGTAATGTAATGTAATGTAATGTAATGTGATAATATTTTGATTTTGAGATGTAGTTTACATACTATATCCGAATATTTTGGATACAGAGTTTACTTACAATAAATTGTTGTTATCATCGTAAAACCAATCGCGATTACGGGAGTCTAATGTAATTCTTAGCGTCTACGTTGCTCACACAAAAGTATAAGCTATGTCCAACAGCTAAAACTATATTTTATTTCTATATATTTTGCAGAACACCGCTTCGCCATGAACTGCTTCGCCATGAACTGCTACATTTTAATCGCCTTATTTCTTGCTGGTGCCGGTGAAGCGCGTAAGTGAATTTCATTGATTTTAAATATTACACATCTTCTTTTTCACTCAACAGCTTAGCTCTTCTCCTGCTGTGACCATATATACACGGGTTGAAGCTAGTTTCAAACCAAATAAAATGCCACTGATATTGATAGAATAGTTTGTGATAGATTTTCAGTTAATCAAATAATTCAATTTGAGAGATACCTATTTTTCTTAAGTAATATTATTTTTCATTCATTTGAAGCTGGAGATTGCGTCAGCAATTCCAGCTTCAAATGAATGAAAAATACCCACAAACAATCCAGGCGTACACGAATTAAGACTTCAAATCGCCATTTGTTCACCATTTAAATTCGCATCAATAATTGTATAGTTCAATATTGTACTTAAGATTAAAAAGTATCTTTACAATGTTTAGTGGAACCATCCCAACTCACCCGTCCCGATTAAAAATAACATTGCTTTATGCAAATATAACAATTTTAAGTTTCCAAAGCAAGATCACACAAATCCACTAGAGCTTCATGAAACAGTTAAGATATCCAAATGGGACAGCCTCATCTCGACATAAAGATAATATTTAATGTTAAAAATGGGGAGAGCTACACCACACCCATCTAAAATTAATTGGTGCATGTTATATGATGTACATGTCAGTATAATAAAATTAATAATGTTAATGCTGTTAAGTAGGCGAAGATTCCACAATCCACATTTATATGAAACTTTTCTCTATCATATAGAGCAGCAAAGAATCTCCAATAATTCTTTCTAAGAGTGTTACATGAATTTGCCAACGTTAAAACAGACACAATGTCTAGATGTAACATTTTATTTTCGACACAGGGAGAAGGGAGAACCCGGCGGGCTCCCCCCCTGAGCAGTGCTACAAGTGCACACAGTTCAACGAAGAGGGGTTCGGGTACGTTGAGAATCCGGACCACACGAAATGCTGTCAGTACTACGAGTGCTGGAAGGACAACGGGGTGGACAGCCTGGGAGGTGTGCTGAGAACGTGTCCCCGGGGAACGTGGTTCAATCCCGGAGTTGGCGAACGGGGAGCTCCATGCACGAGCTCCAAACCCTACCCTGAGTGCGACACCAGCTGCGGCACGGAGCCTAACGCTATTATGCGTGAGTTATTTGTTGGCACCTCTCGCACTCAAAATGTCATATCTGCTGCTATCGCAGCAGATATGACATTTTGAGTGCGAGGGGTTAATTTCTGGGAAATATTAGCAATCCTTCGAAAGGCACATTGTTCGGACCAGGTTTGCGACGTAGAAATAATATGACGTAGAAATAATATCACGTAGAATTAATATGACATGACGCATCAGGGTAGTCAAATTATTATGGAGAATTTCAACAATCCGTTCACAAGGTATTTATTTACAAGTAGGCCTATAGCTCAAGTAGGCTCATCCACAAAGTATAATCATGCTAATACTCGCACACGAAGGGGTGAAACAGGCCCGTGGTCCACACCTGAATAAATGACATTTATTGTCGCCTGTTTAATTCCATTCTAACACCAACGGCCAAGGTACATTTTCAACAAATACGAGGTGTCAATCCAATGTTGTTATGACGTTGGCTCAGCGTCGCAGATAGTAGGCCAAAATCATAAGAGAATTGGGTGGATGACTCGTAGGCATATTTACCGTGGTGAGGAAGGGTGCCAGATTTGGAATACAATTTGCTAGCCGCGATCTCAGGCCCTCGGCTAATTATATTGGTCACTAAGTTGTTGGAAATGTTATTTCCTGAAAATCGCGGGTAAAGTTTGACTTTGTCAAACAGACCGTGGCATGTACGCACATTTACTCTTGAACCGGGAATCAATTTTAAGTACATCAAATTCTTGATGGTGATGGAGACTGAGCACTTGATGTTGTTAAAAATCATTAACTTTAGGAGATTATACTGACAAGATCACGTGGCCATCGTTTATATATACATCCCTTAAATTTAGATTTTGATATTGTAGCCTGCTAATTACCCACTTAATTTAAATGCGTTATTATTTAGAAAATAATTATATTCACTAAAATTTGTCTAGCTGAATACAATATTGGCACAACACTCTCCTGTCCCTAATACAAGAGCGTTCGGAATAAAAGCACCTGTTGGAAAAATCGTATATTTTTATTAATAGCACCTGTCCACAATAAAAGCACCTCTTGGAAAAAATATCCCATTACCGTATGTTTTACTGATTACCCGCATGGTGGCGCATGTAGACATGCAGAGCTGAAAATTACTGGCCGCTGTGGCGTGTGGTATTCATAACACCGTTAGTATCTTTCTCATTTTGTCCACGGAAAGTAGTTTTTAGAAATTGAAAAACTTTTTTTTCAGTCATCTAAAACTCATTTTCCATTAAACGAACCTGACCAAAACAAACGAACCTGTCTGCAAAATCGGCCGCCGTTTAACAAACGAACCGGTTCGTCTATTAGGGACAGGAGAAATGAAATGAATCGGGCTTTAGGCCTCCTTTGTGCACATATAGGCTAAACTGGGCCAGGAGAACCTCCTGAGGATGGTGAGATGATTGAGATGACACTGTCCTCCAGACACAGGATTCGAAATTCGAGCCCTGGCGGTCTGAGGCCGAGCACGCTACCTCTCGGTCACGGAGGCTCCCCACAATACTAACTTTCACACGTGGATGGGGAAGAAACAATTTTGTTTCTTTCAAACCGCCGAGACCGGGAACCGAACCCCGGACTCTGGCGTGAAAGGCAGCGGTGCTAACCACTACCCTAGGGCCCCCGGGGGCCCTAGGGACAGGAGAGTAGTGAGAATACATATAGCTTCGTTTAAAAGTCCAAAGTTTAATGTAATTGTACGTCATTTTATTGTCATCTACATATAGAAGTAGAATACCATACTATGCCCGCTGATGTCGCCCTCAGAAAATGAGTGCATAAAATGAATGTATACAATATGTATTTCATATCGATTGATGATTAACTATCTTGATTTGCCTAATGTTACGACCCTCCTGACTTGTGAGACAAATATTCATATAGTTTTCATTTAAATAGCTCTTGTCGACGCTGTTATTAGACTACTTTTCAAAGGGCAAGCTTGTATCATATCAAGGCTTTTTAAACGGGACTTGAATAAAGACATTGAAAGATTCTCGCATAGAAGTTGTGAGGAAGGAATTTTAAAGTTGTGCCGCGCGACCCGCAATTTGAAAGTGGATGCAAATTTGACGACTTAACTGTTTGAAGGCAAACATAACGACCCAGTAGAGCCTACAATGAATGTTCTACTTCTGTTTTCTGCAGATTCGTCTTGTCAGCTCTGGCCAGATCCGATTGAACCTGAAAGCTTTGGTACCATAGAAAACGGGGTGTTCACAAGACAAGGAGGCTGTGCGTTCGGAACCAAATTCGACCACGGAACATGCACATGTGAGGCCCAACAAGGTTGGTTACTGCACTGGCACAACGCTCATTCAGAATTAACCCTTTCAAGTCTGAATTTACCACTGTCATATTCATCCAATACAAGCCGCAAATTGCTGTCGCAATTTTCGACTTGTAGTGGATGAAGATGACTTGAAGTGGGTGACAAATGAAAAAAAGATATTGCTATTATTAGAACAGTTCCATCAAAATGTTCTGAAAACCCCAGATTTTAGGAAATTGTGTCATTATTCAGAGATGATAATTGATGCTTTAATGCATCGTAAGGGTTTATAGGGTCAAGCCAACGTATATGACATTGACCCAGCATTGTATAAACCATAAGGGGTGTGGAAATTCCAATATTTATTTTTTTCTAATGATTTTTACCTCAGTAAACCTACATTATATTCATTTAGTCTTTGCATTTGCTACAAACGTAATCCTCTTTGGATTATGTCCCATGTGCGGCTTTGATTCTCGGATGCCGTATAATTTTTTTAGGTCAGACTCAGTCGTGAAATCATTGTATCTCTCTCCCCAGCAAACTGGAGACGCTGAACTACTGTTGATTTAGTGTTGGCCTACCGTCTGTAATGTTGGGCCAGCATTGATTAAACAGTTTATGTTTGCGGGTTTGTGTTATCTTAGCGTCATAGCTCGTTCTCTGGCTAAAAGGATTATCTGTTTCTTGCTCCGCCATCCGCTTCCTTATTCGAGGTGTGTGTAAGCTTGTAACACACTAGATCACAGCTAACACGAGCCGCTAAACCAATGTGGTTTCGATGTTGGGCCAGCGTCGCAGACGGTGGCCCAGCGTTGAAACAACATTGTGTTACCGTCTCGTGTTTGCTGGGATAATGGGTGAAATCAGGACAGCTGCCATTTGATTAGCAGCATCCCTGAAAATCTGAAATTTCGCCGCCGATTGAAGATGTAGACTTTCTCTCTGAAAAATCCTACTATACAGTTCATATAATTTTGCTCTGTCTTGGATTCTGGTTCTTGCATGATACTGCTGTTTATATTGGACGCGTATCTGACGCGGATCCAATAATTTATGTATTTGTTTAGGTTTTATTGACCGTTTACATGTCAACTTTGACATAATGTTCATTTTATTTATTTATTTGTCTTTGCATTTTGAATGCGGCTCTAATCGGTCATATTCTTCGTTTGTCATTATCCCGTGAATTTCAAAAGTTTGGGTCACTGCAAATTTGTGCACCTTGGAAGATATTGGCCGCAGCGGGACTCGAACCCGTTACCCCCGGGGTTCTGAGTCAATCACGCTATCAATGAGCTCTCCTGGCGCCACATTTATGTACGGAGCTGTACAAGTTTATTCTTCATATTATTATTTTGTTTAGAATTAGCTCAAAACAATGGCCTGCATTGTTGGAGCATCGATTTGTTAACCCTTCAACCGCCAAATTATTCAATTTGAATTTTCACTCACTTGAAGTTGTGTCTCGCTGACGCGATCCACATCTTCAAGTGAGCGAAAATTATTCAGATTTGACAAAATGGAGGTCAACTCTTTTCAAATCTTGCTGGTTGATGTCACATTTTATCTTGAACATATTTAAAATGTGGTACTTATTGGGCTAATAAAAAATGAAAACACGAATATATGCGACACCGGCGGTTAAAGGGTTAGTGCACACATCGAGTGTCAAAGCTCATTTCACATTTTTTTCTCCCCAGGAGACTGTTTCTGCATGCTGCTCCTGGATTTCTACTACACGGACAACCAGGATTTCAGCTGCATGCAGGGCGACATTTACACCTCGGGAGATCCCGTTTACATGGACTACGACAGTAACTATGGATACAGCGGACTCTTCAGTAACTCACTGGTCACGGTCAGTGCACTGGATAGCCGACGATATTTTTTTTCGATTTTTGTACAAAAATATAACGGACCCACCCATAATAACAATCGGTTGTTGCCATTTTCAGATTATATGCGTCTTCCTCAACCCTTTAACCGCCAAATTGTTTAATTAGAATTTTCACCCACTTGAAGTTGTGTCTCGCTGACGCGATCCACAACTTCAAGTGAGTGAAAATTATTCAGATTTGACAAAAATCTTGCTTGTCACGTTTACATGCTCAAAAGCTGGACGATGGGCCAAAATTAACCCAGCGTTGGGCGCTTACTTGAAAAAGGCAGCAGTTATGATATTCTGCAAGTAAGCAGATACTTCCTTTTCACAATGCCCTGCAGTATACTATATATACTCTACTCCCTTATGAATTGACAACCATAATATGTGAAACAAGCAAATAAGCTCCTCTACAGTCATCAGTGGTCATTCCTTTGTCATTTTATTTATTGTAATTTGGTCTGGATGCCTAGCTTTGTGAGGGTGCTGGCCACCTGTATTTTTGATCCCGATGTACACATGACATAGATACAGCTATATTATTTCCATTCTTATATAAGGGTGCGTGAAATTGTATAAATCGGCACAAACCTCAATAAATAAACATAATTACAACAATAATCAATCAATAAATAATAAACTTTATAAATCGACACAAACCTCAATAAATAACCCTGATGATCCTGATAACGGAACCTCTTTATTTTTGTGTCAGGCGTCACTGTTCCGGGGACTATACGCGGGCTGCTGGCTCAGGAAGCTTACCATCACCGCCTGGTTCAACGCGTTCGAGGCCGACAGTGCTACGATGCAGGGGATCATCTGCCACGACAACTGTGACGATGACGACACGGACCACCCGTCCTTCTGTGTGACCGTGGGACAAAATAAGGTGGTGGGCACGATAGGAGAGCACTCTGTGGAATACGGCCCGGTAAATATCACGTGTTGGATCAGCGTTACCTCAATGCCGAGCTGGCTTGGCATTGAGGTAACGCTTAGATAACGTCTCGCCACTTTTAACTTTTCGTCTTTGATTGTGGCCGGCCTCGATGGCTCATTCGATCCGATTGTGGCTCGACTCAGAATTACTGGGTTCGAATCCCGGCTGGGTCGGAAGTTTGTCATCAGTGTTGTGTATATACAGTGCTCGAGTTTGGGCTTCTTTCTGTCGCGATATTGCTCAGTTGAATAAATAATATGCGGGATGTTCAGGCACAAGTTGGAATAACAAATGAATGACGGCGGCGATTACCTGATACGAAAGGAAAATTTTAAAATATTATTTGATGTTTCACACACTTGTGTGTTGGTGTCTATACGATCTGTGTAAATTGACTACATGGGCATATTAACCCTTCAGGCCGTCTTGAGGCGTCAGAATATGACGTCCTGAGACGTCAAATTCTGACGTAGACCCATAAGATAGGTATTCTAATGAAGCGGAAAAAACTAACTGATACATTTATGGTCTTTTAGTAGGCCCTATATAAAAAAAATCAGCGCTTTAAGGGTTCAATAGTCATACGCTTTCAGTAATGTTTTAAAATAAAAAAAAACACGTATGACACGTTATCTTTTATTTTACATCATTCCCCCTTGCATCCTAATCTTTGAAAAAATCGTAGAAACTACTCTGTGTTTTAAATAGGGCCTAACTGTGATGTGCGGGTGACGCTTTTAATTTCAATTAAAACACACACTGATGCACAGATTTATACTAATCCCGTCTATGACCGTTTTTAGCCTCTTTATTTGACCTCCAAACAATAAGATATATACAAATGTTTAATTTTTACCCACTTGAAGTTGTGGTTCGCGGTTAAAATTTAAATCCTATGATTTAGCGCTTTAAGGATTGAAGAGCTTGTTTTTATTTGTATTCAGATATCCTCGAATACGTGGTACAACGTTGTTATGACGTACAACCGCAAGCTGAAGAGAAAGAACCTGAAGTTATACGTGTTCACGTTTGACGAGTACACGGCTTGCCTGTTCAACAACCAGTGTAGCTACGTGGACTCGGCCGACACCGATCACGGTGAGATCAAAATAAATTATATAGACAGACAGACAGATATTTTATTGACAGAAAGAAAGTCAATCCAGACTTACTTGTCATAGAAATAAGAGAGAGATATGTACATGTATATACAACATTGTTAATTTGTTAAATCATATGACAATATACATAGTATGACATACATAACTAAAAACATGGTAACTGGCATTGCCATAAGAAACACTGGGTATTACGATAATATAGATGACTGCTACTTAAAATAAAATTGAAAGGAATTGCCAGGATATCATTGGGTCTATCATTTTGTTTCCCGCACCAAAATCAGAGATAAAATAGCTACTGTGTATGGCATGCTAATAGTCGTAATATAATAGTCGTGATTCACGTTTAAGGGGTTACATCACGATTTTGATTAATATTAACAGTTTAAGCCCTCACGATGCATTAAAGCATCATTTTACATCTCTGAAAAGAGACTTGATTTTCCCACAGCTGAGGGGTTTTAGAAGGGAAATTTCCTTGAAACTGTTTTACCGATATGCGTACATGGCAATTTTCGTTAATTTGTGTTGAAATAACAGATTTAAAAATGATCAAAAAATGATGTCCTCCGCTTGAAGCTGACGCTATCCACAGCTCCGAGCTGGGGGAGATCACGCAGATTTGTCAAAATGCAGGTCAACCATCCTCACAAATATCTGTATTTTTTCCCCGCTTTGAGAAGTGGATCGCGTTAGCGAGACACAGCATCAAGAGGGGATAAGTTTCAAGTAAATGACTTGGCGCTTAGAGGGTTAGCATTTTCAGTGCAACACACTATTTCACGACAAGAATATTGCCCTAAATGTATACAATGCGCAGGTGCAGATCTGAAACAATTAGTTGTAAATTAGGCCCTGTATGTTTTAAAAGTAGCTGTAATTATCATTCATTTGAGGCTGGTAATAACACCAGATTCCTTGGACTCTCTTAAGTCTTTTAACAACTCCAGCACTTGTTATGTTTTTAAATAAGCTGAATTTCACTTAATGAGTGATAAATGTCAAGGTGTAATGTACCCAACCGTGCAGCAAACACGAGACATTGGCCCAATGTTGGCTTAATTTTAATCCACCGTCTACTACGCCGGCCCAGCATTAAAGCAAAATTGATCCACTATGTCTTGTTTGTTGGGTAACAGCACTAACCCACATTTAGTTAAACACTTAATAATCTTGAGTAATCTTTTTATCCTATGTCATGCACTTACTAATGATAGAGCGTAATGTCTTTACAGCTTGTATTGAGCCTCGGGAATGTGGCGTCACTATTGGCTTCACGGGGTCCAACAGCACACAAGGATTCTTCTCAGGTCAAATGACCACAGTAAGTCTAACAGATAACCCAGTAATCACTAAACTTTTGTATAACATTTGTAAAAGGTTGGACAAACGTCGAAGACGTTGGTCCAACCTTTTACAAATGTTATACAAATGTTTTGTGTTTACTGGGAATAGATTTTTAAAGCGAATGTTCAGATTCAGAAATGTATTTATGTAGGTAACTTGATTAGAACATTTTGTTAGCTGTTTCTTAACTATTTCTCAACAATTGAAATCCAAAATTATCCAAAAAGTGATTATTACATCACCAATGCTGCTTATTGTAACAGTGTTTAAGTGCATGTGACATATAGAGCCACCTGGTGAATAAAAGTCGAGATAATGATCTATTATCAGCACATAAATCGGGATAACCGGGGGAGATCTCGTTGAGAATGATATCATACTTAATTCACTATACATGTACTAATGTGCTCTCGTGTTTTAGGTTGAAGTTTACCACGGTCTCAATCTGTTCGGATGCGAGTATATGTAATGCTTCTACTGCCAAACGGGCCCGTAATCAACTATCGTGCGATCAATGTGTACAGACTAGAAAATAGTTTGCCAGCAATTGTCCATCATCCCTTGTTGTTATGAGCTCAAAGCATGAATTGTATGTTTTTTATTATGTAAACATAGCTGGTGAACAATATAGTTGTAGGTTTAAAACTGATGTATGTTAGACCAAACGTTTTTCTTTGTGTGTGTAAATACTTGCTGATAAATCAAACATATTTGAACACGCTGAATCCAGCTCGGACATGCGAGGGCATTGCTAGAGATTCCTCATCTTCTCTACGCAAGACTTCACCCGTCCAGCGGGGCTAGCGCTCGGCGGGTGAGGCATTGCGTGGGGAAGATGGTGATCCCTCTGATTGAGGTGTGACTATACTTTCTGACGTTTTCATGACTGATATGATATGTCGCAAGCATAGCTTGTGAAATGTGGTGGAGGTAATAGCACAAATTATCTGTATTCGTAGCGGCGCGATAGCACAATAGTGCGTACCGCCACGTATTATATAGATTATACATAATCGTAGCCTACAGTTAAAACGAGACGTTAACAGAATCTAGTGTAATGTTGGTCCACGTCGCGGGCCCAACATTAAACCAGCATTGGCTCAACATCTCGTATTTGTGATATTACCAAGTAATTACGTCCCACCGAATCTGTGTAATACTGCAATACTTAAACGTGTCTAATGTATTTATTATTACTCTAAACTAGAAAACCTAGATTTCATCGAAGAAAAATCAATGTGTATTTATATTTCATATAAATAAAAGAGTTAATTATATTATAGTCACCTTAGCTCAGCACTAGAAAAAGAGATGTCGAGCCTATGCTGGTTTGTTGTTGGGCCGGCGTCGCAGACGGTGGCCCAACAACATAGTTTCCTACTTAACCCTTTGAGCCAGTAGAAGATGTGTCTCCCTAACGTGATCCACAATTTCAAGTGGCTGAAAATTATTCATATTTGTTTAATTGGACATCAACCATTAAATGGTTGGTGTCCAATTAAACAAATATGACAAATATTGGGAATAAAATCGTACAAGTATGGTATAAAATTACCCCATTGTCCGTCTATTAAAAATATTGTTGTATAATCCATGGAGACCAAATGGTTATTTTTAATTTAAAATCATCATAACTGTCTTAGTTAGCTCTTTGCGCTTCATGTGATTACATATGGTATGGGTCTACGGCCATTATAAATATTTTCACTCTTACAGTGCGGGGATCGACTTTAGACGTCAGAATCTGACGTCTGCAAACGTCAGATTCTGACGTCTAACGTCTATACCCGCACTGTAAGGTTTAAACACAAGCTATTACGATCATTATAATATAGATTTTAAAACACTTGACATCAACCACTTGGCTCAAATGACAGGGCGTAAATGACATTAAAACATTTCACATCTACCACCTGATACATAGAATTAACAAGCAGGGCTTTAAAGAGTTATTTACGGTACATTTGTTTAAAACTATATTATGATAATGAGAGTCTCGCCTTGATGCTGACAATTTACGCCCCACAGTTGTGTTCGAGTATGTGACAGTATGATAATGATATTTGTTAATTAACCCTTAAAGTACAATAGTCATTTATATTTTTCCTTCAAACAAGATAATCTGCGGGAGATATTGGCGTGGAATTGATCAAGCTCGGAAATGTTGTGCAAAAGTAATTTTACACACTTGGAGTTGTGGGTCGCGTTAGCGAGACACAACTTCAAGTGGGTATAATTGTTTTTTTTTAATTTATCGTAGCGCTTTAAGGGTTAACCTGTGCTTCTCATTGCCCCCCCCCCCTCTACTTGTTATTTGTATATAACCCTAAACAGCCCATTGTTTGTTTATTATTTGTTATTTATTTAGCGTGCTATGGTGCTCTTAGAGTTATGAACCATACATTTGATAGTGGTGTGTATTCCCTGATATTCATGATATTTATTTGCAATAAAACAATTAAAACATAACGAGAAAGTGTTTCTTTATTTTTGTGTAGCAACGCTACTTGTTCTCAGCAGGAAAATGAACTGCATGCATATCCCAGCAAACGCTACACGTTGAATCAACGCTGGGTTGATGTTGGCCCATCGTCTACGACGCTGGCCCAACATCACCCCAGCATTGGTTCAACGACTCTTGTTTGTTGGTTATGTACTGTAGATAAATTATGTACGCAGTTATCCCCCCCCCCCCCTGTGTTGGGCGATGTGCTGTGATAGTACGATCTTCGAGAAAATGTGGAACATTTCTGTATCGTATACCATACAGCAGAACACCTTCAGGAAATCCTTTTCCTCTGAATTTACTTTTTGATTCTGTATTACATCAAGTATTCATTTCTGTACATGCTAGAGGGTTTTTAACCCTTATAAAAGCGCGAATCACGATTATAGTCGTTTTTAATTTGTCTTGTTAGCAGATCAAATCCCTGCTATTGGGAATGGTATGCGTGTTTAAACATAAGGATTTGTAAATGTTTCTGGTCTCAAATTAAACAAATTATATGTAACATGGCGCAATGGCTAGAGCGCAGAGCTTTGCCGATGTCGCTGCCTACCGTGCGGTTTCGAATCCCGCTTGGTGAAGGATTTTCAGAGAAATATCATGTTTCTCCCCTCTCAATATTGGGACATTGTTTCGATGTTGTGTCCTTGAGCAAGGCACTTAACCCTCAAATGCTTCACTAGACTCAGGTGAAAATGAGTACCTGATAGGACAGAGAAGGCAAAGTGTATGATAAGCTCAATGTGCCGAAATGGCTGCAGGACTGTATTCCCTTTCGTGATGGCACACGAATGAACAGGTCCAGTGACCAGGGGGTAAACATGTAAAAGTCGGATAAAATATTTGATATCAGACTATAAACCTGCACTTTACAATTACCTTTAATTTTCACCCATTTGAAGTTGTGGGTCGCGGTAGCGAGACACAACTTCAAATGGGTGAAAATTAAAAAAAAATTCTGTAGCGCTTTAACCCTTTAACCGCCTAATTATTCAATCTGAATTTTCACCCTCTTGAAGTTGTGCCTCGCTGACGCGATCCACAACTTCAAGTGAGTGAAAATTATTCAGATTTGACAAAATGGAGGTCATTTGTTTTCAAATATTGCTGATTGGTGTCACATTTTATCTTTAACATGTTCAAAAGGTGGTACTTAATGTGTTAATAAAAAACAAAAAACCCGAATATATGCGGCACTGGCGGTTAAAGGGTTAAGATTAAAATTTACAGGTAGAGTGAGTGAATAATGTATTGCTTTATTATCTGCATGTATGTAAAATGTGAGTTCAAGCATAAATAAAATGAACTTGAATTTCAATTGACCTTCTATTACATGAATGGCTTTTGAAGGTCACAAAATAAGCTTCACCCTGAACATAACAAATGCCGACAAAGTTTCTTCTGAAAGAGTAGACAATTTGGAACATTTCTAGCACTGGTGGCGAAAACTAACATTACGATCCAACTGACCCCAATTTCACTGCATAGCCCCACTGCACTAATAACTTTTTTTTCTAGTTTTCAATCGATTTTTTTGAAATTTAAAGATTTTCCATTTTTAAGACGTTATCTCTTCTTTTAAACTTCACATTTGGTATTATAATAATTGTGATGGTCTGGCCATCTTGAGTGGTTTTCCAGTGTTTGTTCAAATATAATCTGCATCTGTATACGCTACATTTTGGCCAACAATTAGGTCAAGGTATATTTAAATTAAAATGCACACCCGGGGACTTTTGATATCATATACATGCAATTATGTGCAATATGGTTACAGTTTCATCGGAATCCACAGCTCCGTTCATCAGGTTATAGTTAAATAAAATATTTAAAATATATATTAGGAGCCATAATATGTAAACGACACATGCACAGGGGCTCATGTCAGCAAATGTGGATTGTGCACACCATGTTCATCAACCCTTACAGCGCTGAAATATTTTTGCATAAACTATGGCGAACAAAGTGTTTTTTCAATTTGAAATTACTATAAATGTCTTAGTCAGCTCCTTCCGATTCATTTGAATACATATGTTATGGGTCTACTGTCATTAGAAATATTTTACATCGCTGTGGGGACCGTCTTTATAGGTCAGAATCTGACGTCCACAGACGTCAGATTCTGACCTATAAAGACGGTCCCCACACTAAAAGGGTTGATCAAGATTTAAACATCAACTAATTTCGTAGAATTATTTGGCAAATAGATACCACATTCCCCACTTCATAACATTACAACAACCAGACATGCCAAATTGTAATGATTTTATGCAATTTGGCACCGTATTCTACTTTTCATGTGCTGTGTGTATTTTGCATGCAAAATAAATAAATGTTAAACTTCTTCGGGTCGGTTCAACCAGTATAAGCATGATAGCGCAAAATGTGAGACAAATCATAGGTAATTTTCATCGTCGCTAGTCGTTTTCTTAACTCTTTGAGCGCTGGTGACGCTTTTGTGTAACCCTTTAAGCACTCATGCTGCATAAATGCCACCACTACACATGACATCATTGTTTTGAATAATACAAATTCGAAGAAAGTGCTAATAATCCGTCAGAATAAAAAAAGTCTCAGCTTTTATCTGACATCCTTCTGGTTGTGTATTTTGCGGAGTCATGTTTTTTTCCAGCAATTTCCATCCCAAGGTGAATGAAAATATAATACAATATCCGGGTTTTAAAAGGGTAGAAATGCGAAAAACTGACCGACATTTAACAGAGGTGCAGATCCCAAATAAGTAGATAATAAATAATTAGAATAATATTGCGCACAGTTTTTAAACGTAGGTTTATTATTTTATTCATTTAGTAGATATAGATCCCCACACATATAGGCCTAGGAGTGCATGACTGTCAGCACTGATTTATAGAACCTGTCATTGTGGTGTAGAATCTGACAGATAGCTTAGCGCTGAAGCGGCCTCGATCAAGCACCCTTATTATCCGAAGCATCTGAAGCTGTAATTCGCAAAGCCCTCGTATAATGTTAACGTTTTAATTATTGTGTATTGAAGTAGTCACAGCGACTTGAAATTGTGTCTCGCTAGCGCGATCCATATCTTCAAGTTGCTGAAAATCACTCATGTTTGCTTAAATTGATAGGGTCTACCAACCATTTGCAAATAATGATGTTTGAACACACATTTCGTTCCCAATAACTGCGATTTAAACATCTGATAAAACGTATTAAAAACGATTATAGTCATCCTTAGTGGCGCAAGGTTTAGCCCTTCAACCGCCGGTGACGCATATCTTCGGGTTTTCATTTTTATTGGCACATTAAGTAGCACCTTCTAAACTTGTTAAAGATAAAATGTGACATCAATCAGCAATAGTTGACCTCCCTTTTGTCAAATCTGAATAATTTTCACTCACTTGAAGTTGTGGATCGCGTCAGCGAGACACAACTTCAAGTTGGTGAAAATTCAGATTAAATAATTTGGCGGTTAAGGGGTTAATACGTGACGTCAGAATATTTGAATGATCTTGGCAACGTGAACGTAGAACCCTATAAAATGTTTTGATGAGGACATTAATAAGCTTTTAGGCCACCACTGTGCACATATAGGCTAAACCGGGCCAGGAGAACCTTTTTGATGACCCCCACAATTTTTTTTTGTCTTTTGTTTTCAACCCTTTAAGCGCCAAGTTGTCAAATTATATTTTTAACCTAAGCTGTGAAATCGGAAGCAATGTATTTTTTAACATCTCGCTGATCAGATACACCTCTAGGATGAGCTACTTAAAATGTAGGCCCAAGTCGAATTATTCATACGATTACCCACCTATTCTGCTCTGCAAAGCCAAAAGGCAGTATCTGCTTACTTGTAAAGTAAGCGGCAGATACTGCCTTTTGGTTTTGAACGGCACGTGCTGTAAAATTGCCAACAACCCTCATTCAGTTTTGGTGAGAAGTACGAGACAATAGGGTTAGCTCTTAAGGCGCTATAAGCACGACTATAGTAACCCAGCAAACGCAAAACTTTGTATAACATTTGTACAATGTTGGATCAACGTCGAAGACGTTGAGCCGGCGTTGTACAAATGTTATACAAATGTTTTGTGTTTGCTGGAAACTTTAAATCTGTTTTATTAGCAGGTTAAATCACAGTAATTGGGAATAAAATTCAGATTTGCAAATGTTAAATATATAAAAATGTGAGCTCTCGAGTAATTTAATTTTTAGTGTAGTTGTGCTCAGCGAATCGAAACGAATCACCTATTTTTAAATAATAAACAAGATTAAAAGCATAATTATATCTTCGCTAATAGCCACTGAAATGATCAAGTCCGGATCAGGATTACAATACTTTAAACTACGCGACGCCTTTTTAAAAAATTCTTCAATTAACGTAAATTAAATTAAGATAATATCTAAGAAATCTCTTTCATAAAAATAATTTAGTGGGGGGGGGGGGGGCTATAAACCGTGATCAGCTAATTACTGTCTAGATAAATGAAATTATGAGCCAAATAAAATATATAATAATGAAGGGAACTAGTGAGGCACATTTTATTAAAATTTTGAATATCGTACATGTATAGATATTTCAATTTACTTCCTTAGCAGACTGAAGTAGTCACCGATTAACTTAGTGATAAACGATGTGTCATATATCGCTACCAAAGAACTGGGAGGAATTAATTGATGCTATTAATCTGTCTTTCAATCTGTACGAGGTAGTGGTGATTGTTCTAGTCGCAGTGACATACAATGTACACACTGCATGTCGGGTTCATAATATTCAGTGACATTTATAAACTTCTAAGAATTATAAATGCTATCAATGTGCGCTCTTGTTGCAAATAATATATTATATCAGGCCTAAATTATTGCTGATTATATAATAGTTTGAAAATTTAAAACGACTTATATCGAATTCGTTTACATCTTGAAAGAAACGATCTATCAAATCAGTATTAGTCACCATACAAAAAATTGTATTCTACTGACACGGCCTTACTGAAAGTTGAAAATAACATTATTTTGAATATCGATGGGGTCACTGCGGAGGCTTCCCACAATACACGTCCAGACGGTCCAACCAAGTTAAATATTGGTTCATTTAAATCTGGAACAAATCTAAAGTTTAAGGGATCGTGCTCCTTAAATTACAAAGTATTAAAATATTGAATTGTTGTTTGGTGTAGGCCGGATCTGCTAATAGAGAAATGATGTAGAAACGTATAGCCAAGGATACTACATTTTAGTATCCTTGGTATACCAAACAGCAATAACGTATTTGCCCCATAATTTACGGGAAGACGACATACAGTTCCGCCTCGTTAATACATCATCATTGTAATATCAGATGCGATGTCACAGTGCTTAGTCATTGCGCTACACAGGGACCTCCACAAGAAATAGATACTGTAGCTAAGCTAATATTCGCGAAGTTTTAATTTTCGCGAATTTCGCGAGGAGGACAAATTCGCGAAAACTATTATTATAATCGCGCTTCTGAAGAAAATGTCAATTCACGAATTCTAAACTTCGTGAAAAGTCTCGAAATTTAATATTCGCGAAAATTTAGACACGCGAAAATTACCAGATCTACAGTAATTAGTTACACTTGAAAATTCCATGCCGTGTTCGTCATCAAATGAAGGACGGTGATCAGTCAACAAAACAGGAGACAACACCGGATGTATATTATCGGCAGGTGTGGGGTTGACTGACGTCAAACCTAAAGATTTTAAATAATTTTAAATCTCATTTTGAATTGCTGTCGCAATTCCCATCTCAATATGAATAAAAATGTCCTGATTTTATAAAAAAAATATTAAGTATGATACCTCCAATGAACGCTCCGGACCTCTTTATTGTGCTGGGTTGTGCCATTTTCCCATCGCACTGTATTGTGTATATAACCCTTAAAGCGCTGAATTAATTTGGAAAAAACAGCGCAAACAAAGGGGTTTTTTCACTTTGAAATCATTATAAATGTCTTATTCAGCTCTTTCCGATTCATTTGAATACTTATGTTAGGGGTCTACGGCCATTAGAAAAGGGTTAAATAAAAGGAGAGTTTAAATGTTTTTAACCCTTTGCCCACCGGTGTCGATTATCTTCGTTTTTTTACATTTCTTATTAGCACATTACATATCGGCTTTTAAACGTTAAAACGTGACAGCAATCAGCAAGATTTCTGGCAAATCTGAACAATTTTCACTCACTTGGAGTTGTGGATCGCGTCAGCGAAGCACAACTTCAAGTGGGTGAAAATTTTAATTCAACAACTTAGCGGTTAAAGGGTTAATGAATATGCCGCTGACGCAAGATAAGTCTATTTAATCACGTTGACGCTGGCTAAATGTTGAAGGAAATGTCACAGCGACGTATTTTTGCTTGAACCCGTTTAACTTAAGTAACGATATACTTTTTGTAATTCGTGTTTATCAAACACGTGACGTGCTCGCCTGAACCCAATTTCTTTATCATGGTCATAGAATGTGTTTGTGTCAATTTGTCAATTTCAATATTGATTCAAAACTCACATTCCTACTGTTTGGATGCACAAAATTATTTTGGGTAAAAAGGTGCGATTGAGTGGACGTTAGCTGTTCACAATCGCACACATTACTATCTGTTTTTGTCTGGTACTTCAAATTTTCTCTGCAGAAAAAATGTCTCATATCACGCGACATGACCGATCATTTCCTTGATGTCAGTCCTCTAATGGTCACCCAGCAAACACGAGGCGTTGAAACAATTCTGGGTTGATGTTTGGCCAGCGTCGTAGACGATAGGCCAACATAAACCCAGCATTGGTTCATAGTCTCGTGCTTGCTGGGCAGTCTTGCTGTATGCCTTAAATGCTGTTTACATAACGTTTACCCAGTGATGGTATATGTTGGTCGAGCGTCGCGGACGGTGGGCCAACATTAAACCAGTCGGTATGTTAATACCGCTTTTAGGAGAGTTTATAATATTGAGTCCGTGTTATTTTCTACTCGCGCATGTCTAACATTTATCTCACCATTCAAGTTATGCAAACGGTGTTCATCAGAGTGCGATATAGGAAAATACAGCACTCGTTCAAAGAATAATCTGTGTGAGTGTGAGCCCTTAGGGGAACACCTTATTCATTGGACATGTGCTGTATTTTCCCATATCGCATCAAAATGAACAACTTTTGTAGTTTCTTAGACGATCATTTCGCATCTGACATAACTGCCATTGATTGCAGTGAAAACCCTACACAGAGTGTGAGAAAGTCGGCTAACTCTTCCTTTACCAATTTCGCATTTATGCGAAAAATAACTTCCTTTACCAAATTCGCATTTTTATGCGAAATTCACATGTGTAGCCTACATGCATTAATTGCAATGGAGATATTTCATAACATGCGTGGAGATATTCATTACTTGCGTGGTTGAAAATCGCCAACAAGAATGGTCAGTGACATAGACGCAATGTTCTCTTGTATTTTTAATTTGTGCGATGTGCGCATGCCCAGCAAACACGGGACATTCAACCAATGGTGGTTTAACGTGAGGCCAGCGTCGAAGACGGTGGGCCAACGTTAAACCACCATTGGTTGAATGCCCCGTGTGTCACGGGATAGCTATAACCTGTATTGGGCCCAGGGCCTACCTCATGGGGCCTCCTTAAAAAAATAAGTCGGTTTCTGAGGATAGTTTTATCAGGGGGGAGTCGGTGCTGCTTTCTGGTCACAGATGTGTGCCGCTGCTCGTACACAGTGGACTACTCCTTTGGGTCTTGATTTGTTAATCACGCGATGTCCGAATGAAATTGTAAACACGGACAAATTATTAATATCAGTACCTTATAGGGACAAATAAATGGTACAGTAACAAAAGCAAACAAAATGACTCAAGACAGGCTGAATAGTGTAACATCTCAAAACGAAGATCATAGTAAAGTAGACATACATGTAGATAACATTTCATGGCCTGTGAGAGCCAATGAGTCCTATCTGCGTACTCAAATGAGTGGCAGATAGGACGTTTTGCATGTGTTTTCTATGCATACAACTGGTAGATACTTCAGTAGAACCTTTAACCCGCTGATCACGACTATAGTCGTTTTTAATTTGTTTTATTAGCTGACTATTAACCCTTTCAAGCCTGAGTTTACCATTGTCATCTTCATCCACTACAAGCCGCGAATTGCTGTCGCAATTCTCGACTTGTAGTGGATGAAGATGATTTGATGTGGGTTAAAAATTAAAGAAAATTGCCATGTAATGGTGAACCAGTTTCATGGAAAGTTTCGTTCTAAAACCCCTCATTGTAGGAAATTGAGTCTGTTTTCAGGGATGTAAAATGATGCTTTAATGCATCGTGAGGGCTTAAAGGGTTAAATCACAGTTATTGTAAATGAGATGAATGTTTAAACATCAAGATTTGCAGATGTTTGGTCTTAAATTAAACACATATATGAGTAATCAAAGTTTTTTGGGTTGCGGTAGAGAGACAACTTCAAGTGGATGAAAAATTAACAGAAGACTCACAAAGCTAACTACATGTGGTAATAAGTAGAATGTGATCTCTTTAATTGCTCACATAATTAATAGTCATCGGTGCAGCATTACTAAAGTGGTAAATTGACGTTTCAGTAACCTGTAATTATCGTGCAAGCAATTGAAAAGGATTCAAGCCTATCACTCACCACCATGACAAGACAGACAACGGTACAGACAAATGAGATGTCACCAAGTAGACTGATGGGGCATGTAGATATTTGTAGATATATGCTCCTGAGAAATTTAAGAAATTTAGATTTTTACCTTTTTAACATCTTAGATCACATTATTCTTTGACAATATTATTATAAGTGATTGTTTGAAATTATGATATAGCTACATCTCACTGCTTGCAATTTCGTTTAATCTGATACACATATAAAAACTAGAAAAGTCTAGTTTTTTGTAAAAAAAAACTGGAGATGTCTCCCCTCCAGCAGCATAACTATAAAGGTTGATAACTAATAGATGTAGTGTCAATGGCTTTTGTAATTAATGTTATTAAATGGCTCCTGTGCATAGTAGATACTATGTATTTTGATGTGGTGGAACCCGTTTTTTTTATCTACAGCATCTTCCCCCGCAAGGTTCGCTACTCCTGAGGCCTCGCTGTGTCAAGACTTGCTGCCGGGAAGATGTAACTAAATCGTCCTTAGACTCAATCAGTGGAGCAACAGTTTTAATATCTCCACACCCGGCGACGTGCAAAACACAATGTGGCCTCTCAACACATCCAGCAAACACGAGACGCTGACCCAATGCTGGTCCAATTCTGGCCCACCGTCTGCGACGCTGGCCCAGCATAAAACCAGCACTGGTTCAACGCCTCGTATTTGCTGGTCTGGCAGTGCTGGCGACGAGAAATAGCCGACACCGACCTAGTGTCTGTTAAATGTTATACCAGCGTTGCCGGAGCTGGCCCGTATTCATTCAACCCTACTCAGTAGGCCTACTTAATGCACGATGCTTTGAACCAAAGCTGGGTTAATGTTGACCCGCCGTCTGTGACGCTGGCCCACATTCAGCCTGGCGCTGAACACGACACGGTAACCCAATACTCGGCTAATGTTGGGTCAGTGTCGTAGACGGTGGACCAACATTAGCCCAGCATTGGGTGATTGTGTCGTGTTTGACCGCCTGCACACCCACACACAGAAACACAGACAGCATGAGCGGTGAGAAGTGAACCTATATGTCTCCCCTTCTGTGTACAGGAGGAGACATAAATATGAAAAAATGCATACATTTATGATATGTTTATTAAAGTTTAGAACAAATTAGTATATCATTTTTCACAGCCATTGGACCAAACTTGTCAGGTCAAAATGAAAATGTATACTTGGCAGCCGAACTATGTAGTCAAAACACAAATTACTGGACAGCTGTAAACGCAATAATGACAATGATGACAACTAAACAAACAATAGGGCCTACTATTTTATTTTGGGGTTATATCTGTGCTAGATTTCAAATGTCCAACAAATGACATCGCGATGTAATTACACACCTCATAATTATGAGACATGGTGCACATGTCGCTCAAAATGAGCCCTCAATAATTAATGAATCCACATATTTTCCAGCTCTAAGGCGACCTTGCTCTTTTATCGTCTCAGAAATCGGATACATAGCTGATAAAGACATGGCCGTATCAATTTAACATTGAATTAGTTGGCAGATACATGTCACACATAATTACTCTCGTTTAATTAATTTGAGATTACTTATTTTGAAGTTCGTGTTAAATTAACGCAAAATTCGGTCCCAAAGTCCATTCCTTGACCCGCTGTGCAAATTATAAGGGATGGCGTGATAAACAAATTGCATGGTGTTTTAGAAATAAATTCATTGACTCGATCTTCGGGTCTGATTCTTGATCCAATTATTTAAAACTGGGATTGCTGTCAGAATAGCGTGCTTTACATCAGTGGCAAAGAGAACAGCGCCTGTACGCTTGATAAATTATCAACCATTATTTTTGTTGCTGTATTGTATATGGACTTCACAAGTTAAAATGTTTACTTTTAAAAAAATACCAAATTAAATCATTAGTTGAATGTGTTCATGTCCGTCACATGTTTTGTTCTATGCCGGTGTAGCGCATTCTGAATCAGGGATACAACACTGCAGATATATGTATATTTATATGCTCTAGCAGTCAGAGTGTCATATTCCACTCATTCGAGTGGCATATGACACTCTGGCTGCTAGGGAAGATATATGTACTCAGTCAGCCAGTATTATCAATATGCACTAATTTTAAACGTTCGCAGTTAAAATAGACTTTGAGCTAATGACCATATCTGCTGGTGAAACTTTTGATTACTAAATATCTTGTTTGTTCTTTTAGCTGCTAAGTGTTCAAAACAATATTCAAACCTTTCTTTAAATATACCGTAACAACTTTTTGTGATATATATTGTCACTATTGTTTATTTTCGCTCAAGTCAAATAAAATCAGTAACTTTTTATAACATCGATATTATCAGCCTTCTCCAGCCTACTCCATATGACTATTTACTCAAAAACAATTTAAACTGCGACCAATCTGGGAGTTTTATACGACTGGTGTAAGACTGGTCGGAATCCGTCGCAGAGCGGTGGCAGTCCAGTTTCATACAAACTACCGATGGATCAATCTGAAGGACATTTAAGGTCTATAGGCACACTGCGAGTGAATTACAACTAATGTTCTGCAATTTGACGTAATTTTAAACTGTAAGCCGTACTGCAACTGTCTGTGAGTTATTGGCGACAGTCATGTACTGTTGATTCGAATTGATCTCAAATTGGCCTAAAAGATGTCATGCCTTAATCAAGTATTCGGCTGGATATATTTAAATGAGAACAAATTACCGGCTTTGAATTGGCAACTTATCACTGATTGAGCTGCTCTCATTTGTTGGGCGTCAAATAGAACACCTGTGCCTTTTGGTACTTGGATTGTAGACTGTGAACTATTGTAATTGCTGTTAGATTGCCTTATATCACTTGAACATTATCTACGGTGACGATAATTGGGCGTCATTAAGGAGGCCTTGACTTTATCTGACGTTTTTACTGTGGCATCATCAGCTCGAAGATTAAGCCAGAAAAACAAACCTTGCCACATTGAACTGCGATGCCAATTTTCATATTCTGTAAAACACAGTTTAATATAAGGAGTTGTAAGTTTTTTTCCTGCAATCGTAGTTTTACACATAGATCACGTACAAAACTGGGCTTTGAGCGAAATTGGCGGATGTTGTGGCTAGAGAGATAATGATGTTTTCCGGCCTTGTCAACTCATCACACACACTTCAGGGCCTGCAATCATCATTATCAGTGATTATAACACACTCCCCTGTGGCTCTGGTAATTTGAAACCATTGTAAGCATTCATCTCCCATACGTTACTCAACCAAATGTTATAGGTTTTATATTTGTGTTACAGTGTCCTCGATAATTGTTTGTCTTTTATGACATCCTAAATGTCAAGGGCAGTATATTGTTCGAGTTGCGTGTTAGCTACGCGGGAACAAATACAAGTTTATTTAATCAATGGATTAATATAAGAACATTTGGTTTTAGGTTATTTTGTGCACGTATAGGTTAAACTGTATTAAAACCAATGTGTCTTTAGGTCACTTTTGTTCACATACAGGCTAAACTGGACCTGGCGAAAGAATAAATGAGCGTCAGGCCACTTTTTAACTCTCCAGGCCTACTAGTATTTAAAACCTGGCGGTCTATCTCGGCCCACAATATTGAATGTTTATAAGTGAACGGAGAGAACATGGAAAATACAAACAAAATACAAAATACAACCTGAATGCCATGAACGAACTCATAACTCCTGCATAACTAGCGGTAGCTCTAACCACTACATAGAGGTACACCTGACCAGTGCTGACCAGACCTGGGTTCAATTCCAATATTTTTAATTCCAATTCCTGATTCAATTCTTTTTTTTATTCCGATTATTCGAACTCTTTTATTTTCAGTTTTTATAATGCCAATTCACATTCCAATTCCCAATTTCTAATTCTTTTCTAATTCCGGACTTTTTTAATATGCTTTAAAATCGACTGTGTTATTGATCGTGTTAATTGGTCATTACATTTGATATTGTGTACAATCTTTGTATATTTGTTGTAGTGTAAACAAACAAAGAAATAAAGTATCGCGCAAATAATTTGAGTTGAGAATAGTAGCATTGAATAAAAGTACACTTATCAATCACGCATACAATTACAGATATATGATTTCTAGCATCTAGATTTTGCTCGAAGGGAAGAAAGAAAGGCTAGCATAATTGTAACATTTATCTGCATGGCGAATTTATGGTGTCCGGATAGGGCCATCTCGCCCTTTCGCAGTTTCGTTGTTTCGCACTTTCGTTGTTTCGCACTTTCGTTGTTTCGCATCGCCCTTTCGTTGTTTCGCATCGCCCTTTCGCTGCTTCGCATCGCTCTTTCGCTCTTTCGCAGTTTCGTTGTTTCGCAGTTTCGTTGTTTCGCATCCCCCTTTCGTTGTTTCGCATCGCCTATCGGTCTTTCGCAGTTTCGTTGTTTCGCAGTTTCGTTGTTTCGCATCGCACTTTCGTTGTTTCGCACTTTCGTTGTTTCGCAGTCTCGCACTTTCGTTGTTTCGCACTTTCGCGGTTTCGCACTTCCGTTGTTTCGCACTTTCGTTATTTCGTACTTTCGCAGTTTCGTACTTTCGTTGTTTCGCTCTTTCGCACTTTCACAGTTTTGTTGCTACGCACTTTCGCACTTTCGCGGTCTCGCACTTTCGTTGTTTTGTACTTTCGCACTTTCGTTGTTTCGCTCTTTTGTTGTTTCGCAGTATCGCAGTTTCGTTGTTTCGTACTTTCGCTGTTTCGTTCTTTCGCTGTTACGTAGTCCCGCAGTTTTGTACTTTCGCTGTTTCGCACTTTCGTTGCTTCGCTCTTTCGTTGTTTCGCACTTTTGCAGTTTCGTTGTTTCGTACTTTCGCTGTTTCGCACTTTCGTTGTCTCGTTCTTTCGTTGTTTCGTTGTCTCGCAGTTTCGTTGTTTCGTACTTTCGCACTTTCGCTGTTTCGCTCTTTCGTTGTTTCGCACTTTCGCAGTTTCGTACTTTCGTTGTTTCGTACTTTCGTTGTTTCGCAATTGATGGGCGAATTTATGCCGAGCGAAATTCAAAGATTCATAAGCTATAGCTTAAGTGTGAGAGCATCTTAAGGTATATTAAAGGTATAATAAGGTATATTAAAGTATATTAAGGTATATTATTTTTTTATTTTCCCATTTTTTTTCAAAAGTGGCGAATACAAGCCTAAGAGGCCGTTCACCAATTGCGTAATGCTTAGAGGGGGGTTAAGTGATGAGTTACGGGATTTAGTAAAAATAGCGTGAAAAAGTGTTACGAAGAAGGTGTCAAAATCGTTACGTAATTGTTGAACGGCCCACAAACACTAGTAGGCAAACTATCGTAAGTAACATGATGCAATTACGCTAGTTTACTTGGAAATAATCGTTTAGGCCTACTGCGCTTTCATATGTCAAGTGAATTCGTCCTGTGGCGAATTAATCTGTTCTCAGTAATGTTCCTGACGATATAAATGGGCGGGGGCCCTAGGGTAGCGGTTAGCACCGCTGCCTTTCACGCCGATACCGGGTTCGTTCCCCGGTTCGTTCCCCTGTCTCGGCGGTTTGAAAGAAACAAAAAGGTTTCTTCCCCATCCACTCGTAAAAAAGGTATTGTGGTGAGCCTACGTGACCCATAGGTACAGTGCACGGCATCAGACCGCCAAGGCTCGAATTGCGAATCCTGTGTCTGGAGGTCTGTGTCATCTCATTCATCAACAACGAAAGGGCGAAACAACGAAACCGCGAAAGTGCGAAACAACAGAAGTGCGAAACTGAGAAAGTGCGGAACAACGAAAGAGCGAAACAACGAAAGTGCGAAACAACAAAAGTGCGAAACTGCGAAAGTACGAAACAACGAAAGTGCGAAACAACGAAAGAGCGAAAAAACGAAAGTGCGAAACAGCGAAAGTGCGAAAGTACGAAAAAACGAAACTGCGAGACTGCGAAACAACGAAAGAGCGAAACTGCGAAAATACGAAACAAAGAAAGTGCGAAACAGCGAAAGTGCGAAAGTACGAAACAACGAAACTGCGAAACAACGAAAGAGCGAAACAACGAATGAGCGAAACAACGAAAGTGCGAAAGTACGAAACAACGAGACTGCGAGACCACGAAACAACGAAAGTACGAAACAACGAAAGAGCAAAAGTGCGAAACAACGAAAGTACGAAACAACGAAAGAGCGAAACAACGAAAGCGCGAAAGTGCGAAACAACGAAAGTACGAAACTGCGAAAAAGCAATGCGAAACAACGAAAGAGCGATGCGAAACAACGACGCTGGAAACAACGAAACAGCCAAACAGCGAAAGAGCGATGCGAAACTGCGAAAGAGCGAAGCGAAACAACAAAACTGCGAAACAACGACACTGCGAAACAACGAAAGGGCGATGCAAAACTGCGAAACTGCGAAACTACGAAACAACGAGAGGGCAAAACTGCGAAAGGGCGATGCGAAAGAGCGAGATTTTGAAGAGATTTTAATTTTTGAAACAGCGGAACAACGAAAGGGCGAGATGGCCCTATCCGGACACCAAACGAATTGGCGATAGAACCCATTTGATATTTCACGCTGTGGGTATGCATTGAGAATATCTTATCATGAATATAGCAACTAACATTTCAGATGTTTATTTTCAGCAAAGCCAGTAATATGTTGCTGTGGCATAAGATTTTTTTATCGTGTTTTTTCGCACTCTATGGAATATGTCATAATAGACAAACAGAAAAATACAACACTTTGTCAGTCAAACCTATCCAGCAAACACGAGACATTGAGCCAATGTAAGATTAATGTTAGATCAGCGTCGTAGGCGGTGGCCTAGCATTGACCCAACATTGGTTCAATGTCCCGTGTTTGCTGGGAGTCACTTGCGGCAGTTATTTTTTCAAGTTGAATGTCATGACAACTAGCTTACAAAAATGTTTTTGGCACTCACTCTTCTCGTTATTTGCTTCTTCATCTTCAGATACCGTTAGTGACATATCTTAAACCCTTACAACGCTGACGTATGTTTTGTATAAACCATGGAGACCGAAGGGTTTTTCAATTCAATAAACATCTTAGTATATGTCTATCTGCTTCATTTGAAAACCTATGTTAAATTTGTTACTTCTTTCAGTGCGGGGGGCGTCTTTAAACGTCAGAATCTGACGTCTATAGATCAGATAATATAACTATTTTGATTTACGAAAAGGGACGTTCCGATAATGTGGGTCCACGTCTAAGCTTCAATTTTTTTAAAGATAAACGGAAAATCGTAAATTGAAATAATATTTAATAATGAGGAAATTTTAGAATTCGCAAAATTTTCACTGAGAACAATTAAACGTGTTTACTTCATGACGTGCCTTTATAATTATAAAGGCCAGACTGATCCGTCTTAATAAACAACCAAATAATGCTGGTTTAACGCTGGGACATCGTCTGTGACATCGCCCCAAAAATCAAACCGACGTCAGTCTCGACTGAGCCTACAAATCCCAGTAAACACAAAACATTTGTATAACAGTTGTACAGTGTTGGTCCAGCGTCGAAGATGTTGGGCCAACATTGTACAAATGCTATACAAATGTTTTGTCTTTGATGTGATGTCGTCTCGTGTTTTCTGGTCTATCAGTATTCAGCCGTGCGCAGCCAAAAGGCAGTATCTGCATACTTTACCAGTGAGCGAATGCTGACTTTTGGCTTTGTAATTGCCATCAGGCGTGACTCACTTCTGCCACGACCTGCGTAGAAGAACACACGTTGCTGAACATGTGACAGGGTCCGCCCGGAAACGTGCCGCAATCCATAGGTTACGGCTGCTCCATCTGTCCATGTGGCCAGTATAGGTCACCTGGATCGGCCTCGGCTCAGGCCGCACTCTCTGCGCGCGGCGTCGCTGTCCTGAAGCCTCACCGCCAGCCATTTTAGCAAGGAGGTTATAATAACTTCCTAGATTTTAGTTAGGACAGATCATTTATTATCTCCATGGACAGACGATGTATGTGTTGGACCCTTTCAGTGCGGGGATCGACTTCAAACGTCATAATCTGACGTCTGAAGTCGATCCCCGCACTGAAAGAGGGAAACATTTGTAATGGCCGTATAGACCAATAACACAGGTATTCAAATGAAGCAGAATGTATGAGGGTTTCCAACCCTTTGGTTTATATAAACATATTTCAGCGCTATAAGAATTAATATGCAAAGCCAAAAGGTGCTGATATAAAACAACTACCTCACAGTTTTAATTCATTAAATATATTTTGATTTAATAGAAAAAGGATGTTCTGTCGAGCATGTGAGTGGCAGGCATTGGTGCTTACATGCAAGGCGATCGCAATCCTATTTCCCAGCACTTAAACGGTGGCACCTACGTGGATCGGCCTTAGATGTTAGATCGACATTAGACGTCAGAATATGACGTCTGTAGACGCCAGATTCTGACGTCAAAAGTCGAACCCGGCATTGAAAGAGTGAAAATATTTCTAATGGCCGTAGACGCAAAACATAAGTATTCAAATTAATCAGAAAGAGCTAACTAAAATATTTAGGGTGATTTCAAATTGAATAAAATCTCCATGGCTTATATAAAATAAATTCAGCGCTTTAAGGGTTATCTGTGTTAGCAGTTTTATGCAAAACAAATCTACAGACTGGCTCACAGAGTGGCGACTGAAATATAATCTTTTAAAAATCTATGATAATTCTTCATTCATTTCAAATGTATATGCGAAAGCATACTTTTTTCTAGGTAAACCTCAGCCGACCTTCTTTTTAACCAAATACGTCTGAAATGGTTATCAACTTGTTTTTAAAATGTAGGCCCCTATGCAGCTTTACAAAGTGACAGATGCGACCTTTTTATACGAAGGTGGCGTATAATAAAAAAAATTATAATTTCGTAATTTGTGTACAATGAAACATGCAATGTTATACTTATATTAAAAAAACCCACCAAAGACCAAAGATTAACATAGCTGATTATTAGGACATATAACAAATCTATTATAAATTGTACTGTTCGTCAAGCTCTATAAACCGTACTAATCCACATTAGGCTGGAATATTTACTTTTGCTATTGGCTTGGCCTCACGGAAAACCAGAGCGCGTGTCTACAAACGTGACTTGTCCAAAACAACTTTTTCACCACGACTCGCATGACAATCTATTTTCCACAAAAAAACACCCTATTATATGAATTTTCCTTTAGAGAAAGTAGAACGTTAAATTACCACTGATTCACCAATTAGTTCCACTCGCAACACAACGCAACTGATAGTTAGATAGTTTCGTTCAAACACAATTATACGTGAGGATAATAATCAAATTTGTCGGGAAGCGGAAGTAAGGATATATAATTATTCTAACAGCTAGTTAGAACCCTATTAATCCTGTGTTTATTCACTGATGCTAGAAGACGTCGCCCACAACTGAAAAGTTTTGTTCATATATTGATGTCAGATAATTGAAAATAACTGTCCTAATTTCAACAGTTACTATTATGTGGACATAACAGAACGAACAATAGCAATTATATGGAACAATACTTATTTGACCCTGATAAAGTATACAAACCAGCAAATAACATAAAAAAAAACATTTTGGGGATCTATAAACAAGAGTGGGCACAAGAGTGTGTTATCGCAACATTTGAAAAAAAACTCCATCTTCACTATTTATTAGCACTAAAAATGTATGTGCTGTACTAATCAGTTTACTATTCGATCTAGACAATACTTGCTACTGCGGGACAATTAACATTAATAATTGCAGTGTAAAGATATTAATAGAAACCGCAATATCTAGTGGTTATTTTGTGCATATTTTTATTTCGCAATTAAAACATAATATAGTTATAATAATGTAATATAGAATAGAATAGTTCGCTTCTGCTGTTACATAACAGGGAATGGCATTATAGTAAATATTAAAGGCTGAAATATAAAAAAAGAAATATACACGGCCACCAAATCTGAATAAAGGCTTTTGATTGGCAATTTAACAATATGTGACGCAGCATGCCAAAACCAGGCTCTTCTCGAAAATAAAGTTTTTTTCAAAAAATCCACCATCTGATAGCGCTTTATGTTCTGTGCATTTTAAAACAAATTGTATGAAAATCGGACGAGTATTTCCAAAGATACAGCTCCTCAAAACAAAAAAGTCCAACCAAATTTTCTGTCATAGTACTATTGAGAAAACTGTCTTTAAAGGTAACCATTAAAAATAAGATAACTTGTAAACTTGTACAAGAAATCACAAAATTTGTCAATTTTTTTTTAAGAAAAACAGTTTCATAGAACATAAAAAATGAAATCGGATGGAGCCCAACCCAATTACACATGGTGACATGGGTTGGAGGTGGGCTTAAGAGGGGTGTTACCCCAAGGTCATCTCAAGGTCATCCCAAGGTCATCTCAAGGTCACAGCAAGGTCAAATCAACTAAAAAGAGCAAAATATAGTTTTTTTTACCAATTCTGTTAACTTGAAGTGTATGTGATGGTAGAACCCCGCCTAGACCCAAGCATGGAGTTATACTGAACATAAACAAGAGGTTAAAGGGGAAATATAGGGGTTGGAGGGGTGATACCCCATTAAATCACCTTGATGTCACCCCTGTCTGAAATGGCATAAGTGGACCAAAAAACACAATGATTGTCATGTTTGGACTAATGGTCGGTACTTTAATTTAATCTGATAAAGCCCAATCCAAATATGCATGATGACATGGGTTGGGGTTGAGCTTCATAGAGCTGTTACCCCAAGGTCATGGCAAGGTCATATCAAGGTCACATCAAGGTCAAATCAACACAAAGGGGTGAAAATAGCTTATTTTTGCTGTTTTTGTTTAAATTTAGTTCAATTGAGATATCTATGATTGTTGAAACCCAACGAGACACCAACAATGAGTTATACCAAACATACCCTAATAGGTTACAGGGGTGATATAGGGTTTGGAGAGGCTATACCACAGCAAATCACGCATATGTCACCCCTGTCTGAAATAGCAGAAATTGACCAAATAACAAAACGCTTGCCATGTTTAGACCAATGGTAAATACTTCAATTTTATGTGATGAAGTCCAAACCGTGTACACACGTGGTCCAAAGGGTTGAGCTTTATAAAGCTGTTACCCCAAGGTCATGGCAAGGTCATCTCAAGGTCACGGCAAGGTCACAGCAAAGTCAAATCAATACAAAAGTGTTGAATAAAGCATATTTTTGTTGTTTCTGCTCCAATTTTGTTCACTTGAGATGCCCATGATAGCTAAAACCCAGCTGGACCCCAACATGGATGTATACCAAGCATACCCAAGAGGTTACAGGGGTATTTTTGAGTTAAAGAGGTCATACCCTGTCAAATCATGCTTATGTCATCCCTGTCTGAAATGGGCCAAATAACAAAATGATGGCCGTGCTTAGACCAATGGGCAATACTTCAATTTCATGTGAAGAAATCCAACCGAAGTACATGGGTTGGGGTTGTACTTTTGAGGGGTGTTACCTCAAGGCAATGGCAAGGTCATCTCAAGGTCACAGCAGGTCAAATCAACACAAAAGAGGGGGAAATAGCATAATTGAGTTGTTTTTGCTACAATTTTGTACACTTGAGATGCCTAAGAAATAGGAAACCCACCTGGACCCTAACATACATATCAAGCATACCCCAAGATGTTAAAAGGGTAATAAAGGGGTTATAGGGGTAATATCCCATTGAATCACCCTGATGTGCCCCCTGTTTGAAATGGAAGAAAAGGACCAAGTAACACATTAATTGCCTGGTTTAGACTGAGAGTCTTCACTTTAATTTAATACATGTATGTTATGAAGTCCAACCCAAGTAGGCTTACACATGATTAACTGGGTTGGAATTAGGCTTCATGGGTGTTACCCCAAGGTCATGGCAAGGTCATCTCAAGGTAATTTCAAGGTCAAATCCAAGAAAACTTAAAAGTAACATTGGTTAGCATAAAGGTGCACTGATATGCTTATATTATACTGGTGGAAATTTGACCCAGGATAGCGCTAATTTATTTTTACCAACTTGTGTCTGGCAGGCTACCGTGATCTACAACTTCAAGCGGATAAAATTGCTTATAATTTGAATAAAAATATAGTCCTATGCCAATCAACACACTTAAAAAAAAAATCAAAACAACATTACATTTATGAGATAATATTTGTCAATTTAGGTATTTATTGTTGATCACACCAAGGCCACATGAAGGTCAAATTTTGCTAAAATATGTTAAGTAGACTTTGGTGTTTTTCTAATGAATTATTCAAGAAACATTTGTACACAAATTAAGAATACAATTATTCAGCATCTGGTTATTCAGTGATTTGAGATATCGAATGTTTCATTATACACCAGTGACCACAACATTATACTATAGTCTAGCATAGCCCAGAGGATGGACAAGCTTCTCCCCACAATGTCACAGTTGTGTACTTTAACAAATAGTCATATAGCCATCCAAAATTGACCTCATCCATTTCAATGAATTATTCAGGATACAAGTGTACTGGGACTTAGAAGATCTTCCTTCATTCAGCCTCTGATTATTCTGTGATTTGATGTACAAAAAGTTATATCATACGCCAGTGACCACAAAATTATACTATAGTCTGTCCACAATTTTACACTCCTGTGCACTGCAACAAATAGAATTCATGTAGATCTGGTCATCCAAATCGACACCATCCATTCTTTTCTTCTACAATATCTACAACTCCAGGTATCATTTTCTGAAACATACATTACACACAATAATGAAAAGGCTATTACATCCAACATAATAATTTCAGATATTAAAATATTTAACTTTTTTTTTAATGCTGAGAAATTCTAATCAGTTGTTAATAGTGATAGTTAAAGGGACTAGCCCAGGTCTAAAATCATCAAAAAATCGGTGATTTTATTTTGGCTTCTTAATATGACCATATGATGTAAACATGTCCATAGACTAGAACTGCAAAAAAATTTAAATTTTTGTACTGCGCATTCACCAGTTAGGCTAGATATAGAGACAAAATTTCCGTATTTCTTATTTTTGACATGGTTGTCAATAATTAGAAATCAGGAAGTTCGTCTTTATATCTAGCCTAACTGGTGAATGCGCAGTACAAAAATTAAAAACTTTTGCAGTTCTAGTCTATGGACATGTTTACATCATATGGTCATATTAAGAAGCCAAAATAAAATCACCGATTTTTTGATGATTTTAGACCTGGGCTAGTCCCTTTAATAACTTGTAAATCTGCTGATATAGCTATTTGAAATGAATACTCCAATACTAGCCTGTAACTTTAAGATACAACTGATGATCACACAGGATGAGGATACAAATTTTAAAAATGTACATAGCTAATGTTGAGACTGAACAATTCACTTGCTTATCTCACTGAATAAATATATTAAGGTTACAAAGAATGTTGGTTCAATGCTGGTCCGATGTTGTATACAGTGGACCAACATTGATTCAACATCTTGTGTCTGCTGGGATATGACAGAAATACAAATTATGGAACAATATAACTGCATAACATGTATAAAGACCATTATTCTGGTAATGTTTGTAGTGTCTATTTTAAACAAGGGAAGGTCAGTGAATAACAAAAAAATTAGAAATGAAAAAAAAAAAATGTGATTTGCTTGTTTTTTATATAGTGATTATTTCATGATTCCAACTTGCAGGATATCTCAAACAATTTAACAAGAGAGTATGACAAAAATCAGATATTTTTTGTGGTGGGCTATGAAATGGGAATATGGTTAGGTTTACAATTGAACCTGCGCTAATGATACTAACCTTACTGTACATATTTAGTGACTTTTTTGTTTTCTAGTCTGGAATGTTAGATTGCTAGCAGCTGCACATATTTACTATCATGCCATTTTGCAGTGAGAATTTGATCTTTTCTGAACAAAATCACTATATTCTTTGGTACCTGCCAAATGTAAAAACAAAAGACATTTGACATTTTGAACCATCATTTTTATCCACCTGTTAATTCATATCTTATATTATAGGCATACATATTATACAGTAGTCTATATCCTTACAAATCATATGAATTTTAAATACTTTACTTAGCTCAAATGAAGTTCATATCATAAATGTGCTATAATAATTTTACTAAAATGTATCTATTAGAATAATGAAGCATTACATGTGACTTAAATTAAATTATATTGTGAAATGACTTACATATTACCGGTAGTGTCTTGCTGTCAGTAGAAATATATTTTATGAATAGGTGAAAGTTTGAGAATTACATGTCTGTTAAAAAAAGTTTAAAACAATAAATACCTAACTAGTCTTCTTCGTCAAATTGAGTCAAGCAAGAGTTGCCAAGATTTAAGGAGCACTTCCAGTGACAATTTCCGCATGCAGCCTCAACTCAATTGAAGTTGCTGTATCAACTTGCAAAGCTGTTTCAACCTGAAAATGATAAGTAGCAAAAAATGAAAAATAGCAAAAAGTAATTTCAAGATAATTTTATTTTATTTATAATTTGCGCACAGTAATCCATATTCAAGTTATGATAAAAGAAATATGTTTTCAAACTGAAAATCACAAAATGGAAGTTATTTTTCAATTTGCATTTTTAGACAAAATCCATCGATAGTAGCCTACTGTTGGACAGACAATGACATGAATGAGAAGTCTATAACGTTAGTCTAGACTAGGCTAACATAATTAATTATGCCCAGATACCTATGATACTCGGGTTCATATTAACCAAGGAAGAGTGAATGTATTTCGCTGATGTCTCAGTCAACTCTCAACTAATTTTCATTCAGTAGGCCTAGGGCCTACTATTTTCAGTGATGCAGTGACTACCCTAAGAAAAATGTCAGCAATTATAGGCCTAGGACAATAACAGTTACTAGTCGCAGCATAACTTCAATGAAAAAAAAAACAAGTCGCAGCATAACTTCAATGAAAAAAAAACTTTTAGTCAATAAATATTTTTTAAATATCAAAACACATGGTTCTCGATGAGGTATGAACTATAGTCTAGAAGGCCAACTGGCTTATTATATACTAAAAAAAAAATCGCACAATGTTCCAAGTATCGTTAGTCGCCACATTCATGACTAGAAGTAGAACATTTGAATAAATATTGTGTGAAACGTAGGCATTGGCCTAAAATGTAAAATCTCATAAACATGGTCATTGCCATTGCCCCCCCCCTCCTTCCCGCATTGGTTGATAGGCCTACTGATAGGAGTAGGCCTAGGTCTAGGCCTAATTGACAGACTCCGAGTGAGAAAACAGTGAATTTCATTCAAACTTGACGTGGTTAGGGCCTAATCACTAGCCTATTATAGCTGATGTGAATCTGAATTCTATTTTCACTCACACTCAGCGTCTCTGAGATAGCAGGGACAGTGTGCCACTGATGTGACTGTCACTGTCAGACTGAGTCTGATTCAGTGAGAGTCACTCACTGACACTCAATTACTGACGTGACAGTGACACCGGAAAAACTGCAAGTGCGAGCTTTAGAAGTTTAGGCCTTTACAGTCTTTACTAGATATAAATCTTTAGACTGTGTCAGTGTGTTCGACTGTGAGCCAGTGCAGTGGCTGGAAGTGTCCGCGAATCAAGTGTCACTGTGACTGTCAGAGCCGGAGTCATCCCCCGACAATTTGGATTTTCAATTTTGGCTTGGCACGGGCGATATTTGAGTGGACTAACGAATGCTTACCTGTGACTGTGTCATTTTTCTCATCGGCAGGACTAGTTTCAGGAAATGTGCATCAACGATGATATATTCTGTTTTCAGGTTCAGCAAGTGAACTTTCAAACACATTTTCTTGTGAAATTACCCAAAACGTGGACATAGTCCTAGAAATGGCGCGGAAAAAAATGTAAACAATCGACCAGTGAGCTGTTTCCGGTAGAGTCGTTGTCAGTCATGTCAAAGGTTGCCGGCAAAAATCGTCTTAAAAACCTTCGAATCAGATAAAAAAGGTGGAAATAACTTCAATAATGTGTTAAAAACATATTATTCAACGTCAAAACACTTAATTTGAAAAAAGCATAGACAAAAAATTATTCAGTATTTGGCAGTTTCAAATCTGTTTTATGCAAATCAACACTGTGCGAGAAGCGCCTGGTTTTGCTGTGGCGCGTCACATATGTGATCATGACGTGAAAATAATGTCCATCATTGGAACTACTACACCATCCATCCATCCATCCATCCATCCATCCATCCATCCATCCATCCATCCATCCATCCATCCATCCATCCATCCATCCATCCATCCATCCATCCATCCATCCATCCATCCATCCATCCATCCATCCATCCATCCATTCATCCATCCATCCATCCATACATCCATCCATCCATCCATCCATCCATCCATCCATCCATACATCCAATCATTCATCCATTCATCCAATAAGAAGAATAAGTTCTTGCTCATGGCAGCTGCATAAACATTCTGTCGCTTATGAATATTAGGTGGCTCATGGTGATTGACGCAGGCCTATAGACCAGACGTGGCTGGGGGTAAGGGTGTCACTCGGAATGGGAATTTAGGCCACTATCATTTTCACATCGCTGGACTATTCAGGGGGCAGAATTAACCTGTTAATCAAGTAACTGCCGCTGTTTTACTAAAATATGGCCAAAATTGTACATGACCTATGCGCGATTTTTTCCAGATTTGGAAAAATCTAGCATATTACACATTTTCGCCCACTGAGTAGTGAAAGTTTGAGCTATATCAATATATTTGATATCAGCAGAAAGCTACTGGCACAGGCTTTCACGTGGATGTAACATATTTTTTGTCCGATCTTTGAAAAATGCACAAGAGAGCTTTAACCCTTTAACCGCCAAATTATTCAATCTGAATTTTCACCCACTTGAAGTTGTGTCTCGCTGACGGGATCCACAACTTCAAGTGAGTGAAAATTATTCAGATTTGACAAATCTGATTTTGTATGGTATGTATGTTTAGTTTTGATTCAAACATGTTCTAGAACTATTGTGGTCTTAAAATAAACCCATTTGGAATAAAAATAATGAGTTATGTGAACATATTACACACTTTTTTTGGTAAACGTAAAAATTGACGAGCTTTTCTTCAGGCTCGGGAAAATTGACTGTATCTTACATTTTTGCCCAATGAGTAATCAAATTTTAAGCTATGTCAATATATTAGATATCAATGGAAAGCTACTGGCACCGGCCTTCACATGGATGTACAATATGTTTCGTCTGATTATTGACAAATGCAAAATAGAGCTTTAAATTGGAATTTTAACCCTTAATGTTACCTATTTTTAAGAATTTTTCAGTAAATAGTCAAAATACTTTTCTCTCAGCTGATTTTTGTTGTTTATTTTTAATTCAAACATGTTCTACCACTATTGTTCTACATAAAATAAACCCATTTGGAATAAAAAGTAATGAGTTATGTGAACATATTATATGTTTTTTTGGTTAGACGTGATATTAGCTCGCTTTTCTTCAGGCTCTGGGAAATTGACCATTTCTCACATTATTGCCCACTGAGCAGTCAAATTTTGAGCTATATCAATATATTTATTATCAAGAGAAATCTACTGACACAGGCTTTCCCATGGATGTAAAATATGTTGTGTCCAATCATTGACAAATGCACAAAAGAGCTTTAAGTTGGTATTAATTTTACCTATTTTTCATACTTTTTCAGTAAATAGTCAAAATACTTTTCTCTCAGCTGATTTTTGTATGTAGTAAATCTTAGTTTTGATTCAAACATGTTCTAGAACTTTTGTCAACTTAAAATAAACCCATTTGGAATAACAAATAATGAACTATTGGAACATATTACAAACTTTTTTTGGTTGGACGTAAAATTTGAGCACTACAATAAATCGCTAAATTTGTATTTTATCCCTCCATTTGAACAATTTACAACGTTTTTTTTTGTGAAAACCAGCAGGACTTCTCGCTCATGTTAACTTTATATGGTAAAAATGTTTGTTATTACTTTTACATTCTCTGGAGCCATTTTTTTCATAAATGATCTTGACCACTAAAGAAGTGATCACAGCCACCTTAAACGTTATCTCAGTCACTACAAAGTTGCTGTGATCACTCCTTCAGTGGACAAGACCATTTTATTTTTGGCAAAGTTCACCTTTGTGGTGGCTGAGATGACTTTTAAAGTAGATGTAATGACTCCTTTAGTGGTCAAGATCACTTTTGTAGTGACAGAGATCACTTTTTTGAGCGAGCATATGATTGTTAGTGACCAAAATTACCTTTGTAGAACTTTTAAAGTGGCTTTTATCACTTCTTCAGTGACCAAGATTAGTTTGTTTGTGGCCAAGATCACCTGTGTTGTGGCTGAGATGATTTTTAAAGTGACTGTGATGGCGTCTTTAGTGGTCAAGTTCACTTTTGCAGTGACCGAGGTCACTTTTTTAGGGGCTGACATAAGATTGTTAGTGGCCAAAACCACTTTTGTAGCGGCTGAGAAACTGTTAAAGTGGCTGTGATCACTTTTTAAGAGACCAAGATCACTGTGTAGTGGCTCAGATAATTTTTTCAGTGGCTGACACCAGTTTTTCTTTGTGGCCAATATCTCATTTGCAATGGCTGCGATAACCTTTAAAATGGCTGTGATCACTTCTTCTGTGGCCAAGATCCCTTTTGTAGTGGCTGAGATAACATTTAAAGTGGCTGTGATCACTTTTTCAGTGATCAAGATAACCTTTGTCGTGGTTTAGATAATTTTTAAAGTGGCTGTGATCACTTCTTCAGTGGCCAATATCAATTTGTAGTGGCTTAGATAACTTTTCAGTGGCTGACACCAGTTTGTTAGTGGCCAAGATCACCTTTGTAGTGACTGAGATAACTTTTAAAGTGGCTGTGATCATTTCTTCAGTGGTCAAGATCCCTTTTGCAGTGGCTTAGATAATTTTCAAAGTGGCTGTGATCACTTCTGCAGTGGCCAAAGTCACTTTTGTAGCGGCTGAGATAACTTTTGAAGTCGCTGTTATCACTTCTTCAGTGGCCAAGGTCAGTTTTATAGCGGCTGAGATAACTTTTAAAGTGGTTGTGATCACTTCTTCAATGGCCAAGATCACTTTTGATCACTTTTGTAGTGGCTGAGATAACATTTAAGTTGCAGTGATCACTTTTTCAGTGGCCAATATCACTTTTGTAGTGGCTGAGGTAACTTTTCAAGTGATGGTAATCACTTCTTCAGTGGTCAAGATCATTTTGTAGTTGCTGAGATAACTTTTAAAGGGCTGTGATTACTTCTTCAGGGCTCAAGATCATTTTTGAAAAATGGCTACAGAGAATGTAAAAGTAATAAAAAAAAATTATACTATATAAAGTTAACATGAGCAAGAAGACTTGCTGGTATTCACTAAAAAACCCGTTGTAAATTGTTCAAATGGAAGGATAAAATACAAACTTAGCGCTTTGTTGTAGTGTTCAAATTTTACGTCCAGCCAAAAAAGTGTGTAGTATATTTAAATAGCTCATTATTTTTTATTCCAAATGGGTTTATTTTAAGTCAACAATAGATCTAGAACATGTTTGAATCAAAACTAAACATTTATCACATACAAACATCAGCTGAGAATGAGTATGAAAAATAGGTAAAATTAATACTAACTTAAAGCTCTCTTGTGCATTTGTCAATGATCGGACACAACAAATTTTACATCCATGTAAAAGCCTGTGTCAGTAGATTTTTATTGATAATAAATATTTTGATATAGCTTAAAATTTGATAGGTCAGTGGGCAATAATGTGAGATATGGTCAATTTTCCCGATCCTGAAGAAAAGCGAGCTAATTTTACATCTAACAAAAAAAATATATATATCTTTACATAACTCATTATGTTTATTCCAAATGGGTTTATTCCATGTAAACACAAGTTCTAGAACATGTTTGAATCAAAACTAAACATTTATACCAAACAAAAAGCTGCTGAGAGAAAAGTATTTTGACTATTTACTGAAAAAGTATTAAAAATAGGTAACATTAAAGATTCGAATACCAACTTAAAGCTCTATTTTGCATTTGTCAATGACCAGACACACAACGTATTTTACATCCATGTGAAGGCCGGTGCCAATAGTTTTTTATTGATATCAAATATATTGACAAAGCTCAACATTTTACTTCTCATTCGGTGAAAATGTGAGAAACAGTCAATTTTCCCGAAATGTTGTGTATTATGTTCACATAACTCATTATTTTTGTTTCAAATGGGTTTATTTGAAGTCAGCAATAGCTCTAGAACATGTTTGAATCAAAATTAAACATTTATACCATCCAAGAATCAGCTGACAGAAAAGTATTTTGACTACTTGCTGAAAAAGTCTAAAAAAATGGGTAAAATTTAGGTTTAAAATACCAACTTAAAGCTCTCTTGTGCATTTTTAAAAGATCGGACAGAAAATATGTTACATCCACGTGAAAGCCTGTGCCAGTAGCTTTCTTTTGATATTCCATATATTGATATAACTCAAAATTTGACTACTCAGTGGGGCAAAAATGTGAGATACCGTCATTTTTTCCGAGCCTGAAGAAAAGCGAGCACATTTTTACATCTAACTAAAAAAGTGTTTAATATGTCCACACAACTCATTATTTTTATTACAAATGGGTTTATTTTAGGTCTACAATAGTTCTAGAACATGTTTGAATAAAAAATAAACATATTATATACAATACAAAAATCGGTTAAGAGAAAGGTATTTTGACTATTTACTGAAAAAGTATGAAAAATAGGTAAAATTGGGGGTTAAAATACCAACTTAACCCTTTAACCACCGGTGCAGCATATCTTCGGGTTTTTATTTTTATTAGCACATTAAGCACCACATTTAAACATGTTAAATATAAAATATGACATCGATCAGCAATATTTGAAAAGAGTTGACCTCCATTTTTTCAAATCTGAATAATTTTCACTCACTTGAAGTTGTGGATCCCGTCAGCGAGACACAACTTCAAGTGGGTGAAAATTCAGATTGAATAATTTGGCGGTTAAAGGGTTAAAGCTCTCTTGTGCATTTTTCAAAGATCGGATAGAAAATATGTTACATCCACGTGAAAGCCTGTGCCAGATGTTTTCTGTTGATATCAAATATATTGATAAAGCTCAAAATTTCACTACTCAGTCGGCGGAAATGTGTAATATGCTAGATTTTACCAAATCGGAAAAAAATCACGCATAGGTCATGTACAATTTTTGCCATATTTCAGCAAAGCAGGGGCAGTTACCTGATCAACAGATTGATTCTGGCCCCTGAATAGTCCAGCTATGTGAAAATGATAGTGGGCTAAATTCCCATTCCGGGTGACACCTTACCCCCAACCACGTCCGGTCTACTAACGCTGTTGTCCAGAAGAGGTAATATAGCTCTATGTCTTGTGTCAAATATAATAATTAACAATCCTGTTGTGATCATGGCGATGCAAGGTTATGCTTGATGCTCCTCTGGTTGTTTTAGGTCAGGCTGTGAATGATGCTCTGTGATAGATTCGCCTTGGCACCACCTGAGCGACAGAGCCAGACAATTAAAATCGTCGATGAGCAAATTTATATCTTTACGAATTATCTCAGCAATCTTTACTGCATCTTCTGGTTATATGACATTTCTTCATCATTTTTTAATTTTTCCAATTGATAATTTTGTACTTTGTCTTGAAGATTTCCATTTACTGATTTCTTAAATTTTCTATCTATTAAAAGTGATATCTTGTCTCTATCCTCTATCTATAGCTTTCTGTACATTGAGGCAATAATTATTATAACGCCAGAAGGAACTGACTCAGTCCGAAGTCTGGACTATGCCCTACTCTTATTGAATGACTCCGATGGCTGTTTATGGTGCACAGTACCATAGACGTTATTGCACACTCCATGTTCTTGAACTGAGCGATGCACAAACGTCTAACTCGGCATAAATTAACACATTACACCACAGCCGAACCAAATAAACCAAAACGGCCAGGTAACCTTTGTGTATGTGTATTCAACGTAGTGCAGCAGACACACTACGTTGAATCAATGTTGGTTTAACGGATGCTGGGCCAACGTTGAACCAACATTGATTATTCATTCAACGTCTTGTGTCTGCTGGCTTGATTGGTCATCCGATCACCATGTCAGATGGTCAATCATCTGCCAATCTCATCTGACAATGTTCGAATCCTGTGTCACCATCAGGTGCATCACAATTGACCGACTTATATTTCCCTGTCCACATATTGGACTGCTGTGTAGCATATTAGTGGGTCGCGGTAGCAAGACTTTTTTATCAAAGACCATTTTTTTATGAAATCCTGAGCAAAACTACAAACTATTAATAGCGAGCATACATCTACATAGATTGCACACGTGTCTCGTGTTGTCTGGATTTAGTTCATTTGGGAATGATGGCAGTCCATCTTAAATTTAGCTGAAAATAGCAATTATAAATTGGAAATGTATACCGTAAAAACACCACGATGCAGGTTATTTTTGTAGGCTCTCGTTGATTATGTATGGGTTTGAACAATTTTGAAGACGATTGTTGTTTTATTGTCCTCCAATCTCTGATTGACAATGATAACCTAATATAAGTATTAGTATTTCATTCTAAACTCTCTAATGTGTACATATATAACATGACAGAATCAACTTATACCTAATCCCGTTGTTGTTTTTGGTATATTAGAATAGAAAACAATATTTGAGCTGCTCTTTTTTCCATACGACTTCTCTGCTGGTTTAAATATTATCGTGATCATAAGTGAATATCTTATCATTTATTTAAAAAAGAGTAATGAGTTGTGATCGATTATGATAAATGACAATATATGACATCATTCAATTTGTTATACAAGGAAAATAGATATTTCACATCTTATATAATCACCATCACAAACACGTAAATCTTAGATGCAAAAAACAACATTTATCAAATAGAACCGAGGTTAGCAATGAACAAATGCGTATTTCCGCAAAATAGGTAGGGTTACTGCTGATTAAGATGCCATAATATGAAAATGTACAAATCCACTACTAGCCTACATTTCTTCAAATTTTCATTCATTTTGAGCCGTGAATTTCCTCCTAAATTTCTTGTCTAATTCGGAATGATAGTTGGAAAATAATAAAGAAATTGTGATAATAATCATATTGAATTATGGACGTCATTTTTATTGAATTAATATGATTTAAAATATGACAAGATTTCATTATTATATGCACATTATACCAAATTCAAGTTGTGTCTATGGTATAAACATATTTTTATTGTCTAATTGAAGCAATACAGGATTAGGATTGTAATGCAAGTTTTGTCTATAGCTACCGCGACTCACAATTTGGATTTTATAAAAAAGATATATAAATTATAATATTTGCTTAACCCTTAGTGCGTTACATTGAAAATATAACATTTTCACCCAAGCGGTTGAAAATTACCCATTTTTGATTAATTTCAAACCAAACAGTCGCAAACCTTGCTGTTTAAGCACTCATTTTATTCGCAAAAAAGCGTTGATTTGATCGGCAAATAACACAAAATAAAAGCGACTATAGTCGTGCTTAGCGGTTAACCCTTTGAGTGCGGGCGACGCTTTTAAGCGCATTCATACTGTTTTCCCACAACTAAAATTTGAAATTGAACAAATATGCATGTATAAATCTTGAGTAAAGCCCCCATTGCGAAATTTAGCAGGTTTAATTTTTAAGTGAGGATGTATTTTCCTTTCATTTGAAGTTGGCAATTGCGTGAGCAATGCCAACTTCAAATGAAAGGAAAATGTCAAGTAGTAATGAAGCACTTAAAGAGTTAAGGATGAATTGCTAAACAAACGTTTTCCATTGCTGCCGATTAAACGTAAATGTCACAGCCCGGAATCGTTATATGATGAGCTAATAATACGAGAAAAAATACTATTTTAATATTGATTGTAACTCCAAGGGAGAGAGGGTTAGTATTGTAGCGGTGAGTCACATGATGAGGACGTCAGACTGAGAATAGGCGAAAACGCACGAGACATTGACCCACTGCTGGATTTGTGTTGGGCCGCCGTCAACGACGTCGGCCTAAAACTAAACCAGCAGCGGTTTAATATGTCTCGTGTTTTTTCTTTCATTTATAATACGTCATGGTTGCGAAGGAGAAAATACTCTGTCACGCGGACTCTAACGTGGACGCCGGGCTATTTCTGTCTAACACACGATATACTACAGGATGTAGACAGTCTGACTCCCGTGGTGAACCTTGATGTATCACAGCACTTCACCCGCGAATAAAACGGTACTTAACGATCGACTTTAGTCGTCAGAGTCTGACAGCTATAGGCGTCAAATTCTGACGTCTAAAGTCGATCCGACCTGATACTCCCTCCGGCCTGATACTCCACATTGGAGGGCTGCTAGAGTATCTACTCAAGTCAAAGATCCCCGCTCTGAAAGAATTACAATATTGATAATTTCCGTAGACCCATTATATAGGTATTCTAATGAATAGGAAACAGCTAGCTAAGACATTCATGATGATCTCAAATTGAAAAAACCCTTTGGTCTCCATGGTTTGTATTCACTTATTTCAGCGTTTTAACCCTTTCAAGCCTGAATTCACCATTGTCATCCTCATCCACTACAAGCCGCGAATTGCTGTCGCAATTATCGACTTGCAGTGGATGAAGATGATTTGATGTGGTTTAAAAATTACAGAAAATTGCCATGTATTGGTAAACCAGTTTCATGGAAATTTTAGTTCTAAAACCCTTAGTTATATAGGAACATTAAGTCTGTTTTTAGGTATGTAAAATGATGCTTTAATGCATCGTGAGGGCCTAAAGGGTTAGGGGTTGAGTTTCAAACTCCCTCCCTGTTCTGAGGTTACCCGTTCTGAAAATAGTTTCAAATTACCTTTTCTAGTTCCTAACTACACGCTCGATTATTATATACATTGATATTTAAATGGATACCATTTATTTCGCATGAACGCCTCACTGTCGCCTTACGTCCACCGTACCCACACCTTGAGGCGTTGATACATCTACGAGAGTCGTACGAATGCTTATATTCGTACGGCGAATATAAAGGAAAGATGCCCGTAAAAACTTGCTTGCTTAGGATCACCATGGGAATAATGATGCTCTTTTTGAGTTCGGTAGTTTATCCTGTAAAAGCGTGGTCTCGATGACCCGTACAAACGTTGTACCGAGGATTTGGGGAGCATTTATCGCAAGTCGGTCGTAAGAGAAATAAATCGTATCTCATTCATAAGCTCGTAGCCAGTCCTTGGACATGTCTCTGAGCGATACGTATGCCGCAAGAAACCACTCCATCGCACGATTGCTTCAGGAACAACATAAACAGTACGCACTTCTCAAGCTATTACATTCCTGATCCTATATCCACAAGAGACGTAACTTTTACTCACGGTGATAACATCAAAATGTCGTTTTCATTAGGCTCTATATTTAGCTGTGTTATACATTAAAATATGTCCAGTACCAGTTTGTCTTGTTTCATTTTAAATAGGAAAAATACATTTCTCCTCAAACATTGACTGGAGAGGTAGGCATACCCCCCCCCCCCGCTGTAAACTAACAATGTTTTTTCTCAAACCATAGAATAACGAAATTGGTCCAAACAATAAGTTAGCTGGTCTGAAGAATCACGTAGATCGCTACATGTTATTTCATGATAATTTAAAGGGACTGGCCCAGGCTGAAATCATAAAAAAAATCGATGATTTTATTTTGGCTTCCTTATATGACCATATGATGTAAACATGTCCATAGACTAGAACTGCAAAGTTTTTACATTTTTCTGCTGCGCATTCGCCAGTTAGGCTAGATATAGAGACGAAATTCCCGTATTTCCTATTTTTGACATGGTTGTCAATAATTAAAAATCAGGAATTTCGTTTCTATGTCTAGCCTAACTGGTGAATGCGCAGCACAAAAATTAAAACACTTTGCAGTTCTAGTCTATGGACATGTTTACATCATATGGTCATATTAAGAAGTCAAAATAAAATCACCGATTTTTTGATGATTTTAGCCTGGGCCAGTCCCTTTAAGCATGATATGTTAAACCATCATATAGTTAGCAATCATCTTAAAGTTCGCCTGTACAAAATAATACAAATTGCACTTGAATTTTTCAGTCTTAGATGTTTAGAAAAAATATGGGCTATATTTTTATGGTTTACGAACAATATTATAAAAAACGCCGTAAAATACATTTCCTCGACACAAAATTACTTAGAAGCGTGAAATCACACATACTAGTTATCTAGGCGGTAAACCAAAATTATTTTTTATAAATACATTTAAAACGGCGGCCATCTTAGATTTGTGAATAAAATGTAGGTCAAATTACCTGGAAAAAAACCAAAAATTAATTGATCAGCTCCAAATCATCTACAGACCATAAATTACACATATCTAGGGGGTAAACACATATTATTTTTCGTAAATGAAAAAAACTATCTTGAAATTGTGTGTGAAATATGGGTCAAATTATCTCAAAGACCCAGAAATGAATTTATCGACCCAAAATTACCCGGAAACCAAGAATTACAGAACCATTTAGCAAAAATCTAAAATTTGATAACGTTTTCACGTGATGGCCTTTGATGACCTCTAGTGACCTTACGCATGTTCCAGGAAGGTGACGGGCTCCACATAGTAGTTGAACTACGTATATTTTAAAATATTAGCATGGTGATTGCTTTTACTCTCTCGAAGTGAACCATATATACAATTATGCTATATTTTATATATCTGCCTCCAGGCTATTACTCTGACACACCGCCAGCAAATTAAGCTTGAAAATATTGTTGTAAAGTATTTTTCATAGAAAACACTAATTACGCGACGTCCCTCGAGAACACTTCCTACAGCTAGTGAAAGTGTAGTGACTTTAACCGTTTCGCTTCACATTCTTTTTTAAAATATAAAGATGAATTAAATGTCATCATATAAGCTTTATGTGTTAAGATCAAGTCAATCTCAATTGAATAATGGCCGTTCGATTGACGCAATAAATTAAGTAAAAGGCTAGCAAAACGTATGCAATTAAAGGTAATTCAACTCTAAATTTGCCAAAAAGTCCGGTAATGCTGGCTCACTCAACTAGGTAAGTGAGCTAACTCAACTCATAGTCTGGTTCACTATGTTCTTATTTCTGATTTCGTTTAGATCATTTTTTTATAATTTATACATTTCTGGAAACTATAATAGTATCCCGAATCATAAAACGTTTAATTCTATTTGCGCAAGTGTCCAGAAGTCGGCCATTTTTTATTTTTAAATGACGTCCAAAATTAGAATTTTCGTCTTATCTTGATGACTAGAAGACTTAGGATCATGATTTTGGTGGCTAATCCCACATTCTTTGGGTAGAAGAAGTCGTTGGTGATCATTTTAAACATATATTTTGATTCCCTAGACGCATATTCTGGTTATTTTCTACGTTATTAACGTATATTGAACTTTTCACAATTTTGTCAAAAATGTGACTCAAACTTGAAACATGAAATCTTTATTGTGGTGGCTTCCACAAAGTAATTTACAGTAAGTACTACATTTGCATTACTCATTCAGTACAGCTCCTGGGATATTTCGGGAGCATTTGAATCTTAAGAATGGGTCCCGAGATAAGTAGGGTTCATCTGTTCAAAAACTGACCAAATATCTAAAGGAACTCGAGATGGCTATCTTGACCAATCCGAAGTCTACGATATATCGTAACTTGTACGATAATACGGATCCATGGGAAGTCTAGAAGCATCACATAATAATTATGTCTCCCCTCTGGAGTGGTGGGGACATGTTGGTTTACCTTTGTCCGCTCAGTTCGTCCGCTTAGTTTGTGTCTTTTGATTGATGGAACCCTAGCGCCGAAGGCGCTGAGAGTAGTTTTAAGACAATCGGGGCTTACTATAAATAGTAGTCTCCATATAGCCAACCATTACATGTTTGTGTTTAATTTCATAACTCTACTTTAACTCAGATATTGTTGTCACAACTGTTAGCATTTAATGGGTATTTCTTTTATTACAACCTATACCTTTGATAAATGCTAAAAGTTGTCGAGTTTGTCATAATGTCTCATTGCTCTGAAAATGGTGAGACTCCTTGGTTTTATCTTTCAATCTCGGTTATTACGTCGTCAAATACTTAGTCTGTCAATGTATTCGCTTCAGCGTCATTTGGAGTTACCGGTAATAGCTTTAATAGAATCGTTAGCCCCCGAGCCAACACGACAGGGTAAAACCGTGAAATTTTAGCATCCTGTCTGCTGAAATTCTTCGGATAAAACTCCCTGATGCCTTCAGTGTATGACTGATAATGGTATAATATCATACAATGAGGGCAAGATCGTTGCGGACAGACGATGAGTTGCGTTTATTCACCCACACATGGCACCAGCTGTCCGGTTGGCTGTGTCAGTGAGTGGGTGGGTTTTAACACTTATCAATCACGACATGAACATTGCCACATATTCAGCATTACACTGGGAGCGATAACCTCCCAGACCTCAAAGAAAGAGTCAGTTGACAAAGCAGCTCTGGCAATTTCCTAAGGGTCTCACCCGGTCCAATAACACAGGCGACGGAAGGGTCCCCTAAACATAAAACAATAAATCTAGCCCTAAATTTAAAAGAATAATCCCAGGTGAAATGCCACTTAATATATATCGATGCCCAGCGTCTGATCATGAAAAGTGTTCATGAGTTTCCCAGAGTGAGAATAAATTAAAAACTGTTGTTCTTCTCGCAGAAAATTTGTTGTTTTTTTGCTACATACCATTTTCATTTCCATATTGTTTCTTGTAGTTTTCTAGTAATTCGTCTAGAAAATTTGTTTTGTCCCTCTTCTTTATCGCATTATGTAGATCCTTTTGAAGTTTGAATAATTCTGAGTGTTCTTCTAATGAGTGTATACATTTATTTGCTAATGATTGGAATCGATTTTTAATGGGTTCGATTTCCGCCAGCTGATGTATTTTGCGAGTGCTAGTACATCACGGTGGGCGGTAAGCTATCTTGATAGCCTTATTTTGTACTAGTTGTATCTTTTCTAGTGTTGTTTTAGGTGCCGATAAGAGAGCTATCGCTCCATATTCTAGGACTGGTCTGACGTATTGTTTGTATAATTGCATGATTATTTTAGGCTTACATCCCCACTTAGTACCACTTAGAAGTCTTAGTAAGTTTAATCGTCTATTTGCTTTGGATATTGCCATTTTTATATGTGATTGAAAATTAAATGTTTTGGTGATAGTCACTCCCAGCAGTGTTGCTTCTTCTCCGAATAATTGAAGCTCCCGTTCTTTTTAAGTACAATTAGCTGCGTCTTTTTAGCATTTAATTTAATTCTCCATTTGGAGCACCACTTTTCTAGAGCCGATAATGTTTTCTGGATCCGATATTGGACGTATGTGGCGTTGGGGCCGAATGTCCACATACCTAGATCATCCGCAAATTGTGATATCTTTACTTGGTTGTTCATGGGATCTACTGGAATATCATTCACATACATCAAAAATAAGTCTGGGCTGAGGACAGACCCTTGGGGTTTTAAAAAAGTTTTACTTTATCTGACATTTCATCATTAATTTTAACGATAATTGTTCTGTCTGAAATAAACAAAGACATTAATCGTATAATTTTATGCGGCAGCTCACTGTTCATCAGCTTATATCTTAGGCCATTATGCCATACTGAATCAAACGCTTTTTCGACGTCTATAAAGACGGCAACCCCCAGTCTATTTGCTTGTAAGCCGGTAAGGGCGTCATCTGTTAATCGTAATATGTGTTCCATCGCGCATCTTTTATTTCTGTAGCCGAGTTGCCATTGATTAAAGAATTTTCTCTTTCCGAGTTCACCTCTTATTCTATTTGCAAGTATTTTTTCAAATAATTTTCCGATACAACTTAGAAGACTGATGGGTCTATAGTTTGTAGTGATTTTGTGGTTTTTATTTGGTTTTGGATTCATAGTTCCCATTGCTTGTTTCCAAGGCTCTGGAAAATAACCAGTTTGTAGGCATATATTGTAAATTTGTTCTAGGTTTTCGAATACTATTTCTGGACATTGTTTTAGTACCGTATATTGAATGCAGTCTTGGCCAGGTGCCGATCGACCCTTGGTTTTTTAATTTCGGCTATTGATATATGTCTCATTATGGGGTTCTCATCGCCCTTTTCATCTACATATGATGCTAGTGGGTTGAAAAGATGGTAATTTTCTGCAATTTTGTCGTCCTCTTCTTTTTTGAAGTTATCGTCAAAAATTGGCCCTTTGTTGGTATTGTGAATTTCCCCTAACGTTTCAGCGAACGCATTGGCTTTTTCTAAATCGTTTTCTGATGGATTTCCGTCTTTTTTAATAACTGGGTTGTTAGTCTCTGCCTGTGCTTTTTTACCGCTAATTTTGTGAAAGTTTTGCCACAAACTTTTACTGTTTTTTTGCCGAATCAATTTCTTGTGTTTTTTTTTTATATGAATTTAAAGTTTTCAACACTGGGTGAAGTTCCAGGAGGGTTGTATATCATAGCCAATGCAATCTTTCTTTTATCAGATTCGAATGATATTGCAAGGAATTCTTCATCAAATTCTGACGTGTCTAATTGAATAAATTTGTATGTCCGTTTGTATTAGGATTGCTACACCTGCTACACTCCTACCCCACGGCCTGGATTTTCTCTATCTTTCCTTATTACATGATAGTTAGGGATCCTTATTGTATGTTGTTTTCTGATTTTACTTTAATTTATCGTTACAAATTGCGGGTTATGCTCAGTGAGATAGTGTATTAATTCGGTGCGCTTGTTCGTGATTCCGTTTATATTTATATGAATAATTTCAGTTTGTTCCTGTGTTTTTGTTTGCCACCAGGTGGCCTTGTCGTTTTGTACCGCTTTGGATGCTAATATTTTTAATCGATTTGCTAAGTTTTTATGTTGAGCCTTATTTGTTTTTTGAGCTATCCGTCTTATTTTTTGTTTTAACTAATTAATTTGCTAGTTTCTTCCGATATAAAAAAATCCATATCTTTTACTTTACATTTCGGACAGGATTTGTCTAACGCCGTTTTAATTATGTTAGCTATATTGTTAACTGTTTCGTCTATTTCTGCTGGTGTGATTGCGTCTGTTAGTGCTAAGTTTTTATTAATTATTTTGCAAAGTTTTACCCAGTCTGTTTTTTCGTGGTTAAGAGTTTCTCTTTGATTTTGTCTCGCAATTTTTGACGAATTTATTACCAGGTGGACCGACATGTGGTCGCTACCTACATCTAGGCCTACTGTACATGTATCTACCTTGGTCGCGATACTGCGACTGACAATACATAGATCTAAAATATCACTAGAAGTATTTGTGTAGTGTGTTGGGGTTCCGTCATTTGTGACTATTAAATTGAGCTCCTCTAATATATTAAATAAATTATCCCCTTTATTGTATTTTTTACAACCAAAAAATTCGTGTTTTGAGTTATAATCACCCATAAAAATTGAATCTGGGTATTTTTTTTTATATGAATTTAAAGTTTTCAACACTGGGTGAAGTTCCAGGAGGGTTGTATATCATAGCCAATGCAATCTTTTTTTTATCAGATTCGAATGATATTGCAAGGAATTCTTCATCAAATTCTGACGTGTCTAATTGAATAAATTTGTATGTCCGTTTGTATTAGGATTGCTACACCTGCTACACTCCTACCCCACGGCCTGGATTTTCTCTATCTTTCCTTATTACATGATAGTTAGGGATCCTTATTGTATGTTGTTTTCTGATTTTACTTTAATTTATCGTTACAAATTGCGGGTTATGCTCAGTGAGATAGTGTATTAATTCGGTGCGCTTGTTCGTGATTCCGTTTATATTTATCTGAATAATTTCAGTTTGTTCCTGATCTCGAGTGGCCATTATAGAACTGTACTGTGCTTTCCTAGTGTATTTTTGAGTGTATGTGCGGGGGTGTATACCTAGGCTTTCAGGTGTATTAGGACATCTCTCACTTGTGCGAAGCTGTCATCACTTCTCAAAGCCCAGTTGATGGATTCTGTTGTGATACGAGCTATGTCCATCCCTTTGATCTGTACTTCGTTTTTATCCGCCTCAGCTTCAGCACATTTCAGTCTAAGAATGGTAGCTGCAACAGCAATGGTTAAGCCAGTTATACCATGACTTGAGAATGACAGTTTATTGTTGGTTCTTACCTCATTTGTTTTTTGTTGTGTTAGTCTCTGATGTCCCTGTGGTTGCTTATGTTGCTGAGTACTTTTACCCCTAGTTTGGTGAGTTTTGTTTAGAACTTGATGTGCTCTACTTACTTGTCTATCCTGTCTTTGGTCAAGCATCTTGATGATTTCTTGGAATTTTGGACAAGATCTGTCTGAAGAGGCGTGTGGGCCAAAACAGTTTGCACATTTTGGAACGCTAGCTGTGCAATCTCGCTTCTGGTGGGTTTCTCCACCACATCTACCACATTTTTGATGTTTATTTTTACTGTCAAAAGCTATGTGACCAAAACGCTGGCCTCTATAACATTGTTTTACCTGAGTTTTTCTACGATAGCTTTCTATTGTGTAACCCAAGAGCCGATTTCCAATATTGTTTATATCGCTCTCTCTCTTTCAAGAGTGAGCTTGAACTTACCAGTAGACTTTTGTGTCTTGCTGTTGATCATTCTGCATGGTTGCTTTTAAATTTATGTTGTGTTGTTTCTTAATGTCCTGTTCTATAGTTGTGTTTTCTACGTGAAGAGGAATTCCTACCATTACTAATGTCCTCTTGTCCTGCTCTTTAGAGTTAACCCTCTGCTTAGGTTCCCTCACCTGTCCCACTGGGAGTTTTATTTTGGTCAGTTTATTCCTGTCTTCTTGGCGTTTGGGGAAGACAAGAAGGTGGCCACGCCGTGTGTTTCTCTTGTCTTCCACCTGGATACCTGCCTGGTCCATGATGTCTGACAGAGCTTTGGCTTCGATCCCTTCGGCTACTATTGGGATGATTGTGGACTTTTCTAGTGTAGCTTTTGGGCTATTAACACTCACCTTTTCTAACGATTCTAGTCTAGTACCGGTCAGTAGATGCAGCACATCTTCTTGTTGATTTCCAGGTGACTGTCTTAAGAGGTCTTGCTCGACTGCCTCCGCTTCCAGCTCAAGCTGGCGCCGTTCTTTCTGTAACCGTTTATTTTTGCTGTTCCTACTTTCATATACCTCAGACTCACCTTGGCCATCTTCAGTCAAAGTATCATTTTCGACCAGTTCCATGTCTTCTATGTTAGGAAATGAAATGAATCGGGCTTTAGGTCACTTTTGTGCACATATAGGCTAAACTGGGCCAGGAGAACCCCCTGAGGATGATGAGATGATTGAGATGACACTGTCCTCCAGACACAGGATTCGAAATTCAAGCCCTGGCTGTCTGAGGCCGAGCACGCTACTTCTCGGTCACACGTGGATGGGGAAGAAACATTTTTAGTTTCTTTCAAACCGCCGGGACCGGGAACCGAACCCCAGACTCTGGCGTGAAAGGCAGCGGTGCTAACCACTACCCTAGGGCCCCCGCCCTTTATGTTTGGAAGTGGGCTTGTTGGAAGTGGACTGACTTCAACATCCAGCTCTTGGAGGTCGTCTAGTTCCTGCATAATACTACTTTTTTCCACAATTATTTTTTCGGCTTTTTGGTACTTACTCGGAGATTTGTTTGAGTCGTCTTCGTCACACATTCTTTTAAGTGCTGTCTTATTCACTTGCCGTTTTTGGAGAACTTGATAGTTACCTTTCTGGATCTTTCCTGTTGGTGTTTTTAAAATCACTGGCTGTAAAACCTTTCTTGTCTGTGGCTTTGTCTTACCTGGTTTAGACGGATCATTGTTACCATTGTTACCATGTTGGGGAGAGGTAGTGACGTTTTTATGTCTGTGGCATCAGCTGCCTTGCTAGTACTAACCTTTGTCTTTTTCTTTGTTTTACAATCGCTTCCCCCTTCTTTTCAGTTTTCTCACCTTTACCTTCGTCCCCCTGTAGGCCTACAGCACCATGCAAAAGGAGAAGAAGATATTCTTGTTGATTCGCGGACAGTGTTTCAAAATCATCCAGGAATCGCTTAGCTTTAAGGTCAGTTAGCCTTTCAACTGCGCCCGTGTTAGGCCGGATTCCGGTGATTTTTTGTTGTGATTCCCGCCGGTAGCCATGCCGGCGGCGAATAAGAAAGAAAATTAAGGAGAACTATAATTTACGCTGGAATTTGTTTTCTAATCACTGTACAGATTGCTTGTACACTGTGCAGTGTGTTGTCGGGCTATGCGCGGTTGCCAGGCACGCTCAGTACAGTCAATGAGCGTGACACGACACTCACAGCACAGGTGTGATAAGCAAGTTTTATATTGAACGTGCAGAATTTTGAATAATACTTTCCTGTATACTGTTCATTTGTGCGTTTGTCGTCACAAATATTAGCAAGAGCCACCACAGGTTTGCTAATATTATATTATATACTATAATAATAATATTACGGTATATAATGCTTAACCAGTTAAGCGTTGAAAGTAGAGCCTCCACAGGCTTGCTACGATGTTGACTGCTCGAGAGCTAGACGACAGTTTGTGTCTGTGCATTCTCTCCAGTCTATCCTGCAGGCGGTCGAACACGAGACGCTGACCCAATGCTGGGCTAATGTTGGCCAACTGTCTACGACGCTGAGCCAACATTAGCCCAGAATTGAGTTACCATATCGTGTTTGGCACCACTCTGAATGTGGGCCAGCGTGGCAGACGGGGGCCAACATTAACCTAGCTTTGTTTTAAAGCATCGTGCCCGTACCGCCAGCATGCAGGTACCGGCAGCATGAAGTATTGACTAGTACTGAATGGATACTGGCCAACACCGGCAACGCTGGCCCAACATTTAACATACATTGGGTCGGTGTTGGCTTGTAATCGCCGCCAGCAGTAAGCAATACAACACCAGCAAACACAAAACATTTGTATAACATTTGTATAAATGTTATACAAATATTATAAAATTATGCAAATGTTTTGTGTTTACTGGGTTGAACACAGCTCAGCAAACACGAGGCGTTGAACCAGTGCTGGCTTGTTGTGGGCCAGCGTCGCAGACGGTGGGCCAGCATTGGACCAGCATCGGGTCAACGTCAGAATAATAAATTCCGCTTAATACATAGTCTCTACTGTCCACAGGAGCCATTTCTTAACATTAATTACAAAAGCCATTGAATTGACACTACATCTATTAGCTATCAACCTTTATGGTCATGCTGCTGGACGGGAGACATCTCCAGTTTTTTGTTCACAAAAAACTAGACCCTTCCAGTATTTATAAAAAATTAACGGGGTCGTGTGCCAGAGAGCGTGAAGAGGGAATCTAGGATGGCTCCCAGCAATCACGACACATCGACACAATGTTGGCCTATTTTGGCCCGCCATCTACGATGTCGGCCCAATATTGGTTCAATATAGTGTCAATGTGTCGTATTTGCTGGAGGCCATACTAGATCGTTCTTCACGTTCTACCAGGGCCTACGTACTGGGAATGAGTGGTCTACTGAAAGGGTTTATCTCCAGCTGTCGTCCACCTAGGATTTTATAAAGGAATAACAAAAAAATCAAACTTGTGTTATATTTCTATAGCTAGGACACATGTATGATTCTGATTTTTAGAGTTTATTCTACAACTGATGTCTACAGCAACTTCAAGGCAATTCTTGTGCAAAAAAATACAATAATCGAATGAAGATTCGTCAATTCTGAAATTTATTTTTCAAACTAGAGAAAAATGTTACAAGTATCAGTTATAAAGTTTGGACGTACATGTTAAATTTTTGTTGCGCCATTTGCGATTTTTGCGACATTTGTCACATCTTTGATGTCTGTCTGTTACATATGTGACATTTGTGACATGTGTGACTTCTGTGACATTTTTTATTTTTGTGATATTTGTACTGGGAATGAGTGGCCTACTGAAAGGGTTTATGTCCAGCTGTCGTCCACCTAGGATTTAAAAATAAAACTTGTGTTATATTTCTATAGCTAGGACACATGTATAATTCTGATTTTTGGAGTTTTATTCTACCAGTGATGTCTACAGCAATTTCAAGACAATTCTTGTGCAGAAAAATACAATAATCGAATGAAGATTCGTCAATTCTGAAATTTAATTTTCAAACTAGAGAAAAATGTTACAAGTATCAGTTATAAAGTTGAATTTTTTTGCGCAATTTGCGATTTTTGCGACATTTGTGACATCTTCGATGTCTGTCTGGTACATATGTGACATTTGTGACATGTGTGACTTCTGTGACATTTCTGATTTTTGTGATATTTGTGACATTTGTGACTTTTGTGACATTTTTGACTTTTGTGACATTAGTGACATTTGTGACATTATTGACTTTTGTGACACTTGTGATATTTGTGACATTTGTGACATATATTTATGAAATCTATGACATTTGTGATATTTGTGACATTTGTGATTGTGTGACTTTTGTGACATATGTGACATTTTGTGACATTTGTGACATTTGTGACATTTCAGATGTTTGTGACATTTGCGACCATTTGCGACCGTTTGCGATGATTTCATTTGTGACATTTGTGATTTTTGTGACTTTTCTGAAATTGTCTAGCTTTGTGACATTTGTGACCGTTTGCAAAGTTTTAAAGATTTCGACCGTGCGACCGTTTGCAACCGCTTTGACCATTTGCGATCATTTGCAGCGATTTGCGAACGCTTGCGATGATTTGCGACCGTTTCTGAGCGTTTTCGACCGTTTGAGACCATTTGTGACCATTTGCAACCAATGCGACTATTTGCGACCGTTTACGACTATTTGAAACCATTTGCGAACGTTTGCGTCCCTTTGCGACCGTTTGCGACCGCTTGTGACTATTTGGGACCGTTAGCGACCGCTTGTGATTTTTTGCTACCATTTGCGACCGTTTGCGGCTATATGCGACAGTTTGCGACAGTTTGCGACCATCTGCGACGTTTTGCGAAGTTTGCGACCATTTGCGACCGTTTGTAACCATTTGCAATTGTTTGAGACCGTTTGCGACGATTTGCGACTGTTGGCAATCGTTTACGACCATGCTCCATCATTTTCGATCGTTCGCAACCACTTGCGACCCTTTGCGACCGTTTGCGACCATTTAAAATGATTTGCGATCGTTTGCCATTGTTTGCGCCAGTTTGCAATCAATTGCGATGTTTACGACCGTTTGCGATCATTTGCGATCATCAGCAATGACATACAGTGGAGACCCGGAAATCGGACCACCTATGGGACTGACTGAAAGTGGTCCCATTTTGGAATCGGTCCGATGTATGAAACCAGCCAATTATGAATGGAGAGATACTAGTCAGTCTGTTTATAGATATGCCTTGTTACGTGTTGATATCAAGGTCGATTATTAAACTAATGTATTGAATATGACGTCATGATATAATAAAAAAACAGCACACAATAATTAAATGAATATAAAAATACATATGGAAAAATATTATACATATATTTATTTCTGTAAAAAGTCCGTAAGCTGAAAGTCGATCAGCCGTGAATAATCCTATGACACCCAAAGTCTCTTATTATTACTGTCAATATTGTTTGATATTGCTTTAATATAAAAGACAGCAACATTCGCTGGCTTCAATTTTTTTAAGTGATTTCGAAGTGACATTCATTCATTTATCATATTTCGAAATTTGCTGGCTTCAAATTGTTTTAAATTTGTTTTGAAGTGACATTTATCTTGAGAGCTGTATTGACAAATATGATATTAATTAGCAGCGTTCAAATTAGATGTCACGCTTCTAATTTTATAAAAACTCGGGAGTCGTACACGGAGTCATTATGATCAACTTAGAGTAAAAAAATATTTCTGTCATTACGTTCCTAGTGTGATAGTATCGTTTGTTTAGGGTGATCAGGTCATGCAGCTGTGAACGGGGAATCGATCAGCCGTGAATGACCCTATGTAACTTACAGACCATTAACTGGACATAATTAATACTTTCTCGCTTAAAAATACATCAGATAATTATTCCGTTTAATATGCGTAACTAATATCATGACGGAATTGTTATGTCTTGCTTCACTATATAAATTTACAAAGCAGTTTGTAAGACTTTTGGGATCGAAAGTGTATAATCACGCTATACAGGTGATAATCCTTCTGTGCGCTAGGGCCTGTCATATATGACAAGTCAAGCTGATAAAAAGCAGCCTAGCGAATTATAATCTTCTCGAATTATGATCATGTTAATATAATTATGATAATATGTTTGTTTCTATCGCTTGTATTAATATTTGTTCCTATTTCAGTATCTATTTATACGTTAGGCCTAGCTGTATTAGACACACATAGCCCAGTAGCTCAATTATTGCTACAACACTTACAGTGCTAATGTAACATTCTATAATTTAACAAATTATTTAATATAGAAGTTGACTTAAATTGTGTTGTTTTATCTTAGCAACATACTCTTTCACACTAAGCTGTCTTCGTAAGTTCGCGCTCTGTAAATTATTTTGAGCTGTATTAACAAAGAAAGACAGTCGTAGGAGCTAAGACACTACACAGTTGATAATCAATCAACCGAAGAGGCGCGACTCAATTAAGGAAGGGACATGACATGATAAGGCGACTGATTGCAATTTGCACTGATGACAATGTTTAATGTTGCACTAACATTGTATGATTTATCTCACCAGCGCTAATCCTTTCAGTGATCCAATCTCAGCTCAGTGGATCCAGCCAGCGCTGGCCACTTTTGTGGATCCAGCCAGCTCTGGTCCTCTTAGTGGATCCAGCCAACGCGGGTCCCTTGCTGGATTCAACCAGATCTGGTCCCTTTATCAGATCCAACTAGGGCTAGTGAACTTAGTAAATTTTGCCAGTGCTGGTCCCTTAGTGGATCCAGCTACAGCTGGTCCCATTAGTGAATCCAGCCGCAGCTGGTCCCTTAATTGATGCATCTATAACTGTAAAAGTGTGAATTATTTTTTTTGCTGGTCCGTTTTTCGAGTCCTTTTATGATTTGGGACTGAAAAAGGGTGGTCCGTGTCAAGAATCGCCGGTCGGTCCGCTTTCTGAATCTGATAATACATTATATGAATGGGGAAATATTTGGGACTGAAAAAAGGTGGTCCGTATTCCGGGATGGTCCGTTTTGTGAGGCGGTCCGATATCGGGTCTCCACTGTATTACATTTGATTATCGGATATTTTGTTAAAAATAATCAAAATGACCGCTGGCGGCCATCTTGGATTTTGCCCATTTTTAAAAGCGCCTAAGGGTGACCAAAGTCTACCCGGTAGATTGAGGAAATAGACATACTGAGCTATAAAAATCAATCATAAAAAAACATATACAAAAAAGGAACTTACAATCAAAGCTGTTGCTATGACTTTAAAGCAAATTTTCTCCATTTTTAATTTTAAAAATATTGACCCATTCGCGTAACTAGAATCATCATGACTCAGCTCCAAATCAAGATAATTTATTGTTCTTGGTGGCATATTAAAGTTCCATCAAAATATCAAGTGCAAAAATTATGTATTTTTTGCCAAATAATCCGAATATCATATTAAAGTATTATCATATAGAAGCCTGTTTTTCTTTAATTCGACATACAAGTCCACACCACTTCAAAATTCCTCTGAAGAGATCAATCTAGGTCAAATGCCGATTTTAGGTCATGTCACAAATGACCTTGGTTATGATGGTCGTAATTTTATTAATATACGCACTGTTGGTTTAGCGCTGGTCCAACGTCTACGACGTTGGGCCAAACCACATTAAACCACATAGCTTCAACGTCTTGCGTGTGTTGGGAACTATTACCTCGGCTATGGCTGTCCATGTGACATGCTGTGACATACTGTAATAAATGTAACTTTTCTTTAAAATTTAGTTAAAATGAATCGGACCCAGAATACCTGAATGCCAAGCGGTGATTGATTGGATGATCCTGTAATCTGACATATTGAGTCGCTTTCAATTGTGCAGAGATAGACTTATCATAATTATGTGTTACCACAATTGTTTTTTTTTATCTGAATGGCCTATTCTAAAACGACAATATACTTATTAAGTAACCACAATCTGAGATTATTTATTTCGTATTGCTAGCTTTTAATAACAGCACAATGACAATTCATATCAGTTGATTTTCGAAATGTGACGGCCGCCAGTAAATCTCTTAACGATTGGGGATGGTGTAAAATTAATAGTAACAACATAGCCAAGTGTATATATCAACCACAACTTTATTTTCCAGCAAAATTAAATAGTGTGTAAAATATTGTGTGCATTAGGAAAGTGGTGGTATAATAGGATTAGGGCATGATATAGGCTATAAACAGTGTGATCGCTATACCGAGTAAGCAGTTTTTTTGTAATATATACATCGTCGCATTGTAGCTGAAAGGTGCTAAACTGCCAAAGGTGCTAAACTGTAAAGTTTCAGTTTAGTACCTTATGACTCCAAGGGGACGATATATACATACATGAGGGTGAGATGGGGATAACAATCTGTGTGCATGATATATTTATAAATGAAGTGAGATCAGCATATAATGTCTTCAGACAATGATGAATGTTGAGTTGTTGCTGGGCCATTATCGCAGGTGGTGGATCACCATTGAGTCATCTTGCCATGTTTTTTTATCAGTCATACATATACTTATCAGTCGTATATATATTTTATTCAAGATCTTAAGAACAGCGTAGCTGGTCCGGGTCAGGCACATGAATTGTTTGATTTTTTTTTCATTTGATCATGGAATTGCTAATGCAATTTCCAGCTTCAAGTGACGAAAAATTGTTGTATTATAATTAAGCCTCATAATTTATGTTCAGTGTGGCGTAATTAGGATGGCGTGGGTTGAAGGCGGTCAACTATCAGCTCATGATTTTCAAAACGCTGTGTCATAGCCAAATCAATGTAAGTCTAAATAAAATATTATTACATATTTTCACTGAATTTTAAAAATATCGTCATTGAAAATCAAACTTTACACTGAAACATTACATGAGCTTTAATGATACTTGAGTTCACAACCATTAAGAATTTGTATAGGAAAAATAACCCTCCTTGAGTGATGACCATAACATACTTCGTATTTTGGATAACGTGCAGTGAATAAGTCAATATAAATAATTGATTTGTCAACATGAATAATTGCATGAATATTAGCTATTTGTATTTATGAAAAGCTCTGGTAAGTTTTTCTGTAGCCATTCTGCTCGGATGTGTTCATCTTTTCCTCGGTGTCCATGTTCTGAGGCCAGCTTTGTTTCCATTGCTGGCGTTGCTGCTCTTGATGACGGTCGTCACTGGACGTATGTGAACTGTCCAGCCTGGTTTCTTGTCGCTCCTTGTCATCGTAACCAGACATCACCGCACAGTTACCATCAAATCTTACAGGGATGCTGATTGGATAACATATAGAGGAGGAGGATCTTGATTTAGAAATGTGTGGCTGCAGCAGATTGGCAGATAAAACTACAGGTACATAGTAAGCACCCATTGGATGAAGTGCAAAACCTGGAATGCTATTTTTTAGCTCTCGCTTTGACTCCCTTTTCACGTCCACCTTCACCTTTTTTTGTTGCTCTTCACTGTTGTAACCACTGGAGCAGCTGGAGTTGGAGGACGTCTCGCCCATGTTGGAACCCTTGGAGCTCTTGTCTGAGTTACTAGACAGACTTGGAGGGGGTCGCTGAGACGTGGTTAATATCATCTCAGAGCAGCTGATCTGAAACATGTCTGCAATAGAGTCTTTGGGACGATGTGGCGAGAATTCGCTTGGCTTGTCCAAGACATGCGTGGACTCACCTGCCAAGGCAAAGCTTTCACTAGTCTCTGTTTGATGCAACTGCTCGTCAGAAAATCTCAGCTTGATATCGTTCTTAAATTTATAACAGTCTTTCTTTTCAAAACATTTCTGCGAGGTCCAGCCTTCGGGAAAACTGTTCATGCCTTGTATTGGCATTGCTCTTTCTGGATGGTTATGATAGGTTGTAGCGGCCTCGTCAACTATTATATCTGGTTTAGCGACTTGTAGAGTATCTGTCTCTGCTAAGGCTCCACAGCACATTGAGGTGTTGGTCCTAGTGTCTGCCATGTTACACATCTGGGCCTCTTTCACATGGCCATTGTTATTGACGTTTGTTGGAGCAAATGCTGCATCTGTGTAAAATAAAATGACGTGCTTTAACAGTTATAGCAATTGAATTCGTAAATGTAAAATGTGTCCTCCACAAAATTTACCAAAGTTAACTTTTTAGAAAGTAATCAGCCCAATTGTTTTGTACACCAAATACAAAAACTTTAACCAAAACGGAACATTTATCTCATTAATTGTTAATAACTTAGTGATATTACACAGACTGAACACGCGTATCGGCCTGTATTCTCATACAACTTACGATATATCGTAGGCTTCGGATTGGTCGAGATGGCCATCTCGACCAATCCGAAGCATACGATATATCGTAACTTGTACGAGAATACGGGCCCAGATACAGTTATATCAGCGGTGATGAGACAGCAATGCCATGCGATGTAGCTTTCTAAAATACGTAAAACATTGAATCAAGCTGTTGAAACCTACGAGCATCAATATGTTTAGCGAATTGCTTTTGCAGATGATTGACCAGGTTTGCACATAGTTGTTCAGCAGGGTTATGTCCCATGACGTCCACCAGGTAGCGTATTGTCTCGTCTCTGGCCTTGTGAAAGCCCATCTCAAATACATTTTCCCGTTCTGTTAAAGTACAACAAAAATCATAGATAAATTGTTTGTATTTTTCGCGTCAGAATAACAATCTACTGGGACTTTGTATAATAATAGTAATAATACTGCCGCGCAAGCCAAGAGACAGTATCTGTTTACTTTACAAGTAAGCATACACTGCCTTGTTGCTTTGCATAGCAGAAGATCTCACATGGGGAAATTACCGGTGATGTTTTACTAAAAAATAGCTCAAACAAAATGATAATCGGGATATTTCGGGTGGAGAATGTACTCTTTCAATTCTGATATAGATCTAAGGTCAAGCATTGTAAGCCTAATTTACATCTAACTGGCGTGCATAATTAGTACCTAATTAGCATGAATATCTATAAATCGGTGAAATATAATGAAATTCATAACGATTCAACCATTTGATCGATATTCAATATCGTTTTTTGATAGCTGCTAGGTTTGCAAGTTTAGTTTTGATTAGTTTTGATTCAAGGTAATACAATGTCAAGGTTGTGTGAAACATTGAAGTAAGTGTCTATTGTGGCCATAAAAATGGCAAATGGCTGGTAAAACCTCATTTGAATAGTTGTAGGCATATCTAGGTTGTTATTGTTTTTTATAACATATTTGACAAATTCAATGTCATTTAAGTTCAATGTGAAAAATCGAATTTTGGCACTAAGTCGAATATATAGCTTGTTATACCACATCATTTTCATAGCGAAGTTGTGGTAGACATATATCTCTAGTAACAAGTTGTCATTTTAGACCACTTTTATTGTAATATGTGCCTTGAATATAATGATGATGTCAATGTTAAGGACATATAGGGCCATTGGAAACAAAACACATCTGTAATAAGAAAATACCAAGGGGGTATCACCAACCCCAATATTCTCACTGCCCTCAAATCCCCAAGGGTGTGCATTAAAACTCTACCTGACCAAGAACATGTTAAGATCAGTGTTGTCTCATATTTATCTTCACCACATATGAGTTTGGAAGTGATAAAATGTAGATAAGCCTATTATTCTGATTTTTGCCAGTGTGACCTTGAAAAGGCCTTCACATGACCTTCACGTTGCTATCGAACGGCACCCCAGTAAAAGTATAACCCCAGCTCATATCAGCCCCTTCATACCCAATCATGTATCAATGTTTTGCCATGGGAGCTCAAGCTGCTGCTTCACACTGCAGCATAAATATATATTTGCACATTCATTAAAGGGTGTAATAAGGGGACTACCTAGGAGTTATTACCACTGCCCCAATCTCCTAAAATGTGGCTTGAAATGATAGCTGACCAATAAATGTGTCAACACCCACCAGTCATTTGTAACAGATGACTGCACCACTAATATGGTTGATGTTTTTGCATTTTGACCTTGAAATGACATCGATGTGAGCTTGACATGATATTGGTGTTACACGCCATTAAAAACACATCTCCTGCACATCACATTATTTGCCCTTAGGTTAAGACCCTGCTTGTGTATTCAGACAAATCTGCCAATGCAATATAATTTTTTCAACCCTCTCCCTAGGAATTCAGGTACAGAAGTTTGGCGTTAAAATGGTTAATTATTATGATATATAAATCCATACCTTTCATATCGTGCTGCAAGCACAGGATGTAGTTTTTGGCCATCTCTATGATTTCCTTTTTCTCAATGCGACCTTGCCCCTGTGAAACAAAAAAGACGAAACATATCATCACTATTTGTTTAAGAAAAGCATCAATCGCGAATAACAGTATATTAGGAGATGAAGATTCGTGCAATAAATGACATTTAATGGGGTAGGTTTGAAAGACATGTTTCTAATCAAACGATATTCTACAGGGGCCACCTGAAGCGGTAAGTCTGAATCAATGTTGGTTTAACGCTTGTCCACCGTCTACGACGCTGGACCAACGTTAAACCAACATTGATGCAACGTCTTGTATCTGAGCGGGTTACACACTACGAAATCATGCTGCCAAAATCTGTGTGATCTTCTCAATAGTGGTCAAAGTAGAAGACAACAAAACGAGATATTATGTCTTTATTTTTATTTCTTAGATGTTTTACAGCTATTTATATTCTAGCTGTATATTATACTCTCTATATATTGCAATTATCACTCCGTAACCCACTGCACTACCAAGTATGATACTTCTTCATTCTAATCACTAAAAATTATAGGCTATTTAAATAGATAATTTGGCAAGGGCTACATATTACTTTGGTGAGTATGATGCATTATTTCAGATTGACTTAATTTGTATTTTTTTTTCTTTATTTTTATTTTCAACTGCTCTTGCTATTGTAGATGATTTCAAAGTAGACGTCAAAGAAGACTTACCGCTTCCCCTTTGGAACCTTACCTGTGATTTCGGCGAATCACAACAAATTAAGGACAATTTTAGATCTGAAAGTAAATATAGAACATGGACGCATAAACAATACAGTAATTGCAATCATTTTCACGACATCATATGTGTTCGTGCCAACAACATGATAACTGCACAAGAAAACAAACACGACAGGAAATTGCTAAATTTCTGCGAGTGTTCTGCGATTTGAATTACATATATGATATTAATCTCTAAGTCGTCCTACAACTGTCTGCGAGTTATTGGCGACAGATCGGAGACATGCTGGAGATCAAATAGTGGACATTGGGGACAAAACAGTCGTCTGGCGATTACTCGCTGTCTTGTATGCGCTTTGTAGTTCCACATCATTCGGGGATTAAAAACGCTTAGTCTGAGCAAGAACTTTATATAAAGTTCTTGGTCTGAGAGAAGTCTGAGAGCAGTCTGATTCCTATCTGTGGAAAGTTGTTTTATAGTTGAAAAAAATGAAATACAATTTGAATTACAACGTTACTAAAGGAGGATGAGAAAATTGTTTGAGCACTATTGCTTTATATTTATATTATCTATATATATAGGTGAAGGCAAGCCACGTGCCATGACGTACCGATTTGTCGTCTCCAATCACCCGGCAACAGCTCGAAGTCAAGCCCATCGCAGTGCTGTCGCCGACTTATATGAGAATGGTTGTAATACCTTTTGAACCGGCGACCAATCTGGTAGTGTTAAGCGACTGGTGTAAGACTGGTCGGAGTCCGTCGCAGTGTGCTGACAACCAAGTTTCAGACAAGCTAGCGACGCATCAATCGCAAGGAGTTTTAGGGGGCGTTGGACGAAGCTGTCTGTCTGTCTGTCTGTACAAATGTTATACAAATATTTTGTGTTTACTGGGTAGCTTCAAGCCTATGGGTCGGGATGATTCATTGGAAGTGGTGTGAGGCTAAATATTCCATATGCGACAAATACTATTTTGTTCAAATTAATAATAAATTCACCCTTCTTCGTTTTTCTTTTTCTGATTGTTGTTTTAATGTTAATTGTTTCGCCTCATGTATGACACTTTCTCCTTATCCAAAATTTTCACGGCGCTTTTACGACGATTAGATGATTGATGCTTCTTTAATGTTGGTACAGCGTCGTATATAGTGTACCGACATTAAACAAGTATTTGTTCAATGTCTTGTGTTTGATAGGCCAGGCCTACTGCTGGTTTTTGCACGTAGCAATCTCTTATCATTTTTTTGACATGTGATAAGCCTTACCCTACATAAGGCAGAATCGAGACTTGAGCCAATGTTGGCCCAATGTTGAGCAAGCGTCTGTGATGGTGGTCCAACATTTAATCTTCTTAGGATCAACGTCTCGAGTTTTGTGGGGAGCGAGTGTGCGGGACACGTGTGGATAGAAAACAGTGGGCGACAATCAGCATACTCTGACATACTATATCATCCACATATATTATTATCAATTACCTACATCGATTAGCCACAGAGCAAAAATCCAGCTTTTTGAATTGCTGTATTCCACACACTGGAGTTCTTATTCAGGTGTCAAAATAGAAAATATTTTCTCTGTTCAATAAAAATCGCCAATAAAAGTGAGTGAGTGAGTGAGTGAGTGAGTGAGTGAGTGAGTGAGTGAGTGAGTGAGTGAGTGAGTGAGTGAGTGAGTGAGTGAGTGAGTGAGTGAGTGAGTGAGTGAGTGAGTGAGTGAGTGAGTGAGTGAATGAGTGAGTGAGTGAGTGAGTGAGTGAGTATAGTGTCTTTTCGTCGCTTTCTGCAATATACAAAAGGAAGCTCGATTCCTTTATCTTACACTAGGGGCCTACTCTTTTTTTAATTATAGTTCAAAGTACCAGCACATGTGGGGTGGGCGAGGGTCCTGATGTAGTGGTAGCTGACGCATTCATGCTGGAGTTCCTATTCACGTGTCAAAATAAAAAGTGTTTTCTCCGTTCACCTGTAAAGATTGTGGGGACTCTCCGTAACCCACCTCAAACCGCAGGGTTCTATGTTCTATGTTAGGAGGGTTGTGTTATTTGACTATCGTCTTACCATTTTCGTCTGGTTCTATCAGTCCAGTTTAGCCTGTATCTGAGGAAAAGTGGCCTAAGTCGAATGCATTCATTCATGCATTTATTCATTCGCTCGTTCGTTCGTTCGTTCGTTCGTTCATTCATTTATTAATTCATTCATTCATTGTGCGATGGGAATATGTATATATGATATAATTTTACAATGATATATTTGTCTATTTTTTATTTCACTTTGCCCCCGATATAAAATAGGTTATTAGGGGATATTGGCTACACTGTGTGACATATTAAGATTCCTCGTGTAACTTATGTAGTGCCCTTCCCTTTATATTATAGCTCTACATCAGATAGCCCCCAATAACTTATTTTTCAAAGAACCCACAAAAGTGTACTACAATACAATACTAGAGAGTACACTGTATGCAGACAATGTAGATTAGCAAGAAGAAATAAAAACAAAAAAACAACATTTTAAACCTACTTGTTTAAGGTATGATCCGGGTAGGAGCTGACTCAGATCTGTAAGGCTATTGTTCATCAGGTCACGCCGCCTCTTCTCTATTATCCTGTGAGACATCGGATCCTGAAAAATAAACAGCCACATATTACATGACTGGCAAATTACTCGTTTTACTTGGAAAATATTCTGATTACACATCTTCGACTAATCCGAAATATAACAAAGATGGTTTTGGCCATGACATAATAAGTAGCTGTAGATTTTTTGCCGGATAAGATAATTTTGTTCATTTAATTTAGGTAAGTTTACATGAATCCCAGGTCCTATGAGGATATATGGATGGACTGGAACTTATAGTATAACTGTACAGCTATAATTATTTTTTAATATCGGATTTTCGTTATTTTGGTATTCTTGCCTCTTCCCGCGGCTCTTTTGAAAAAATATTAGCTGCAGAAATGTTTAATTTACTGATTATGGGTTTGATAGCTTATTATTGCCCCACAGTACAATCATAGAGTATGATGGTCGAACGAAGTAAATAACATCTGCTTTTCTTAGAGGTTGTCAATAAAAAGGTTTGCTTCACGTATTTTTAATCGGTTTGATAAACTTATTGGGGGTGAATTTCTCTGTGATATATATTATATTGCCACATGTGGAGCCTATTCCTAATGTAGGCCTACCATACAAAAATTACTAATAACCATTCTAAAAACCTTAAAATTTTAATACTATAGCACTATTCACACAAATTATTTATTTTGTAAATTTGACATATGAGCCTTCAATTTGAACATACCCTGGACATGCGGCTTTTCTTTGTAGATGAATCCGATCGTGTGTTCACAGTTGCCGGGGATCTGAATTTAAGCCTGTAAAGAAAATGTTAAGGTTAATTAATATACTTAACACAACATCACAGATCAATCAGAATGATTTTAATAATTGATGCCAATTTAACAAATGAAATCGTTAATAACAGTGAGCATATAAAATATTGCATGTACTATGATTCAAATTATAAGCTTATTATTTTATCTTCAGCGAATGTTATGCATAGCTAGATAACCTGTCGCTAACAACATGTCCTCTAGATGCGTATGGCCTACGTGGCAATCACCATGTCCTCCGTATATACATGTTCCGTTCTTGTAGTATAATATAATATTATACACTACAGCATTAGATATTTTGTCATGACGCAAGGACCAAAGTATACCATAGGTGAAAGTTATTTGGTTAATAACCGTTCATCGTATTACCGTGTGAAATGTTTTAACCTTTAAAGCGCTGAAATATTTTTATATCTAGAGATCAAAGGGTTTTTTCAACTTGAAATCTTCATAAATGTCTTTGTTAGATCTTTCCGCTTCATTTGAATACCGATGTATAAATATTTTACTCTTTCAGTGCGGGGATCGACTTTAGACGTCAGAATCTGACGTTTATAGACATCAGATTCTGACGTCTAAAGTCGATCCCCGCGCTGTAACAGTACAAGTTGAATATTGCGCAACTGTTAATTTGAACTATAATCTTGTAGAATTTGTTATTGCACCCAAATAAAAGACGAACACAAGCGGAGGTACAATGTGATCAAATGAAATTGTGACAAGTAGTCAGAAAATCAAACAGGATAACGTTTTAGATAAAACAAAATACATTTAGGTATAAAAATGATTATTAGTAAAGGGAAAACACAGAACAGCTAAATACCTTGCACGGTAACACTTCAGTAGATATGTAATATTTTGTACTTCTGTACAGGAACAATATTCTGTGGTCGCCTTCATTTTATACGAAATGTGTAAAAAATGAACAAATTCCAGCTGCTTACCTCATGTAAGAGTAGTTATCTCCCTCTTTAGAAAGCGTGTCCGTTTGAATCATACTCTGCATTTTGATCGTTTGTCAAATCAATCAAACTTTAACAAATCAAGCATTGACCATGCTCTCCTGCCAGTGATCACCTGGTGTGTGTGAGTGTGTTTAACTGGGGTTTAAAATTTATAACTGTGGATCGGTGCGCCCCCTCCCTCCCCTTTATATGTATGTAGGGATCAGATCATGTGCTGGTTCACGTGCCAGAGCTGGCGGCACAACGTGAGGTGTCCAATCCAGGACACATTCTCGTCCTCAGGGTGGTGATGCCGAGAGCGCGCACCACTGCAGGCAGATGGGCGCAGTCACGTTTTGCGAGCATCCCGGCACGCAAGATACCATACCGGCTTAAACTCCCGGTGTTTGATGGCAGATTCACAGCCAATGCTGTTTCAATGCTGGGCCACCGTCTGCGACGGTGGCCCAGCATTAAATCAGCGTTGAGTCATGGCTGCAGAGCTGACCATTTCTAGTTAACCGTTAATTTCTAGTTGGTTTGCAATGACACGATTTCATCTCAGATGCTAAATAATAAGGACTTCACATTTCAACGGTAATATTTTAATGCAAACATTTCACACAGAAATAATTGTTGATACAGAATGCATTTTCTCTTATGTGAACATTTTAAATGTTAAATCATACAATAAAGGCTAAAGAGTTGGGATGTATAGCGTAGAAACCTGCGTCATCATCACGATTACCATCATTCAACAGACGTCAGCTAACGCTGTTGTTATATTGATTTTATTGCTTCCCCAGCTGCAGCAAGAACAAGAACGTTACCACAGATGCTGGCCCAACCTTGTGCCAAGACAGAGCCATCGGTGCTGCTGGTGGGTCTGTATCCCCAGCAAACATGAGACATTGAGCCATCGTTTGATCAATGTTGGTCCAGCGTCTACGACGCTGGCCCAACATTGAACCAACAATGGTTCAGTGTCTCAATGAGTTTTCTGGATCTGGCTGATTGCGCTGGCAGAATATTGGACCTCTCCTCCGTGCCAGCCAAGGACGACTCATCACGTGTAGATGAACGTGTCGATGCAGATTGAAGACAAGGGCAGAGGGGGGAGGGAAGTAAAATGTCACAGACTGAGAGACACGTGCCATTAACCAGGATAACGGATTGCAAAACCCCGCTTTCACCAGCGATCTTTTGAAGGACATTTTATTTTCTGGTTTTGCGTCATATCCTGAACTCACAGGATTATAGCTACAGGCAGAAGTCCGAAGCCGAGACACAGCCATCTGCTCTACACGAACGACATTCAGCATGCTATAGCCCTGATACCATAGTGTAAAAGATGCATTGAATTAGAGTTGTGTACAGTATATAAATCTTTTCAGTATATATTTCTGATCTAGCAATAGGATTGATTGATTGATTGATTGATTGATTGATTGATTGATTGATTGATTGATTGATTGATTGATTGATTGATTGATTGATTGATTGATTGATTGATTGATTGATTGATTGATTGATTGATTGATTGATTGATTGATTGATTGATTGATTGATTGATTGATTGATTGATTGATTGATTGATTGATTGATTGATTGATTGATTGATTGATTGATTGATTGATTGATTGATTGATTGATTGATTGATTGATTGATTGGTTGATTGATTGATTGATTGATTGATTAATTGATTGATTGATTGATTGATTGATTGATTGATTGATTGATTGATTGATTGATTGATTGATTGATTGATTGATTGATTGATTGATTGATTTATGGATTGATTGATCTTGTTTCGCTCTGGAACTCAGATATAAAAGAAATAAAACGTTTAACTTTCTATGGCACATATGCTGAACAAATGTAAATTTAATCAAGTGAAGGTTTAAGCAGGGTGTATATTTTTTACATACGACTAATAATTTAGATGGAAACTCAAATATAAACATTTCAGTCAGAGAAACTTATAAAACCTCAGATTTATATGGCATCGTGATCGTGACCGGAAAAAACCTAATACCTATATATATTTTTTTGTATAAACATATTTTATGTTGCAATTGAAACAAATACAAAAATGTAATACATAGTTTATCTTCCTGCATGGCTACTGATGACCGGTTGTGTTTGTGTCGTGGCAATCGACACGAAGGATCATAGAGCACAAGGCCACTTTGTTTAATTTCTCTGTTTTAGATAAAAAAAATCCAAAATCTAATGAGGGAGGGCGAAAAAAAACATTTAAGAAAAAAAAACATATAACCTATTCTTGGAAAAGTTAATGAGGGCGTCCACATAAAAAAACATTGGACAAATTGCTTGAAAAGGTAATGAGGGCGACGAAATAAAAAAACTTTTGACCTTTTTCAAAAAAGGTAATGAGGTCGACGAAAAAAACAAGCAAAAAAAAACATAGCTGGTAAAAAATTTTGTATCTCCCGAAATAAACTTGTTTTATTTTTTGTATTTTTTTTATCTCCCGCATTTGACAGGTTTTTTCGGAAATCGGCAACAATCTAATGCGCGCGCTGGGCAAAAAAACACATGTTTTTTTCGGGGGTAATGCGCGGCCTTAATCTATTGCGTGCGCTCATCTAAAACACAGAAAAAAACATAGTGGCCAAAGCTTTAGTTTGACAGCTGACAGTGAGATCCCACCAAATGAATTTATTAGTGGTACACAGGGCAAGGACTAAGGTATTAACCCAAATGAAATGAAATGAATCGGGCTTTAGGCCACCTTTGTGCACATATAGGCTAAACTGGGCCAGGAGAACCTCCTGAGGATGGTGAGATGATTGAGATGACACTGTCCTCCAGACACAGGATTCGAAATTCGAATCCTGACGGTCTGAGGCCGAGCACGTTACCTCTCGGTCACGGAGGCTCCCCACAATACTGACTTTCACACTTGGATGGGGAAGAAACATTTTTGTTTCTTTCAAACCGCCGAGACCGGGAACCGAACCCCAAACTCTGGTGTGAAAGGCAGCGGTGCTAACCACTACCCTAGGGCCCCCGCCCGGCATTAACCCAATTGATCCTGACAATGATGTCGACAATGAGGAAACGTGCGGGTGGCAGTTGAAATAGTTCAGCTGTAAGCTCTGCCCTAGCAATGTGGTGCAGTGGACAGTCCAAAAAAATAATGTTTCTATTACTCCACAAGGACAATTGGGACGTGATTTTGATACAAGTGAGTTCACTGCACTGCATGCTAATTGTAGCTAATGTTAATTCGTCTGGAATACATGAAAAAATGCGCTATTTTCTTAGGTAAACTGCACAATAAATATGATTTGGGGGTATTAAGATTAAATATAGTATTAATTGTCCCGTCTGTGGAGTTCCAATTGTTAGTTGTGGATGGGAATTTTTTTCGAATTGTTTCAGTTCGTGTGTGGAATTGACTGAGGTCAGACTTATTTAGCAAATGATAAAGGTTCTGAGTTCTAAACTGGACGCATGGGGGAGATCCTGTTGTAAATAGCTAGGTGCATTACCATGGACACTATCGGCAAATAAAATTAATTTCCTACGTTCACGACGGGCCTGCAATGATTCCCAGCCTAGTTCCAAAAGAATTGCTGCATATGCAATACCTTTATGGCACCGGAAACAATTTACCAGCACGTTTTCGATTTTTTTGTCAATACGTGTATTGACACCGTCGGATATGCTATCAAAAACCACATAGCTGTATTCAACAATTGGCCGAATATAGGGTACATATAACATGTATAGAGTTTTGGGTTTAATTTAAAACGTAGCGGTTCAGCACGAGCTTTTATGTGATCAGCTTGATTATTTATTCCATTTTAGATCAGAAGAAAATGTTAGACCTAGATGTTTGTGGACACTGACAAATTCTAAATTAGCGCTAGAAAAAGATAACGGCATAGGAACTGCTGTGGTTGGTCATAAGAAAGTGACATATCACAAGTTTTTTTAATACTGAAAGTCACAAGCCACTATTTAGACCAAGTATCAACACGACCGAGATCTCTGTCCAGGACATCTTTGTTAGTAGTATGTACATTTGACATCATATAAAACAAATTATCGTCTGCAAAAAGATTTTAATTTCTAACCCTGGTTTGATATCGTCTATAAATATAAGGAATATTAGGGGACCGAGAACAGACCCCTGTGGAACTACTGCTTCCATTGTGCCATATTCAGAAGAATGAACGTTTATCACAACGCATTGTCTTCTGTCGGTTAGATAGTCAGAAAGCCATTCGTTCAGAAAATCAGTTATGCCATTATTTTTAATTTTATGCAGTAGACCAACATGCCTCGATCAAAGGCTTTGGAAATATCAGCAAAAACTAAGCCCATATTTTGTATTATCCAATGCCTCGCAGAAAATGTGGTAGGCCTATAAATGTACAAGTTGATGTGTTGTGCTGTGCCCTGGTATGAAGCCAGATTTATTACTGTAAATAAGTTATTGTCTCGGATGCAGTTAAAAGTATATTTAAAAACTGCTTTCTCCATGACTTTGCCGACGCAGCCTTATATGGATATAGGCCTATAATTGTTACGGTTTGATGCATCACCTTTTATTTTTAACCAACTTAATAGAATAATATGACTTGATAGAATAAGATGCTACTATGCTTTATTTTCTCGCCATACCTGCAAACTTGCCCATGACAGCTCAGTATAATGTTTGTGTATTTGGTGTGTCACGTATAGCTCCCATATACGGTCCTTTTTAAATTTTGTCAAAACTAAATTGGCATTATTTTATTTTGAATAGCTCGTTGGAATATTTCAAGACGCTTCTGACAAATGTAACAACAACAACAGCAGCAGCAGCAGCAGCAGCAGCAGCAGCAGCAGCAGCAGCAGCAGCAGCAGCAGAAACAGCAGCAGAAACAGCAGCAGCAGCAGCAGCACCACCACCATCACTACCACCACCACCAACAACAACAACAACAACAACAACAACAACGACAACAACAACACCGACAACGACAAAAACAACAACAACAACAACAACAACAACAACAACAACAATAACAATAACAATAACAATAACAATAACAATAATAATAATAATAATAATAATAATAATAATAATAATAATAATAATAATAATAATAATAATAATAATAATAATAATAATAATAATAATAATAATAATAATAATAATAATAATAATAATAATAATAATAATAATAATAATAATAATAATAATAATAATAATAATAATAATAATAATAATAATAATAATAATAATAATAATAATAATAATAATAATAATAATAATAATAATAATAATAATAATAATAATAATAATAATAATAATAATAATAATAATAATAATAATAATAATAATAATAATAATGATAATAAAACAATACTTTGTCCCCTGAGATTGAAATCAGGACAGCACTTATTAGGGTAATTCTTGTTGCCGTTTTTAATATTGGAATTAAATTTGCATGTACTACATATCTGGAAACATTCGGTGCTGGAGAGATAAATAAAAAAAGAGTAGTTATATAGTGGCTGAGATTTTGTTTTCTACTTCCGTCAGACCCTGGTTCTTTTAGTATAATGTATGTTAAAGGTGGAAAGCTGTATGCATGCTGCATGTAAAAAACAGATTACGATCTGTTGATGAGCTTCCGGCCCTTACAGGCATACTATTATTTAGCGATTTTCTAGATGACAGTCGCCTATATGTCATAATAGACTCGCACACCTAATAACCATCTTCTAAATGATTGACTATCCATGCATCTCTTTGCCCACGTAATCATAGTGGGTTGATGAGCTATAATCATAATTATGTCTAGATATCAGAATACAATCAACAAGCTGCACGTACTTCATGTCTGATATGACCATGTTGTGCAGATCTATCTATCTATATACTAATACACGTAGCTTCTGCCGTTCTGTAGGCTAGTCCTCCCGCTACAACTTCACTAGACACATTTTTATACCCGCATCTTCACCATTCAGGTTTGTGTGCTACATATTTATTCACCCACACGTATCACTATTATTTTCTTTTTTCTACTAAATGCGCCTTAACCCTCATTTTTCAGACGTCATTTTGATTTTGTACAACCAGCCACCATGGGATGACGCTACCCAGCACAGTATCAATGTTGGAAAAGTGGCGGAGATATTGGCCCAACATTACTGGCCACGCCTAAAAACTGAACCAACACGTGCCGTGCACAAACCAAGTGTACACGCTTTGACATGAAGCAGCATCGAGATCTGTGTCCAGTTCTAAAGGATAATATTATCAATTGATCGGCTGCTACTGCTAGTGGGATATTGCTGTTTATGGGGGGTAATATTTGGCTATCAGCCCTACTCGCAGGGCTGTTAGACTATCTGTGTGTACGATCTGTTGCATGCCTAGGGGGCTGCTAGTCTCTTGTACACAAGCTACCATGGATGTAGTTACACGCCAGCTCTATGCTGGTAGAGCTGACCTAGCAGGGGAGGGGCGGGGGTCGCAGGTTTACTGGGCTACTATGCAGGCTGACACCTGCTGGCTGATTCAGTGGCTAAGTGATAATTATAGTAATAACATGATTTTTTAGGGCTATAGACATTTGTATTGCCCCCCCCCCCCTCCCGCAGATGCCAGCGGACAACGACTCCGTCTCGGGCCGCTGGCATATGTGTCGGGCCTATATGAGGTGTCTATCGCCCTAGCATGATTTTTTAGGGCGATAGACATTTTTATTGTTCCTTCGCAGATGCCAGAGGCCATCGACTCCTTCTCGGGCAGCTGGCATATGCGTCGGGCCAATATAAAGTGTCTATCGCCCTAAAATGTTATTGTTATATTATTATCACTTGAAAGGGCGCTACTAGTGGAATCTTGATACTTTATGCAGGTGTAAGATTTGGCTATCAGCCCTACTCTCAGGGCTGCTAGACTATCTGTGTTTACTTATTATCGCCTGCCTTATCGGCTGTTAGTCTTAATACATGTACGCAAGCTGCTGGACTTGTTCAAGTTGTTGTGTATGTGGAGCATAGGCCTAGCGCTGTAGACTACAGACTACAGGTAGGTTTCTGGCTACACTTGCTGACGATATTTGACGATGATTTTTGTCAATGTTCATTTTTCTATTCTTACATTTAAATTTATTTATTTCCAAATTTTAAATTGATTTTCTGACACGAAGATGCCTTGTGCAGTACCAGAGGTGCACGCTTGTTCAATGTGGGCTGACACCTGCATGACAACTAAGTGGTACACCAAAAAAAGGGTAAGCCATGATGGCATACAGGGGGGTAGTTTCTACATAGACATGTAGTCCTCTATGTTGTAATTGTAGACACAGAATAAATACGTTGATTCGTTGTCATGTTGGAAAAGTGATAATAATAGTAATAGTAATATTGTGTGATAGGCTTTTTTATTGGCCATTCACAGATGCCAGTATTGCTCGGCTCTACTTGGTTACTGGCACCTGCGTCAGTCCAATAAAAAAGCCTATCGCCCTCAAAAATCATGTTATTGTTATATTAGCATACTTTTAATTCACACTACTGTTAATTCGCCATACACAAGTCATAGCTGGCTGGTGTATGTTGCTGTATCAAACTCCGCTGTTTTTTTAGGGACCATAAGGTGTAGGTGTACAAATTGTATAGTATAGGGGTGTTAACAGATAGACCTAAACATCAATTCCATGCACTTCCATCAACCTTTGCAAAGAACAGACCTCAACCATTTACAAGAAAAAAGTGTACGTTTATACCTGTCATAATTATCTCATTTTGTATGGTAAGGTTAGAGAGCATTATTATCTGCTACTTACTATTGTATTCTTGATGGATTTCATGGATTTTCAATCGGGAAGACCCGAGCCAAACTTTCATACCTAGAACAATTCATTTTTAGACATAATTGTTGGCTTCAAAGTCCGTATTATTAGGCCTACGTCTGACTCATGAGGATAGGCCTGGGCCTATTCATGCTATTTTTCTAGCGTCTGTTCCAACTATGCCAACTTGAATCATTTCGGCACGCTTAAGAATAATGGTGCTATGATTGGGCTGTTTATAGCTCTATCATCTAAAAGTCTTGGTCACATGTACAATATTCACAGATACGAACAGCTACGAACGCCGTACCAGCGATATCGGAACAATTTCATGCGGCCTTCTAAAGGCGGTCGTAGGACAAAAACAGAAAATAACGTGCACATGTAACAAACTACCGATATCATTTGTAGCTCAGAAGTTGAAAGGGTGAATTGATCTCATTTTGGACTTAACTTACAGACGTCTGTGGTGGCATGTGTCTTATTGTTTTGAATAACTGCATTTAATGATGTAACGTTACAAAGAACTAAATTTGATCTATGTGAAAATGTATGCGCTCTGAAATCTATGCTGTCTCTGTATTGCAGAAAATGCTGCCGTGCTAAAGCAGAATGCCGTATCTACATCATGGTTCAAACTGAGATAATCGAGGTTTTATATATGTGGTTCATCTAGATTTTTTCTCAGCTGGTTCAATCGCAGCAAATTTATCACAAGTAAAGGATTAAATGACCACTAAATCGGAAATATGTTTTAAAGTCAAATGATTATTTATAATTCAATTTGTAATGATCTTATTGTTAGCTACTTTTGGACTTGTAATTATTGCAATTATGGCAGTTTTGCCTGGACACTTGTTGCAGCTGCTGTATTTTGTCTTGGTTTGCCTAGGGTACTAATAATCTGGGCAAATTATAAATCTGATGTGAAATATACCATATCTCGATTCTCAATCCTGTCTCGCAAAAAAGCCATTGATACACCAGCAGACAACTATTCTCAACTAAATTAATTAATGTCAAAGCATATCCAGACAAACTGGCCATCAAAAATGTAGACTTACCGCGTTTTGCCTGGCTACTGTTTGTCAGTTATTATATTTTGCCTGGATATTCAACGCTGATTTAATAGATATTGATAGTTTGGTAGTGAGAAGTCAGATGCAAAAAATGCAAAAAATAATGGATAACTTATACATTGTCAGATACGCAATAAGTGATTCAAATGTGATCCTAGCAAACACGATACATTACACGGGACACACAGTAAAAAACAGTCGCATTTTAATATCAGGTATTTCAAACATTAGATAAGGGTCACAAGGAAATATACATTGGATGAGTTGATACTAAAAACTGGGCTGACGATGTGCGTGACCATCTGCACAAAATGAGTGTCCGCGACGCTGTGGGGACAGAACTGGAGATGTCAGAGATGTCACAGAAGGAGCGTAAACAGAAGGGACATCTCCGTCGACAATCTTGGCTCCATGAAACCAGATCAATTAAAGCATCCTCAGCCTCTAGCTGGTCCCGGATCCACCACCGTAACCAGGTCAACCAGCACTATGGCGACCGCCACAACGGCTACGAACACCGGCGATGGAATAACCGAGACGACGTCCATGAAGAACCACAGAGATGGAATGTCTGACAACAGAGATGGAATGCCCGACGTGTCGACAGTGAAGTACGGAACAGATGGCAAAACAGCCAACGCGGGAAAAATTGCTGGACAAGAGACATTGACCAACATGAATTGAGAGACAATAAGGGTCAAGGTTGGTGGTAGTGATGGTAGTGATGTATCTCAAACTGTTGCCTTAGAGACATATAACTGTAAAGGATTCATGCAATCATCCAAATATATGCTGAGTTGTTTAAGAAACTGTGATGTTATGTGCCTCAGTGAGACGTGGTTCGGGCGTAAAGATCTTTGTCTGATTGATACAGTTATACAGCAGGATCCAGTACTGAGTACCCATCAGTGGCGCGTGTTCGGTAAATCAGGTATGTGCTCAGTAGATAGTGACAATTGTGGGCGACCATTCGGCGGTGTGGCTGTTATATGTAATTAACTTGATAACGTGACTACAACTGACAGAATAATGCAAATTTCTGTTTGTGATAGTAGTGATAACACTATTGAAATCATTATTAATGTGTACATGCCATATTTTTTAAGTAGCAATTTGATGCCAACTGAACAATTTCTGTCAACGATAGATGCCCTGCAGAGTGTGGTTGGTAAACACGGATCGTCAATCCCAATTACAATATGTGGTGATCTAAATGCTGCTTTGTCCAGACGTGTTAATATTCCTAGAAATTGGTTCAAATCTAAAGGGTTTAATGCTCATTCGAATATTATGTTTGATTTTATTAATGTAAACAATCTTACTGTAACTGACTTTGCGGGGTCACAGTGTGTGAATTATACGTATTTTAGTCACTCGAATAATCATTATACGTGGATTGATCACATTCTAACCACCTCAATGCTTCGCGTATCAAGTCATGTCAAATCATACCTGAAGAGTAGGTATGGAATTCAGCGTCACTATAACTGTGAAGGCTGAATCTATTAGAGGTCAACAAACAGGCATGGTGCCTCGTATTGGGGAAACGAACAATGTAGAAATGAGTATAATGATATTCTCCAGAGAGAATTGGGGAGTTTGGGAGCATTAAACATTGACAAAAATACTAAAGATGATGTAGAAAGTGTGAAAGAAAGCCTAGATAACTATATAGATAAGGTAAATAATATAATTCATTCAGAAACTGTTGAATCAGGTTGTCCGCCTCAGACTCATTACAAGCCCCGCCCATACTGGTTTCCGGAGCTCAGTGAAATACGAGACAGAAGCGCTTCTGGTGGCGGTTGTGGAAGACAACAACCGTCCGCGTACAGGTATTTAAATGATATAAATTTGTCAAAAAATTGTTTCGTATGTGTAGGAGCAGGGTACAAGATATCCAGCTCGACTATTATACCAAGACAGCTGGCTTATTCGAAAATAGTAAAATTAGTGATTTCTGATCTACAATACACAGTCGTAGACACAAACGCGTCCCTCCACGCGTCGAAGCCACTCAGATGGGTAAATATTATGCAGGTATCATGTAAAACAAAAATGATTTATCAAATGATCACGTTACAACAAGTGACAAGTAACAAGTATTTATTGCTGATTGTTCCTGTGTGCGGAACATGACAGAAGAGCCAGGAAAGCGCTGGCGCCATATAATACAATACAGTGCATATTATAATTATATTTACAATTGTAATGATTTATACAAGAATCAGTGGATTAGATGTTAATATTCATTGTTAAGAACACTTTAAAACTTTGCGATAATCACTTTCACGAATAAACTTAACTGCAGTACATTATTATAATCGTTTTGTTTGAATAATTGTTCCAGTTGAATAGTGGAGGGTCTTTTCCAGAATTTGACATTTATATTTTTTTTACGCTCTTCTCTGAATAACGGACAGCATAACAGATAGTGGTACTCATCGCCGATGTCATTGCAAAGGAGGCATAACCGTAGGTCGCGCTGAATTTGAGCCCGACAACCAGCTTCGATTGGTAGACGGTGATTGCGGCACCGAAATTTTGTCATAAGAATTCTATTATTTAGAGGTAGTTCAGTCAGATATTTCTCGAAACCAAAAGTATTTTTAATTATACGGTATACAGTACACTTACCACCTTTTGTTATGCCTTCATTCCAATTTTGTATGAATTGGTCGTGCAACCTTAACTTGAAAATTGTATTAAAATGATCCGGTGATTTAGGTAAAGATTGATTCGTCCAAATCCCAGAGAATCCTGCACTATCTAGTATGTTTTTCACCGAGCTAATCCAACTAGAATGAAATAAATCCTTCTCATAAAGTTTATATATTAAAGAGTGAATCATTTTCGACAGTTTATTTTCTTTACTGTTAATCAGTCTCGCCCAGTAGATAATCATTTTACATTTAATATCTATATGAAGCGGCGTTTCACCCAACTCTCCATAAACCATATTAGAGCAAATAGATTTATGAGCATGTAAAATATACTTACAGAACCTTAATTTCACTTTATTTACAATGTCGCAATTTTTACACCCCCACACTTCAGCTCCATATAATACAACAGGTTTTACCAGAGTGTCAAATAACTTTAATGCAATATCTGAAGGTAGAGATAGAGATTTAATCCGTTTCAGTAGAGCGAACATTGCCCTACATCCCTTTTGATAAAGACTTTGTTTTGCAACATTAAATTTTGCATTAAAATTAAACGTGACACCCAGGTAATTGTAATCATTAACTACATCAAGTTTCATGTCCGCAAATTTAAACGAGGGTATATTTTTTAATTTGCCTCGCAAAAAAATGAATATTTTGGTTTTACTGGTGTTAATTTTTAAATCAAAATTGTTACAATATTCATTTAGAGTATCCAAATATTTTTGCAGGTCTTCAGGGGATTCAGCCAATAATACAGTATCATCCGCGTACATCAAAATATATAACTTTAAGTACGATACTAGATCTTCTGTTGGATCATGGACTAGCTGGTCCATCTCCTGGATTTTTTCTAGATCTTTACAAGATCGTGATATAAATTCGTTAAGATCAGCTAAGTAGAGAGAAAAAAGCAACGGAGATAAATTTTCTCCTTGTCGAACTCCGACATTACATGAGAAATATTCAGAGTTTTTTCCACTTACATTAACACATGATTTTGCCTGACTGTAGAGGTTTTTAACTACTTTTAGAATCCGCCCTGATATCCCAGAGGATAACAAATTGGTCCATAATTTGGTTCTATGTATGGTATCAAATGCCTTTTGGTAGTCTACAAAACAGCAGTATAATCGTTTACGTTTGTTGAGGTAAATATCAGCCAAAGTTTTCAAAACAAAAATGGGGTCTATGGTGGAATTGTCGGATTTGAAACCGGCCTGTTCTGGACCGACGGTGTCATGAGCTTTAACGAAGTTTGATAATCTTTCATTCAGACAGCTTGTGAACAGCTTACCGAAGCAACTGAGCAGAGAAATACCTCTATAATTATTTGGATCAGTATCATCTCCTTTATTTTTGTAGATGGGTCTTATAATACTAATAGCCCAATCGTCTGGTACTATGCCTGTAGAAAGAATAATGCTAAATAATTTTGCATATACTGGTATTAATTTATCTGGCGAATGTTTAAAAAATTCGTTGATCATTTGATCAATTCCCGATGATTTGTGACTTTTTAATTTTTTGATGGCTTTTGTAATTTCCTGGGTGGTAAAGTGTTTATTGAGATCAGGATCGTCAGCGACGTTGAGCTCCTCACGGTGGCATGCCTCCGTCTGATTAGTTGACTCAGTTTCAGACGCTAATTTCTTAAAATGTTGCTCAAATATATCTAAAGATATTTTAGTCTTATTCACTTGTTTTGTTTTTCCCTGGATTATGTTCCAATATTCCTTTGGATTTTCGGATTGTAATGTTCATAATTTATTTATGGTGGCTTTTTTATATTCACGGAAAGCTGTATTTACAGTTTTCTTGTATTGTTTACTATATACTCTAACTTCGTTAAAATGTGTCGCATTTTTTAATCTCCTATATTTATTTCTATATTTCAACATATTGCGACGTGCTTTCTCACATTCTGTATTATACCACGGTTTGTGAGGTAAAGCACGTCGCCTAGGTTTCTTAGCACTAACTTTAACTTCATGTGATAGACCAGAGGCAGTAGCAGATTGTTTCAGTACCTTACATATATCATCAGAAACTTTACTCACTACATCTGCTGTAATATTCCCCTCTGCTTCAGCTCTATCCATAGTGTGCAATATCAATTCAATACATTCATCTGATACATTCGATTGAAATGAAGCTGCAGAATCTGATTTCCACTTGTATTTGATTACATGTTCAGATCGTGTATGAAGAGTTTTATTTGACAGATCGTCTTCTTTTTCTAGTACTAAATTGAAAACAAGTAAAAAGGTACATGCGTATTATTCTTTGTATGTTGATCATTACTGTTCTCCCAACAGTATGTCTCATGATGTTGATAGACTGATTAAAAAACTGCGTAAAGATATTATTGTTCTCCAGGACATGATGGTGTAACCACTAAATATTTTATATATGGTAATGGTCCTATGTTGTGTGGTGTATTGGCGTCTGTATATAATGTAATACCAGGTTTCTCTTGTGTACAAGAGGTATTAAAAATGGGTACTGTTATTCCAGTATGGAAAAAACCTAAATTAATTTCTAGTATGCCTGAAAATTATAGACCGATAACTCTTCAACACAGTTCAACACACGCTAAGATGGCTGAAATGCTGCTTATCCCTGACAGTATTATAAGTAATACCCAGTTCGGATTTAAAGGAACACGAGGAACTTCTTTTGGTGTGCATTAATAAATTATGTAATATCTACTATTTTCAAGAGCAAAGCTCTCCTGTTGATATATGTACGTTAGCTGCTGAAAATGTTTCGATAGTATGTGGCATGATGAGTTGCTCTATAAACTCCAGTCTGTCTTACCAGTAAACCACTGGTTACTAATATATAGATGGTATAAGGCTCTAAAGCTGTCGTTCGGTGTAATGATCAGTTCAGCTACCCGTTTGTTGTTACAAAAGGGACACGACAAGGTTGCACACTTTCACCCCATATATTTTATATTTTCATCAACGAACTTCTTGAATACTTGAAAAAGCTAAATAGTGGTCTTTGTATTTGGGATGTTAAACTTGAATCATTTGCGTATGCAGATGATGTAAGTTTGTTTAGCTCAACTGTAACGGGTCTGTAGAACCTAGTTGATGCATGTTATTACTATTCCAAAAGGTGGATATTTAATTTTGGTATTAAACAATCAATGTGTATGACAGTTGCTGTAAACAAATTAAAAAATGAGCCCCACTGGAGACTTGGATTGCAAACTATGGAAAACGAAATTACACTAGAAATGTTGGGAGTACTATTCTCTAGCGATGGTCACTCTAACCCGCATGTCAACAATAGAATAATGAAATGCCGCAGATCGTTTTATAGTCTGAGTGGCTGTGGTATGTCTTTTCCAGGACCTAATGTGGATATTAAAACAAAGTTGGAGTCTCTGCAAGACACTCTTATGAAGTCTGCCCTTGGCCTGAGTGTGCACAGCCACCATGCAAAACTAATGCGTGCTTTGAATTTAGCTCCAGTTGGCGAAATCTATTTAAAAAAGCAGTATGTGGTTTGTGGAATAAATTTTTTATGGTCGACTCTCCGATGAGAGATCTATGTCTCTGGTAATATATGCCCTTGAACCTTTTTTCCAGAATGAATTTTAAAAGTGGGTGTCTCCCCACTACTGTGTTCTCTTAATGCGAATGCATATAAATCGCCAAAAATATTTTTAGCTTGTGGCATTAAAGAGTCCCTTGCCAATAGATTGACGGACCCGACAATCCAATTTAGAGAATCTGTGTCCCATAAACTTTTGTGTCTACTTACAAGATATTAATATATAAAGAGTGGGCTACTCTGTGTTTTTAATGTATCATGTTTTTAACTGTTAATATTATTGTATTACAAAGGTTTTATTGACCGCTTACATGTCAACATTGACATATTGGTCATTTTTGTTTCTTTATTTTTTTGTACGTTTTTTTATGCGGTGCGAATCGGTTATGCGTTCGGTCGTCATTATTATCCCATGAATTTGAACAGTTTGGGTCGCTGCATATGTGTGCACCAAGGAAAGATATCGGCCGCAGCGGGACTCAAACCCGGTACCCCCAGGCTCTGAGTGGACCACGCTACCAATGAGCTATCCTGGCGCCACATTTGTATGTTTGAAATGTGTAACTTAAACTGATATATATGTATGTATACTGTTACCAACTTGGTGGTTGAATAAATAATAATAATTCATCAAATGCTGTTTCAATGTTGGCCCACCGTCTTCGACTCTGGCACAACATTAAAACAGCATTGGGTGAATGCCTCGTGTTTGCTGGGATACAAGTGTCTTATTCTTTAAGTCATAGCCTAAACAAACATACTTATAATGCAAGTACATCATCTATTTATTGACATGTTTACGTAATCGGGCTGACACAATTTAATTTCACACTGGGTTCTATAATGATCTCTAATGTGGAATACTTTATCGAACAATTACTTAAAAACTGTTTTTATAATTATGTTCGAAAGTCATTTTCAGTTGCGAGTTATGCTTTCCATTTTAGCTGTATTTGAATTGTCCTGAATTGTATAAAATTAGGCCTATGTACGTCTTATCGTCTAATTATATTATTTTAGTAATAATTATTATACATGATTATAGATCAGTTTACAATACAATTCAAATGAAATAAAATAAAATAAAATTAATCGAGCTTGATATGAGTGAGATGACACTGCCCTCCAGACACAGAATCCGAAATTCAAACCCTGGATGTCTGAGGCCGATCACGCTACTTCTCGGCCGCGGAGGCTCCCCACAATACGATACATTATAAGTGCTGATTTTAGATAGTCACTGGGCCAGCTATTCTACAGACGTTGCTTCAGGAGGGGGTTTTAAGGTTCCTTTTTTTTTTACAAATTGGTCAATTGTCTTTCAAATTGCTGTAGGATCATGTTTCTGCCTGGGGGACTTACCTGCCATGATACACTGATACACAGGCAATCCCTTAAACCCGTCAGCACGTGATTTAAGATCTCATGGAGCCATCCATCACAGCAAACAAGGGACATTGACCATGTGCTGGTTCAATGCTGGGCCAGCGTCGCAGACGATGGCCCAACATTGAACCAACACATGGTCAATGTCCCGTGTTTGCTGGGATGAGCCAGTCTGTGGTGTCTGTCATGTCCACCACATCATTATTGAATTAATGTTGTTTCAAAATTGGTTCAATTTATGATATTAACTGGGGTGCCTGGATATTAGACCAGGGGCGCCCCTGCTAGATGATCTTCACTGGTGAGTGCCACACTTGTCGCCATATTTACCTTACCACGTTTTCATCGACGTGACGATTTGAAATTCAACAGGCCAGGTGACAAATGAAAAAATGTCACGGCAAAAAAGCAAACGTTTTTCTGTCTCCAAGCTATTGCATAATCAAATGAACGAATTGGGTTTTATGGAATGAATGAATGAGATTTTATGCCACAGTGTGTATATATATACAAGCTAAACCACCTTCAGTAGACTTGTCATGCGTGCTACTCATTCTAACATGGGGTCCTGCTTTTTAATGAGCCGTCAACAAGGGCTTATATGAGGGATTCTATAATTTTAGGCACCAGTGATGATATTTTCCTTGAAATATGAGATTGTCTGAATATTGTCAAAAATTTAAACACATGTCAACTTAGCTGTGTTTATTGACATGGCGTTGTCAGCAGAGCTTAATTTCAATTTTAAATGCTTATTTTTATCAATTTAAATATTTCTTACCGTTATGGAGAGACTAATTTACCGTTATGGAGAGACCAAGGTACGTTACGGAGTAATCTTCAAACTTAAATTTCTCAGTGACCCTTCTACAAAAGTATACCATATTTAACAAGTAGTTGAACATGGCTATTATAATGTTGATCACTTAATTTAGAAAGAATCACTTTATGACAATAAACCTTAAATAATGAAATAAGAATTACTCTCCGTTACGATTATTGTCGTTATGGAGAGTAATAATAACGAACATTGTCTCTCCATAACGACAATTATTTCTGTTATGGAGTGACAATAAACAAATACTAAATATCGATGCTAACACAATTTAAAAGACAAAAAGAAAAGTTACTATTTCAACAATTGCCACTTGTTGGTTGAAATACCAAATTCATAAAGGTTTATAACTATTTTCAAATGAGTAAAAGGGTAATTTGTGAGTACTTTTTCTCTCCATAACGTTTTTATTTTTGTTATGGAGAGACAGAAAATACGCGTTATGGAGAGACGTTTTTTTCACTAAATCGTGCATAGGATCTATGTATTATGCTATACTATGATTATTTTTGTTTTTTTCAAATGAGGTTGTAGTAGGCTTGGAGGTTGTAGGGTGCTTAAAAGTTTAATTGCAGTATTTATGTGAGAAAAATCGCGTTATGGAGAGACGTTGAATTAAAATACTCACCCAAGGGCTTGTACAAACCTTACATTATTTCTAAACAAAAACACATTTATTATACTTTTTTTTCACGATTCACTGCATGAAGGTCTCCCGCAACTGTTTTGCACCAGACAAGTGATATTTTGGTCAGAAAAAGTATAGAAGTTACCTGAAAACTATAAGCGTTACGGAGAGTCGCTGCAACGTGGGACAGACATAAATTGCATAAAAAGTGGTAAAATAATAAAATTATTTTTAAAAACTTGTATATAAACTTTTAGATAGTGTTTTGCACTAACATTATATCAGAAACAAATATAATATATAATACAGGAAGTATACAATAAATCGCCTGTTTATGTGGGATTTAGAATGTGGGACAAGGGTTTTTGGCTAAAATTGGCCAAATTTACATAATATTTCTTTCAAAAAACACATTTATGTTAGAATTTTTTGAGTTTTAATATTGCTATATTGTAAAATAAAGGTCATTTATTGCATTTATGTAATCAAATTAAATCAAAATATTCAATAATAAATATTACAAGGTGCGGACAGTGCTGGAGCTTAAAATTATAGAATCCCTCATATATGAGATTGTCTGGATATTGTCAAAAATTTAAACACATGTCAACTTAGCTTTGTTTATTGACATAGCGTTGTCAGCAGAGCTTAATTTCACTTTTAAATGACTATTTTTATAAATTTAAATTTTTCTTACCGTTATGGAGAGACTAATTTACCGTTATGGAGAGACCAATTTATGTTACGGAGTAATCTTCAAACTTAAATTTCTCAGTGACCCTTCTACAAAAGTATACTATATTTAGCAAGTAGTTGAACATGGTTATTATAATGTTGATCACTTAATTTAGAAAGAATCACTTTATGACAATGACCCTCAAATAATGAAATAAGAATTTCTCTCCGTTACGATTATTGTCGTTATGGAGAGTAATAATAACGACAATGTCTCTCCATAACGACAATTATTTCTGTTATGGAGTGACAATAAACAAATACTAAATATCAATGCTAACACAATTTGAAAGACAAAAAGAAAAGTTACTATTTCAACAAGTGTCACTTGTTGGTTAAAATACCAAATTCATAAAGGTTTATAGCTATTTTTAAATGAGTAAAAGGGTAATTTGTGACTACTTTTTCTCTCCATAACGTTTTTATTTTTGTTATGGAGAGACAGAAAATACGCGTTATGGAGAGACGTTTTTTTTACTAAATCGTGCATAGCATCTATGTACTATGCTATACTATGATTATTTTTGTTTTTTTCAAATGAGGTTGTAGTCGGCTTGGAGGTTGTAGGGTGCTTAAAAGTTTAATTGCAGTATTTATGTGTAAAAAATCGCGTTACGGAGAGACGTTGAATTAAAATACTCACCCAAAGACTTGCACAAACCTTACATTATTTCTAAACAAAAACACATTTATTATACTTTTTTTTCACGATTCACTGCATGAAGGTCCCTCGCAACTCTTTGGCACCAGACAAGTGATATTTTGGTCAGAAAAAGTATAGAAATTACCTGAAAACTATAAGCGTTACGGAGAGTCGCTGCAACGTGGGACAGACATAAATTGCATAAAAAGTGTTAAAAAAATAAAATTATTTTAAAAAACTTGTATATAATCTTATAGATAGTGTTGTGCGGTAACATTATATCAGAAACAAATATAATATATAATACAGGAAGTCTAGAATAAATCGCCTGTTTATGTGGAATTTAGAATGTGGGACAAGGCTTTTTGGCCAAAATTGGCTAAATTTACACAATATTTCTTTCCAAAAACACATTTATGTTAGAATTTTTTGAGTTGTAATATTGCTATATTGTAAAATAAAGGTCATTCATTGCATTTATGTAATCAAATTAAATCAAAATATCTAATAATAAATATTACAAGGTGCGGACAGTGCTGGTGCTTAAAATTATAGAATCCCTCATATATGACGACCAACAATTCACAGCCTTCAAAAGACAATATGTTACAAATTGAAGCAGGACGACATAAAAACTTGTTAATGGCAGATAGATTGTGCGTTTTCTGTAAAGAATTATATATTATTGTATTAGAAGATGAATATTTATTTGTACAGAATACATCTTACAGCAGTTTTATACTAACATATAACAAATACTAACAAAAACTGACGAAAATAAAATAAAGAAATTGCCTTCATTTGTATATCATGCAGAGAACCTCAGAAGAAATAACTTAACTAATTAATATGTATTGATATATCCTGCACAAAATGTGTATTGTATCTATTTAAATCTGCTTAGCATTTATGTGTGTATCTGAGGGATTCTATAATTTTAGGCACCAGTGATAATATTTTCCTTGAAATATGATATTCGCTGCATATTGTCAAAAATTCAAACATATATCAACTTAGCTTTGTTTATTGACAGAGCGTTGTCAGCAGAGCTTAATTTTAATTTTAAATGTTTTCTTTTATCAATTTGAAATTTCATTACCGTTATGGAGAGACTAATTTACCGTTATGGAGTGACTAATTTATGTTACGGAGTAATCTTCATATTTGAATTTCTCAGTTTTCCTTTTACAAAAGTAAAATATATTTAACAGATAGTTAAACATCGCTATTATGATGTTGATCAAGTATCCCTTTTACAAAAGTAAAATATATTTAACAGGTAGTTAAACATCGCTATTATGATGTTGATCAAGTATCCCTTTTACAAAAGTAAAATATATTTAACAGGTAGTTAAACATCGTTATTATGATGGTAATCACTTAATTCAGAAATAATCACTTTATGACAAAAACCTTAAATAATTAAATAAGAATCACTCTCCGTTACGATTTTTATTGTTATGGAGAGTAATAATAACGAACATTGTCTCTCCATCACGACAATTATTTCTGTTATGGGGTGACAATAACAAATAATGAATATCAATGATAACACAATTTAAAAGACAAAAAGAAAAGTTACTATTTCAAAAAGTGTCACATGTTGATTAAAATATCAAATTCATAAAGGTTAATAGCTATTTTTAAATGAGTAAAAAGGTAATTTGTGACTACTTTTTCTCTCCATAACGTTTTTATTTTTGTTATGGAGTGACAGAAAATACGCGCTATGGAGTTTTTTATGCTATAATATGACAATTTTTGCAAATGAGGTTGTAGAAGGCTTAAGGATTGTAGAGTGCTTAATACTTTAATTGCAGTATTTATGTGGAAAAAATCGCGTTATGGAGAGACGTTGAATACTTACCCACAGACTTGCACAAACCTTACATTAAACACATTTATTATACGATTCAATCCATGAAGGTCTCGCGCAACTGTTTTGCACCAGACAAGTGATATTTTGGCTAAAATTGGCTAAATTTACATAATATTTCTTTCAAAATACACATTTATGTTAGAATTGTTTAAGTTTTATTATTGCTATGTTGTGAAATAAAGGTCATTCATTGCATTTATGTAATAAGAATAAATCAAAATATTCAATAATAAATATTACAAGGTGCGGACAGTGCTGGTGCTTGAAATTATAGAATCCCTCATATAACATGTGAGATTGTTTTGTACTAAGGGACCAAGGCCTTGAAAAAAAAAAAAGTAAAAAAAATAATACTAAGTCTACGCTGCACATCGTCTAGCACTTCTTGCTGTTGAGGATGATACTATTTATTCTTCCATTAGCGGATTCATATCACGAAGACATTTGCCACAATTATTTATGGGAGATTTATTTGATAGGCTACGGTTCTCGCACTTGATGATAATCTGAGCGTGATATTCTTTAATAGAGTGGTTTTCTAGTCAGTAAAGTCTTCTTTGTCTAATAGTGACATATCAGCTATCATCATAAAGGATGTATATGTTTTCATAGGCAGAGACTAAAACAAAACTATTGCATCGGGTCCATCTTGCATACATCTTGCATACATCAGCTACAAAACAGTTAGTTTTGTGGAATAATTGTATCACGTATATAAATAAAACTCTAATTCACATTATTTTGTCTTGAAGTCTTTAACAATCTATTGTGTTATTTAATCAATAACTTTCGCGAAAAAATTATATTTAGATACTATGTGTTTCTCAAAGATTCTTTACGAACAGCTATTGTATGAAAGATTATATTCAGTATTAGATATCAAGACTCTCTAATGAAACTTTAAGAGAACCTTTATTGTATGCAAAGGTTCTCTTGTGTGTTTACCTTGTTGGACCTTTGAGAACCATTTTTGGCATTGAGCCATACTTCACACATTCAATACCTTCAATGACAATGTTTTCTGATTTCACACTTATTATAATTTAAACGTTCTGTGTATGTTCTGCTCACTTTGAAGCAATTTTTCTGAGGCAAAAATTATTAAGAGAAAACATGTTGTTTCTTTCCAATATTTAACACCAAATGACTTCTACAGCGTGATGTGTTCTGACTGGCTGCAACTAAGTGCATTTTAGTATATTATCATTTTGAAGAGTGCCAACGCCTGCTTGAAAACGTGTTATTTGTTATTGACCTGGAGAGTAAAGGGATGTATATGCCAGATGTCTCTTCCGAAGGGAGTTGCCCCCCGTACTGAGAGGGTGACACAATCATGTGTACTGTGTCGTGATAGCCAAGGGCTACATACGACACAAGCAATCAAACCATCAACCGACTGCCAGCGACTGATCATTAGTTCACCTGTTTATTGAATTGTCATGTCTTACAATCGGTGTTGTTGAATAATTACATTATACCATACATTGCAAAGTGGAAGATAAAACTTATCATAATAATACATAATCATATCACCTCATGATTGAATTTTCAAAACCTATGTCTAGCTAGTATAGTAAATATTATACGATAACAAATGTGCTACTATGCAATGACAGACTTCTGAATGTCAATAAAATATATATCTATGTCAGACCATGCATTGATTGATCTGAATAGGAACGTTGGGTAATCAGTGGCCACTTCTTCTTGGTACTTCAGGATATTAATGATATTTCGCATATGTAAGTGAGTGAACAGAATGTCTATATTTGCGAGACACGTGCTTCGTCCAGATTGATATTAACCACAATAAATAAACCACATGCAATTCAACGTTTACCGAACATGCTTGCACTTGATGATTTTCAGTAGTTATATCGACTCCTAAAAGCCTGAGGCTCATATTTGCCACTCAAATGACGGTAAGGCGCACGATAGAATTATGGTGAGAAAAGCAATTTCCTCGTTTTCTAAAAACCTTAAAGATTTACGCATACCCCTTAAAACGCTAAAATATTATTGTACAAACCATGGAGACCAAAAAGGTTTTTTCAATTTGAAATCATCATAAATTCCTTAGTTAGCTCTTTCTGATTCATTTGAATACCTAAGTTATTATGGGTCTACGGCCATTTTTACTATTACATTGAGGGGATCAACTTTAGACGTCAGAATCTGACGTCTACAGACGTCAGATTCTTACGTCTAATGTCGAGCCCCACGCTGTAAGGGTTAAGTGGGGAACATTGAAGACAAGGGTCATTTTCACTTAAAATCCGAGAGTTTTTCCCATCACTCCGATGTCCATCCAAACCATGCTAATAAAGAATCCCAGAGCGCAAGATAGAGTTTCGGCTCGAACAGAAACACTCTTGTTTCTTGAAAATCTATGATTTTTTTGCCTGCGTTGTCGAATTTCTTCTATCCGCTTTCTCCTTTCGAGGTTAGTTTTGGTATCTGTCCCCGGGACCCCGTCCAGGTGGTGACAGGAGAGTAGATCATTAGCGCTGTAAGTGCTTCTTTTGGGGGCTTCGTAGGTCGGCTTTCCTTCCACAAACATTTCCGGAGGGGGACTCCTCGTGTCACAATTGCATAAGTCATCGTTACACGAGCTGCAAAATAAAACATAACAACCACTTTTAAAACCCTTTTAACCGTAGATGCCTTTTATATCCGTTTTTTACGTTTTTAATTAGCACATTAAATACCAGCTTTTGAACATGCTAACGATAAAACGTGACATTAATCAACAAGATTCCAACATCGTTGACCACCTCCATCTGAATGATTTTCATTTGAAGTTGTGGATCGCGTCTGCGAGACACAACTTCAAGTGGGTGAACAATTCCCATTAAATAATTGCGCGGTTATGCAGCATAATTAAGTTTTATTAAACACTATGAGAATCCGCTTGAACCGCGTTTATCCGCGCTCGTTTGATGATATGGCGTCGACACAATAGGGAAGCTGTAGCACAATTCATAAAGAAGTCACCGCAACAATTGTTTGTTAAGTGACCCTGCTCTCACATTGGAGAGATACCAGGAAGCGGATGCCCGATGGCACTTTTTTCAGACGCTCACTAATTCACATATAATAGGAAGAGTACTAGGGTCCATCAAAGAAAATACAAGACATTCGCCCAATACTGGATCAACGCTGATCCACCGTCGTAGACGGTGGATCAGCGTTGACCCAGCATTGGGCAAATGTATTGTATTTTCTGCTGAACCCAGAAAACACGATATATGTAACCTAGTATGCTGTCTCGATGTCGGTCCACCGTCTGCGACGCTGGCCCAACATTGAGACAACATATGTTCAATACATCTTTTCTACCAAGTTAATTAGCTCACCTGAAGCAAGTGATCTCGGGTCGACCCAGATAATCCCTCCGGCAGCTGTTGCCTGCCCATGTCTTGGCACAATTGCGTGTCACTGACTGCGGGGCATAGTCAGACGGGTCTAAAGCTTTGCCACTCTCTGAAACGACAGAGAAATCAGTCATTATGTACACACAACAATAAGCGGTGGCGTGCCACGAAATGTATCGCTGAGCAGGAATCTCAAAATGTGATTTTTTACCAGCACACACGAGATATTGAGCCAATGTTGTTTCAATGTTGGCCCACCGTGTTTACTGGGTTGGTGTTTCACACCTTTTCAATCTGAAGTTTCTAAACCCTGATTTGAGACAAAACATATTTTCTTCGATTTATATTTTTTGTCAAGCAAATACGAATTGAGCTTTACATGCCTTTTATGCGTCGTTTTATCAATTCAGAGCAGTTCACATCACTGATTTTAATTGAAGATTACATTTTTTCATAAAATCAATCCATAATTTCGGGTTTTTATCGAGGCAAGTCAATTGATCCACATCCAATAATTTCATTTTAAAAATAAATTCAAATCACTCAACTGAATTGAATTAGGTTAACATATTGTTGCGTTAGCAAAGTAACCACTGAATACAAAAAGATTGACAAATTATAAAAGGGCGGGGGCCTGGTGCAGTGGTTAAAGCTGCCTATCTTGGATAGGCTAAGCTGGGTCAAGAGAACCTCCAGATGATGGTGAGATGAATGAGATGACACTGCCCTCTAGACACATGATTCGAAATTCGAGCCATGGCGGTTCGAGGCCGAGCACGCTACATCTCGGTCACGGAGGCTCCCCACAATATTGAAGAAAATGTTTTCAAATAATGTTTTGTTTCTTTGAAATTTGAAGGCCAGAGTAGGATTTGAACCCGCGATCTCCGACTTTCCAAGCAGGCCGCCTTAACCATGCACCAGGGCCCCAGGGCTTCAAAACAAGCAGAAAGAACTGATTAACTAAAACAGCTATGATGATTGCAATCTCGATCTCCAGTTTTATATAAAAATATATCAGCGATTTAAAGGTAAAGGGTGAATCCGCAAATATATTGATTACACTCATGTAATAATTGTCTCCCCAATACACCATTACCCAGGGATTGGTTGTTGACCAGGTATCGGACGTGAGTGATGCAGTATTCGTTCACTGGGTGGCACTTGAGTTTTCCAGGGTAGAGATCTGGATGATAGGGGTTCTGTAGGCACTGGTGACCAGAGCAGACAATACAGTAGCGCTGACAAGATCCTGAGGAAAGATACAGACAAGGCAATACAAATACATGAAATAGTTAATATTAACTCTTCCTTTGTCAATTTCACTTTTATGCGAAAACTACCTTTCTATCCTAAATCCACATGACGTACATACATTAATTGCAATGAATATATATTATTACGTGACATGCGTGGTTAAAAATCGCTAACCAGAATAGTCAGTGACATGGGCGCAATGTTCTCTTGCATTTTTAATTTGTGCGATGTGCGCATAGCTATAGCCTGTATTGTGCCCAGGGGCTACCTCAGGGGTCCTCTATTAAAAGAAGTCGGTTTATGGGGGTAGTTTTATCAGGGGGAAGTCGGTAAAGGAAGAGTTAATTCTATTTTTTAGTTTAAAATATTTTAAGTTATGAGATCGCTAAAACGATCTCACAAACATAAATATTGGAAATGTATGGTTTCTGGTCAAATATTAAAGCAGACGACTTCAAGGCAAACTAAGATTACAGACAAAACACAATACTTAAAGTGAATTGTATTTTTTATTTACAATTTTTTAAAGGCTGATCATGGAGTGATTTCACTTTAGAAATATAACCAAATATATGTCACAAGTGCATGTCCACTAAATTATAATATTAGTCTACTATTATTATCAGTTTTTGTCAAACTCAAAACGTACACTTTATTTTGCCTTGGCGGATCTCACAACTCGACAGGGTGAATAAGGGTGAGTCATTTCTAAACGCTTGCCATGGGCAGACGCGGTGCCAGCATCTCTAGTGCATCTTCCCTAGCAAGTTATCTTACCCACGAGCCGGCAGGGCGTGAGACTGGCCAAGGGAAGATGTTCTAGTGCTGCAACTGCATTCGGGTAGTGTTGGATCGATGCTTAGTGTTGCCTTTATTCAGTTTTATCCGTTTGTAAAATCATATAGGCCCTATATACAGCACTAGCTACATGTACAATGTACCTGTATTATAACCAGCCATGTATGATAACATCTCATGACGTCAGGTATAAGCTCCGCCCCCTACTTTTGTATTTGGGAAAGTCCGATCCCAGTGGGTTAAAACAGGTATATCATTTAGGAATGAAGAATGACTTTGTGGGGACTGGGAACTACATGGGGCATTTTTGTTGTAGAACTTAGTAACCACTTTCAATTTAAATAAGTGATTAGGCATACTGCAAAATAAACTGTTGTATTATTTTAAACTGTTTGATATTTATTTTTGTAAACATGGTAAAACATGATTGAGCAAATGTAGACATGTATAATCACATATATTGAAGAATAATTTTAAAAACGAAAAATAATTAGTCTTATAGACAAAAAATGTCCATTTGTACATTTGGAATTATTTTAAAATAAATTGCCATGTGCAATATATATAAATATATATTTCTGTGTGACTGGCATAAATGATAATCATGGGTCATTATTATTGTTATTTATATAATTACGTTACATTTTTATCCAGAACAATGGCAAGTCATATGTTTCTATACTATCCATATTAATTTTCATAATGTGACTAAGCATATTACCACATATCACGACGGCTTTTGCTCTCAAAATATTTTATTTGCCGTTCAGGGCCGTTCGGGGACGTGTCCGTCTCCTTTGTTGTCAGACGAGGTGGGGCCTTATGGAGGATTTCGGAGATGCTATGTCAGTTCTATGAGGTCGGGAATGTTTGAGCTCCATCGCAATACCGAATATGTGGTATTGACTAGGTCGTGATTGAAAATGGTATAAACTAAATAAAAAGTAAGCTGCACTCTTTTTTTTGTGTTAGGGCCAAGCCCTGCGTGAATGACTAATAAAATTATTATCATGATTATCTTTGATACAAATATTTATTATCCGCCATTATTATTGTTATTACATTACATTTTTATCTGGAACAACCACAGATCTGCTAATAGCTGTTGGCTAACGTTCATTGTACTTTCATAAAATTATGTTTACTTCTAAAATAGCAATATAATGTTTTAATATATACTGCAGTAATAAAATTATGAATTTGTATATATTTTTAAGGTACCAGAGTGTCTTTTTTGCTACTACTGATCATCTGTACATTATATATGCATAGTATAGCTATTATTGTTTATATCTAGAGTTGGTGCGGGAAACATGCAGACCCCTATATCGTCATATCTTGACAATGCAATTTAATTTAATTTTAAGTAGTTGTAATTTACATTTTCAAAATACCCACCTTTTTATCATGGAATTGAGGAAATGCCACATGATATTAATTATGTATGCGATAACATGTATATTTTCATGTGATTTTATCAAACTAAACATTTTGTATATACATGTACATAATATATTCCAATGACAAATAAATCTGCATTATTCATGTTAATAAAATATCTGTCTGTCTGTGTGTCTGTATACTTAAAAAGATCACAATGAAGCCGTAGTTTTGGTCGTTTGTTACATTCAATACAATAGCTGAAGACCATCGCATGATAAAATGGCATGTATTTAAATTGTTCTTTTTACCCGAGGCTACGTGACAGCTTGTATGAGACGAGACAAGACATCCATTAGCAAATTAATGATGCTATATCGTGGCCTTTCGGACTGCCTAACACAGAAGTGGGCACTGTGACAAAAGTTATACACCAACACAAGATCCTAGGTTGGTTGGTTTATTGTTGGCTCCACAACACTCATTTTGTAGTTAGTGTGTATTTTAACACTCACAACGCTGAAATATGTTTGTATAAATCATAGAGACCAAAGGTGTTTTTTATTTGGAGTCATCATAAATGTCTTGGTTAGTTCTTTCCATTTCATTTGAATACGGCCATTATAAATTTGCAATTCTTTCAGTGCGGGGTTCGACTTTAAACGTCAGAATCTGACGTCTATAGACGTAAGGTTCTGACGTTTAAAGGCTGTCCGCCCGTTTTGTTCTTACTTTTTCTGTTAAAACCAGCATTTACATTGTATGTATCTATCATGTTTATCACTTTTATATGGAGAAAAAATAAGCGGGGCCTTAATTAGTGTGTTTAGTATTCAGATCAATTACGTTATATAATGAAAATTATGTAGGCTTACATGAATATACGACTGTGATATCACCTCAGCATTGAAAGGGTGTAACTAAAACTTTGTAAAGTTGCAGTTACACCCTTTAACACTGAACAATAAAAGCTGCTATGAGCAGCCATTCTTGTAGTAGTTTTTCATCCGTTTTATTACCCGATTAAATCACTGTTATTGGGAACGAAATGTGAGCTTAAACATCAAGATTTGAAAATATTTGGTCTCAAATCAAACTATGTGATAGTGTAAAAAAAAGTTTTGGTCTCAAATTAAAAAAAGGAAAATATTTGATCTCAAATCAAACTATGTGTTGCCCACTTGTGTCTCGCTACCGCGACCCACAACTTTGAATAACATGATGCAATAATATATTTTATGTGACAATATTAAAATATTTTTTGTTGGTAGGCCCCTATCCCGATCAATTAACTCTGAGATATTGCAAACGCATCAAGTAACAGGTCAGTAAAAGCAAAATAGGTCTGATATGAAAAGTAAGTTAAATGCTCTTATGTTTAAAACAATTGTAAGCACGAGTTAAAGTATCGCAACTAATAATATTTTATTCATTCAGATATTTGGATATATCTATTATATATTTATGATTTCTGATAATCTTACAAATTGCTGGATAACGTTGTTGTGTAGATTGTTTTTATCATTTCTAAAATTATTGCTCACAAAAAGACACCCACTCTGGATGTAATGAAAACTAATCTTTCCTGTTGATTTAATATGTTTGAACAATTTTCATACAGTGCCGCCCCCACTATAAAAAAAAACAATAAGCCTAGGGCCTATATATGTATATGATGGCCCAGTATTGAAACAGATATCATCAAGTTTATCAAGTTTTATAAATGTTTTTTATCGGTCCTGATGTACGTGACAAGATTAATGTGATTTATCTAATAGGCATATAATCTACAAAGTGTTTTTTATTTAATATACCAGTACTCCTATGCTAATCTTATCATTTTGTGGAGGGGAAATGAGATTTAAAATATATCGCTTTGCGTACCAGAAAAAGTTATTTATGAGTACTGCGCAGTACGTAGACCTAATCAGTATCCGTGGTTAGAAACTAACAACCATTACCATGTTTAACTAGCAAATCTGTATCCAATCAGTTAGTTCTATAAATAGACTTAGATTAGTTTGGTGCTTTAATTAGATATTTTTTGTGCTATTAAAGGTGTCATTATGTACGCTGGAGATCGCACCAACCAGTTATTTGAATTCAAATATTTGTAAATGAGATACGTACGTAATACTGTAATATGTCTCCTGCTGAACCATCATTCAATAATGTTTTTTTACCAACATCCCAGCGCAATGACGTATGCATATTAACCCTTTAACCGCCAAATTATTCAATCTGAATTTTCACCCACTTGAAGTTGTGTCTCGCTGACGCGATTCACAACTTCAAGTGAGTGAAAATTATTCCGATTTGACAAAATGGAGGTCATCTGTTTTCAAACATTGCTGTTTGATGTCACATTTCATCTTTAACATGTTTAAAAGGTGGTACTTAATGTGCTAATAAAAAAATGAAAAAAACCCGAATATATGCGGCACCGGCGGTTAAAGGGTTAATAATTTCCAGTTTTAATTTGTAATTTGTCAAGATCTAATGATACTGACCTTGGTACCATAATGTGATGAAGAGAACACTGATGAGAATGCTATTGGTCGCCATTTCTGTGCTTCTGTACTTGTGCGTATACTGATCTGAATAATCATAGATCGCTAAAATAAAGTCGACTACAATGATAATGTACCGTGTGTAAATGATATCTGTCAGTGGATGGAATTACATGTACTTTCTATTCTCATATGAGACAGACTAGCTAAATAAATATTGCTATTTACTTTGTGTAGTATTTCTAATACATCTGGGATACATGTTTTTATGTTAGAATATTATAATTATACCTGATATAACTATGCATAATGATAAACAGCCGATCAATTTGATATTCTCAGTTAAATCAGAAGCATAATAATTATTATTACTGCGGTAATCAGGTAATATCATCTTTATCAAAAACCATTACTGACCATTATAATCAACTAAATAACGTAATTATTAGGCTTACTCACGTGCCTATGTTTGATGTTTGTTATATGTTCTCTCAGTGGTCCTGTGTGTCACCTGCTCCCTCGGCTGTACACTTTGATCAGCTTGTCACAGTGGTGTACAGGCTGGAGGTACGCCAACATGGTACATCATCCTCCTCACACCTGTACACTATATATGTCAGTGACAAACTGTCACAGGATGCTCTGCAGTTTGCTGCCTGGAATTTGGATGGATAACCCTGAAAAAATTGTCATTTTCATGGAAACCCTGTCTTAAGAAAACGTCATCACCGATGCTGCGAGTTGAACAGACAAAAGTGTTTCTACACACCGTGTGATTTGTCTGGATTCTACCTACCCCCACTTTATCAGACATAAAGACTAGTGTTCGCACTAGGTAGTTTCAATGTTGTGTTGACGTCTACGACGCTGTCCCAGTGTTGAAAGAGCTTTGACCAATTATTTAGATATTGCGTATGTTGTCCAGATGTCGCCATACCTAACATATACCAGATGACAACGCCTCCCCCCCCCCCCATCCCTCCCCGACAGGCATTGTTAGTTTGCTTCACCAAAAAGGCACATGTATTACATGGTGCATTTCTACTCTACAGTAGAAAACTAAAGGGGAATTGTGACTTTTCAAGTACCAAAAATGTTTGGACTAAGTTTTATGAGTTTTGTGTTGGCCATTTTTAATTTGTTGGGTTATTTTTCTTATGACAGATTGATTGGAATTTTGCGAATGGAGCTTTTGCACTTTTCAAAAGATATTTATTTGTTTGTCAAATGGAATCGTATTCAGAGTGCCCAGTACACACATTGACGTGTCTCTCTGTTGCATTAGTGTTGTATCACTGTCTGCGACGCTTGCCCAACTTTAAAACAGCATTGAGTCAGCGTTTTGTGTTTGAAAGGAATTGCAACTGAAAAAAAATCGTTGACTTCTCTCGTTTGACTCCCTCTTCAACATGTATAGGGAGGATACGAGCACTCTGACCCATTCGTTTAATCTCAACAATCCTCATATGCAAATGAGCTATATCTGAGCGAGTATGATGCTGAAACGGGCCCCATACTCGATACACAATATTGGTTTTATACTAGGTCACTGTCTGCGACGCTGGCCCGGCTTTGAAACAACCGTCACTAAATGTATTTTTATTGTGCAATGTAGAGACTAAAGGGTGGAGTCTGTCTTCACATAGGGGAACCCCGTTCACCCTCCTGTTTTCATTTAATCAATGAATTGAGAATCACCCAACATGTACATCATTAAACCACCATTGGTCTCTATTATAGGCCTACTGCCGTGCAAGCCAAAACGCAGTATTTGATCACTTTACAAGTGAGCAGATACTGCCTTTTGCCCTTGAAAAGCAGTATGGTGATCCAGAAAATCCTGGATAAATCTGGAAGAACATGATGGATGACTTAGAAAAGTCACAACACGCCACCTGACCACTCTGGGAATGTTGGGTCAAAATTTCGGGTTGAATTGATAAATATTTGGGAGAAATAGCGTCTGACAAAAACCTGCACAGAATAAAAAGTTTAAAGAACCAGACAAAACTCAACATGTTTTGGCATAGCCCAGACATAACTAGAAGAATCTAGCTTTTTTTGTAAACAAAAAACTATGTATATCTCCCCTCCAGCAGCATAACCATAAAGGTTGATAGCTAGTAGATGTAGTGTCAATGGCTTTTGTAATTAATGTTATTAAATGACTCCTGTGGACAGTAGAGAAGATGTATTTTGATGTGGTGGAACCCGTTTTTTATATCTGCGGTAACTAAATCGTCTTTAGGCTGAATCAGTTGGACAACAACCCTTTTAACGCTGAAATCCTGGGCACACTTGCATCCCCACCGCTGAATTCCTGGGGAGGATGGTTGAAAAAAATCAGAATATTTTGCAATGTTACATTTGTATGAAGACACCAGCAGGATCTTAGCTTATGAGAAAATAATAACATGAGAAGGAGTTGTGTTTTTAGTGGTGCAGTCATCCATTAGAAAGGACTGATGGTGACACATACTTGATCGGGTATCATTTCAGCACACATTTTTAGGAAATTTAGGGCAGTGCTGATATTCGGAGGGGTAATGCCCCCATGTTTGTCCTTATTAAACCCCCATTCCTCAAGGCTCAATTGAACAAACAAAATTACAATTATGCGGCAGCGTGTAGCATCAGCTTGGGATTCCATCGCAAAAGATTGATACATAATTGGGTATGGAGGTTGACATGGGTTGAGGTTGTGCTTTACCGCCCAAAATAAACGTGAAAGTTATGTCAAGGTCATGTTAAATGTAAGGTTTATCAGTTTATGGGTTATGTGTACTAAATGCGTAGTGATTAGGTAATGTGTAATGATTAGGTGTACAACCATGCAATCCGCACTGCTGCGATATCTGTCATGGAAGTAAAATTATAGCATTTGAAGCGTGATGATGATACCAAAGGAAAGTATGGTTGTTTTATTGTATTCTTTGATAACAAAAATATATGGTTTGGTGAGAAAATAACGTCTCTATCTCAATTATTAAGAAAGTTATGATAATTTTATTGATTTTATGGCGGCCATTTTGAATTTTTCGTTCCAAAAAAATCCTTAAAGAATGACAGCTGTACATCAGCCCAGATATTATTATGGGGTGCTATCCATGTACAATAAAAAAAAACTTTTATCAGCAATACTAGGCTAGCCCCATAATTACAGGACCACATTGATTCTACAGACAAAAATACTAAAAAAACACACTCTGCACTCGAGTATACTCGGGGTCCGTGACAGCGAGACATCTTTCGCCCCCGAGTTAATATCCATTAACCCTTTAACCGCCAAATCATTTGATTAAAATTCCACTCACTCGAAGTTGACCCGATCCAAAACTTCAAGTGGGTGAAATATTGACAAAAAATGGAGGTCTACGATTTTAAAATCTGATTGATGTCACGTCTTATCTATAACATGTTCATAACAAAATGCAAACCGAATATAATTGGGACTGGCGGTTAGAGGGTTAATTTTTCAACCGCCAAATTAATTAATTGGAATTTTCACCCACTTGTGTCTCGCTGACGCGATCCACAACTTCAAGTGAATGAAAATTATTCAGATTAGACAAAATGAAGGTCAACGTTTTCAAATCTTGCTTGTTTAATGTCACATTTTATCTTTAACATGTTACAAATGTGGTACTTAATGTGGTAATAAAAAGTGAAAATCCGAATATATTCAGGACCGGCGGTTAAAGGGTTAAGCCAATGTTGAGGCAACGAGAAGACGGTGGCCCAACATTACAACTGCATTGGGTGAGCGTCTTCTCTTGGTTGGGTGTGAACTAAATGAAAAACGAATCAGACAAAACAATTCTATAGCGCACAACTCCCAGGAGGACCCTGCTCAGAGGCGCATAGTGTGACCATATTGTGACTGAAATACGGCGAATGTTTCCCAGCTGGTTCTTGGTCTACATTATTATATGTGTCGGGTAGGCTCGGGTCACCTCGTCAACGTGGTCATAGACAAGTTAATAACTTTCATAATTGCCTGGACCAAGACTCTTTATTATCATCACTTCCGGTCCAGCAAACCACAGCTAAAATATTGCCAAGTTTGTACTTGTCTGTATCCTTGTTCTGGGAATGTAATTATATTAACTCACAGTGCATTCTACATTTAGCTCAACATTTATTTTGCAAAGCATTTAGAAGAGATTTAAGCATGCATCAAAATAAAATAATAAAAATATTTTAATATTTGTATTGCCTAATTTGTGACATCACGCGCAAACTTAATTGATTAGTTGATTTACTCGGAATTTTGTAATCTGAATTAATCACTAAAATAATTTCCTGTAATTGGTTGGTTAACTCTTTTTATCACTTTAGGGTCATTTGGCTAGTATTTGTCTAGAAAGCAATTAATAAATTCATGTCATTACAAGTAATGAATTTGAATTAGTTGTATTTTAAGATCTTTTGAAGTATCTTGTTCAATTAAAATTAATGTTACACGTTATAATAAAACTATGAAATATTTTCTCTGGAGAAGACCGCCCGCCGGCATCCAAGAAATACATTGCATTAATTTCATTTTGAAGTGAATCTGTGAAAGGTCATGTTTGTACAGTATTAATATGTTCCCACTGGGAGAGTGAGATATAGTGTGATGACGTAGGTATGGTACGTGCTGCCCTGTAACCTCATTTAATCCTAAAAATCAACTCATCAAATTGAAATTCCTGTGAACCCTCTCAGGTTAGTGAAACCACTCGGGCCAGCGTTTGCTCCGCGGTGGGCCAATGTCACACACGTTGGCCTACCATATAACAAACGTTGAGCCAATACCTCTAGGTCATCTAAGCACACAGAACACTGTCATTCGATATGTATATAAGTCGACGAGTTTTGAGGGTTGTTCTTTTTGAAGTATTTCTAATTTACATGTAGGTTGTGACATCGAGCTTGTACATCATTTCTGACATCGTTTTCAAGCGATTATCAATATGGATTCAATTTGTCTTGCATTTTTCGCGCTGATGATTGTGGCATCTTTGGACTTGGGTAGCAGTGCTAGTAAAAGTACAAGTAAGAATTCCACCTGTTCGCAGATGAAAGAGCCATGTCTCTTGCCCTACTGCTACTGCAACTATAAAAGCATTCCGGGAGGTCTGGAGCTTGAAGCCACGCCGCAAATGGTGCTGATAACATATCAAGGCTACATAGACGAAGATATCTTTGACCTCATTTACGAGAATTTATGGCAGCCCAAATTCATCAACCCCGACGGCTGTCGACTGGGAATGACAATTTTCTCTGCATACGAAGGATCTAACAATTGCAGCATACATAAGTTGTACACCATCGGGTACGAGATATCGCTTGGTGTGGCTGGAGGCGACGCTGGAAGCTGGGACAGCACTGTAGTAAGCCAGAGACATAACTTGACAGAAGGTTCAGTTTTAGATGTTGATCACATCCAGGGGATGAGAGCAAATAAGGAGCTACCGGGAGGTGATCCTCAGTTCAAAGCTCTGGTTGATAATGGTTTCTCCTATGATTCCAGCTTGTTGTACGTTCCCACCACCCAGAGTGAGATGACACCATGGCCCTTCACCATTGACCTGCCTCTGAAAGATCTCAAGTTCACACCAGAAAAGACTCAGTCTGCTCCAACCATAGCTTATAATGGAGTCTGGGAGGTGCCTATTGTACGTCTGGTGGCCACCAGTAGCTCAGAGAGCCAGCCTAGACAATGTACATTCATGCGGGATTGTATGAGCGGTATGAAGACCACAGAAGACGTGGAGAGATTGTTGATGCAGATGCTGAATGGACGCAGGAAGAGTAACAGGGCACCCATGATGATCAACTTGGACATAAAGACCCTGAAGAACCAGAGGATGATGCTTGGCCTGCGAAATTTCTTGAGAAATATTCTGCATGGTGACTATGAAGACATATGGGTGGTAAGCATAGAGCAGATGCTGGACTGGGTGCGTGCTCCCACATCCTCCAAATCCCTTAGTAGAGGACAATCGGTGGACATCTGTACTAGGAACAGAAAGTACCACAGATGTGATCCAACGCACGAGAGAAAGGGACGTCCCAGCTCAAATTTCCGCGTGTTTATGAATGTGGAAGTGTTGTACATATACCAGTCTGTATTCCTGGTCGTGTTTTACATTGTGCTAGTTCGATATGACAGAATGCAAGCCAATAAAAAGAAATGATGCTCCGCACCACCTATTGGACATTGACTTTAAAATATGTTGGAGTTGATCATTTCCACAGGTAGCAAATCAAAATCACTATTTTAAACTTGATCAGGAATTACAACCGGAACTCATTTAATCATAAGTAAGAGTTGATCTGTTATTATTGACAATAATATTATTTATTGATTAGTGCTAACAGGATTGCGTATAGTAGGGCATCTCATTGTTGATTTTATGTACTTTACATTAATTGAAAATGGTAGGCTTTCAGAAAATGAAGTAGCCTTCATAGAATATTTTTTTAGATAAAGTCAGATCTCTGAAGCATCGCGTCAAGAGTTAGCGTTGATTGCAAATGTATTTCTAAAAAAAAATGAAAAATATCGATTGATCATCTTTATTGTTTATCTCCAGGATTTCATTGATTAAATTAGTAAATTAAATATAAAAGCAAGAAAATAGCTGTGTCAGGCTGAAACAGCATTGTCGGCGATTATCTTTTCCGTGTCATTACACACTAACCCTCATCATGCTAAGTAAATTTATTTAAATTTTCAGCCACTTGAGATTGTGTCTCGCTACCGTGATCCACGACCTTAACCCTTTAACCGCCGGTGCCGCATATATTCGGGTTTTCATTTTTTATTAGCACATTAAATACCACATTTCAAATATGTTTAAAGATAAAATGTGACATCAACTAGCAAGATTTGAAAAGAGTTGGCCTCCATTTTGTCGAATCTTAATCATTTTCACTCACTTGAAGTTGTGGATCGCGTCAGCGAGACACAACTTCAAGTGGGTGAAAATTCAAATTGAATAATTCGGCGGTTAAAGGGTCAAGTGCTTGAAAATAACTCATATTTGTTTAATTTGTGACCAAACATTTACAAATCCTGATGTTTAAATTCCCAATAACAGTAATTTATTCTGTTGATAAAATTGATTTAAAACGACTTTTGTCGTGATTAGCAGGCGAGGGGGTGATGTGGCATATCAAGACACTTGTAGGCTAATGTTATAATCGTGATTGTCTTTCTCATCATATTTATATATTTATATTATTATAATCACGAGCGTTTATAGTCGTTTTCAATCCATTTTAGTGGTCGATTAGAACACAATGTTTTTTCTTTATTACCAAAAAAAATTTTTTTCTGCCCAGCGCGCGCATTAGATTGTTGCCGATTTCCGAAAAAACAGTTAATTTCGGGAGATAATATATATGATCCGATAAAATTAATTGATTTGTAGTTCACCGACTTTTAGCAACATTGCCAAAACAAAATACTTGAAATGGTACGGTAAAAAACAATTTTTAATCTCCGTTAACATGGTTTATTTGTGTATTTTATGCGGATTATGAAATAGCACAGGGGAACATTTTTCTGGATGTTTCGACTGGTTCCTTGACTGACGCTTACCATATTGTGGCACAAAACTGGCTCCTTGGTGTAAGGTTAAATTACCGTCTACGACGTGGGTACAAAATTGAACCAACATATCTTATCTCATTTTCAATTGCGGCTACAAATCAGCAATTTGTGTTGAATACACTGTAAGCTGAGCAAACACGGGACATTGATGTTGGTTTACTATGTTAGATCAACGTCGTATAGATCAGTGATGATTGAGGAATACTGGTAGAATGTATGTTTGGGGCGAGTACTGGACAAAAATACTCGAGTACAAGTACGTAGATAAGTCATCTTCCAAACTAAAGTAAGGCATATTTGAAATTCTCCTACTAGTCGGTAATTTCAAATATTCCAAGTTTGGAAAATGATTTTTTTGTGTGAACTAGAGTTTTAGTTGTTTGATATGAATTTAGAAGCCATAAGTTATTTGCAACATAAATTCGACTGTTCATCTAAGATGGCCATGACGAAATAATTATTTCTGAGCATTTCTTTAAATCAATTGATCGGGCGTACACTAATGTTTATACTTTATCCAAAACTAATAATAAATTAGTGGTTTTGGATCAAGTATAAATATTAGTGCACTCCCGATATGATCATTTAATGTGTTATAATTTATAATTTAATGTTGCTGTACCTGTGTAAGGAATGCCACTTGCGCACGAGTCGACAATCTGTCCCGCACAATGCCCACACTAACTGTTCCGCGAATTTATTTTTAGACTTGAAATATTCACGACATAAACGAGGCATTCACTGTGGTTCACAGAGTACCGACGTGTATGCACGGATAGCACGTGTCGCGGGAATCTCAAGCGCATTTACCCTTTAGTCCTTACAAAGCTGAATCATTTTGAAATCACAATAAATGTCTCAGTACGGTGGGCTCAATCTGAATCTGCTTCATTTGAATACCTATGTTTAGGGTCTACGACCATTATAAATATGTGTACTCTTTCAGTGCGGGGATCGACTTTAGACGTCAGAATCTGACGTCTGAAGTCGGTCCCCGCACTGAAAAGGTTAACCGCCGGTCACGATTACATCGTGTGTTCAATTTTAATCATCTCTTTAAATGTCAGATTTTACACATGTCAAAAGTGAAACGTGACATCACTCAGTGAGCTTTGAGAATAGTTGTCCTCCATTGTGTCAAAACTGAATAGTTTTCACTCACCTAAAGTTGTGAAAATTTCAATGAAATGACTTGGCATTAAAGAGTTGATTTGTGGTTGGGTTCTATATATTTTTAATTTGACACACCCAATGTGACAAATCCTAACCAACTGATCAGGATACATTTAAAATCCAGGTCATTCAACAGAAACATATAATGTTGACAGAAATTCATATTGAAGAGATTGCATCCTCGCGTCAGACAAAAATAATGTTGAATCAACATCATTTACTGACAGTTTAATACAATTTCAAACAATTTTCAACAATATGCGATATTTCAGAAATATTAACCTAATTGCAATCATAAACCAGCCTGTTTTCAAACACAATTGACTTGAAACAATATATATATTTCTTACCGGCTTAAAAATATCGTCAACATGTTATGATCCAGATAAACAGCGTACTTCTGTTATCACATGATTTTTTTTTTTATGAAAAGCATGTTTTTCATTAAACCAGCATAATTATGGTTGATGTCGCGTGTTTGATTTTGATGACGGGGTAGCAAATCATGCATGGTAACATTGCAAATAAATTAATTGATCAGGCCTCGGTGGAACAATTAACGTATAAACTCACCTTATGACAGAAAAATAATGCCGTTTTTCTACGTGAATTTCGCATGAGAATACCATTTCTGATACTTATTTAGAGTTATTTTTTATAACTAAATCTTTGTCAGAAAAAGATGTGTAATATCACTTTTCAAAATATAATATTTTGCATGTGAAACTCATTTCGGACTCTATTTTCTTGTTCTGAGATCACGTTCGAGCATTAATCCAAGATGGCTTCGATCGCCATCTTGTGAAACAACTTTTTCGTCTTTTCCGCAGACAAATATATAATATATATTACCACATTTCGCACTGAATTTTGTGCATGGTAAACTTCTTTTTGACAATATTTCCTTATGTTGACATGATGCTCAGATATACGTACACTATACATATATTGGGAAATATTTTTTAATCATTTAACCGACATTTTTAACTTTTCCAAATAATTTTGAATAAATATTTATATTTGACAAATTCTTTGTCAGATATTTTTCTTGTTTGATTTAGCTGAAATTTTTGTATTGATCCCCTGTATATACTGTAGAGGTAACTACTAATCGCGTTTCACAGTATTGTTCAATTTCGTCGTTCAAAGATAAAGATTTGATTTTTTACAATTTTTTGCATTTTTTTTTGGTAATATCAGTAATCAACTGCATAATGGACATGTCATCTAAATATACTTCCTACTTGACATAGGTCTAGACTAGCTGGTTGTAGCCTACATGTTTAATTCAATTCAGTTTATTCAGTGTATAAGATACAATAATAGTAACAGTTTGATAACATATACAAATAACGTAAAATTATATACTTGAGGCACATAATAATAAGTAATAATATCACTGGAATGTAAAAAGTAAATGTACACCTGGGAGAGAAGCTCAACAGGATCCTTTGGAGCCTTTGCTAGTAGTTCCCACCCAACATATTTTTCAATTTCCACCAGCCCTTTATATTAATATGATTATGACAACCGGCAATTACAACACATACATTTAAAAAAACATGAACAACAATCACTACTGACTAAACTAGTATTAATTTTTTCAAACATAAGCTGCTTTAAACTGGATATAAAAGAAGAGTAATGAGTTACATGACGTACATTAGGAACTATTCTATTGAAGAAGCTACGTTTGAAGCAGTCTGTACGACACAAGGGTGGTACCATAAGAAATCCAGAATCATGAATCAGAAAGTAGTACTAGATATAAAAGCGACGTTTAATAAACGACGTCAATTGTACACAGTAGGAACAAATTGACATACCAATAATTTATGACAATATTCCCATGCTAGTGAAGTTGCAATTGTGTCATTGTAAACGGTTATATATTTTTACGTATCAGGGTAAGCCTATATAGTCGCCTTAGATATGAAAGGGTGTATCTGCCACTTCACAAAGTGGGAGATACACTCTTTGATATACAATGGGGCGTCCATATAAAACGACGCCAGAGCGACGTCATTATTTTATTTTGTGTAGAATGGAAATATAGCGTCGGTACAATAACCAAAGAAATGATAGCGGACGAGCCCGCTCTAATTTCTTAGAAATGACGTTAACCCGTTGAACACGAGATTATTATGCTACTGCGCTGTTTCTGAAACGAGATTATTTTATGACGTCATAGTTATCTCATGCAATCAGACCCGGAGATCTCCGGGCCTCGTATCTGAATGGTCTCCCTAAATCACGGAGATCTCCGGGGCTCGTCACAAACGGGTTAAAGGGACTAGCCCAGGCTAAAATCATCAACAAATCGGTTATTTTATTTCGGGTTCTTAATATGACCATATGATGTAAACATGTACATAGACTAGAACTGCAATTTTTTATAATTTTTGTGCTGCGAATTCACCAGTTAGGCTAGATATAGAGACGAACTTCCTGATTTCTAATTATTGACAACCATGTCAAAAATAAGAAATGCCGGAATCTCGTCTCTATATCTAGCCTAGCTGGTGAATGCGCAGCACAAAAATTTTAAAAATTTGCAGTTCTAGTCTATGTACATGCTTACATTATATGGTCATATTAAGAACCCGAAATAAAATCACCGATTTTTTTATGATTTTAGCCTGGGCCAGTCCCTTTAACTGTGGTGACATTGTATGACGTTATCACTTGATATCAACATAAACACACCGAGAAGACGTCAGCAGTCACATCCCAGCATTTCAGCATTTCATTTCAGCAGATATCTTAGGGATATGCAGGGAAAAAACAAAAAAAAAGCAATTATAAGTTGCTGATGAACTTTTGAACGTTCTTCTATTCATCCATTCATACAACGACTCCGTTTTTTCAGGCTGGTACGAATTAAAGAAATATTCACCTGGATTTTCGAAAACACACTACCATATCATATACAAGTACGCATGCGTCTGTATTTTGGATATAATTATTTCAATTGGGTGTAACGTTAGTCCTCCGGCAAACACAAAACATTTGTATGACATTTGTATAACGTCGGCCCATTAACGTCTCTGACGCTCGTCCAACATTGTACAAATTTGAAATACAAATGTTTGCCGCACCGGCAGCCAACTATGGATTTGGCTGATAATTTTTATCTCTTTTGATTTTTTTTATTATGTATCTCCAGCATACCTATAGTAAAAAAGCACTACCATATCATTACATACAAGTGCGCATGCGTGTGTACGTTACATATATTTTAATTGGGTGTAATGTCAAAAAGTATTGCAGGATTAAGATAAACTGTCCTGTTTACCGAGGTGCTTGTCATATCAAGGCTGTACCACATTTAGAAACGCAGCCAAACACATCTCATTGATCGATCATCAAATTAAAAATATATGACCCTTTAGTACCCAAAAAGTGATACCAAGAGCGACCAGACCATGGTGGTATTTAACACAGCTTATATGATACATAATTGATCCTATCCTATCTAGCAAACACAAAACATTTGTATAACTTTTGTACAATGTTGGCCCAGCGTCGTAGACGTTGGGCCGAGGTTGTACAAATGTTATACAAATGTTTTGTGTTTTCTGGGATGTAACAGTTTAATACATCTAATAAGCCTGCGTCACAGACGACGCTAACACGGAAGAGTGAAATGTGACTAAAGGGCAAAAAAACTGAAAATTATAAACAAAATATTTAAATCAACTAAAACGAAACAATTTAGTTTTGCGAAGGATATTGTTATTCATTTCAAGCGGAAAATGCGTCATCCTTTTCTGTTTCCAATGGTTGAAAATAACAACAGAGGACTTCGTGACTCAAAGTATTAGATGATTCGTTGAATACCGTGTGATAATTCAGGCTGATCATGATAATCATGATCCAGGAGTTTTATAAGGAGTGATGACGCACATCTAAATCATTGTTACAGTTTTATTATGATTCATTCACCAGGTGACTCTGGCGTATAGTGACACCCGACAAACACATGGGAGTCAATGTAGGCATATACCGGTTTAATGTTACACCATCGTGTGCGACGCTGACCCAACATTAAATCAACAACGTCTCATGTTTACTTAAATGCTCACAATCACATAATATAAGAATGTACATGTAATGCATTTTAAAATGTTGATCTTTGTTTTCAAGATGTGATTTCAGATCTGATGATAAACTATATATATATGCTTGATATTTCCCAAATTGATTTTATCAACTGAAATCCTGCATCAACCACAAACTATTTTATCAATTCCAATGGCATGTTATTTAGAAACTTGTTTGAAAACCAAGGGGTAATTTCTAAATACGAGTTAACCGCTATGCTGCTGCCGGGACCGAATATATCCGTTTTCAAGCAAATTTCACACCAATAAATTCAACTCGAATTGCTAAAATGTTTTGTGGTAGATGCTCAGGTAATCTAATAGATACATTTTGAAGATGTATATTTGTTCATAAAAATAATAATTTTTCGTCATTTGGAGCTGGAAATTGCGTTCGCAATTCCAGCTTCAAATAAATGAAAAAAATAGTCTGGAAAATATTGGCAGCATAAGGGTTAATATTTGATGGATATCTCATTTTCGAAGATGTTACGTCCTATATCTGGAGATTAATATAAAGGGTAAATAATAAAGATCCTTTCTTCTCACACTCTTTCCACGCTCCAATCATCATATAGAGCTATTTAATACTAGTATTAAATAATCTTGTATTTATATAATACACAATGTTAAAAATTACATAATTTAAACTTAAAATATTATAAATGAAGAAATTTTAATATATCAAATGAAATTTTCCGAGTAAGCGATCCATTATTGTCGCTGCTCGCTATCGATGTTGGAGACTAACTTCCGTGAGTACAATTTCTTTGCAGAAGGTTGTTTAACAAAACATGATAAATCTGTTATCGGTCTATTGTAGTCGATAGACCTTCCTGCTCTCAACAATAATAACTAAATTTACTTTGTAGGCGCAATCTGTCAATCAGGTAGAGTGACATAATATAATTGTGTCAACAATCGTAATCTCAGGTCAGTTAGGAGAGGAGCTTGTCATGTTAACGACAAGCTCTGTCGCACAGCAATCGTTACACTCCGTAGCAGTGTGTGTGCCTACACACTGCTACGCCGTGTGCTGATTCATGCCGACTGCAAGGGGCCTTCCCCGACCCCTTCCACCACCCTCCCCCTGTATAAAATGATTACTTGTTTCATTTGAACAAAACTGCCGCTCGGGCAGGATTTTCAGCGTAACGCGACAGTGTTTAAATGGGGACAGTGTACGCAATCGTAGGCCTACAAGACGTGACGTATCAACGTGAAGAATCGTAAATAACTTGTGCGGTGTGACCACGCCTGTGATTCCACCAACCGATTTCACTCGTGTCGGAGTGCTTCGTCACAACTGAGGATCTTGCATTTCGTCGTACAAACCGCCGTATGGTGTCGAGCAGTGTGGCCATGATGCGACCAAAATGTCGCGCTACCTCCATGGTTTGACGCAACCTTTTCACCGCTATAGGATCACTGCAGGCTCACATGGGGAGCAACACGATTGTTTCCGAAAGTCACACGTATCGTGTTGTAAAAACAGTTTCTAGCTCTTGGGGTGCGGTAGCCAAAATGCAAAGGAAAAAAACAGTATTTGCTTACTTTAAAAGTCAGCAGATACTGCATTTTGGCTTTGCATAACAGAGTTGTTAAATGAAACTGCAGTGAAAAAAAGATAAAAACAATATGGTTTACGATTGGTTTTAAAATTAATCCAGATGGTCTATAGACTTCAGATTCTAACGTCTCAAGTCGATCCTCGCGCTAAAAGGGTAAAAGCTTACGATCACTTACGTGTTAGAACTGTCACAGGAGCATTAATATTATTAACCCTTTCAGTCCTCACGATGCATTAAAGCATCATTTCACATCCCTAAAAACAGACTTAATTTTCCTACGACCAAGGGTTGTGGAATGAATATTTCCATGAGACTGGTTTACCAATACATGACAATTTTCTTTACTTTTTCACCCACATCAAATCATCTTCATTCACTACAAGTCAAGAATTGCGACAGCAATTCGCGGCTTGTAGTGCATGAAGATGACAATGTAAAATCAGGCTTGAAAGGGTTAAGGCGATTTGTTCACGTAATCACGGAAATATCAACAACATTCATCTCAGTGTCAAAACGAAAAGAGGACTCGTGATCACCATAGGCCTACACATTACACCAGTATATTGCATTTTGTCACCCATCTGCACAAAATAAATCACACCACGTATTGTTTCAGAAAATTAGATAATAGAACAATCTTAAATAGAACAATTAATGGACTGTATACAAATAGTATGAGGTTCAAACTGTCAGTGATTATCTTTATTCAAACGAAAGTTAAGCATTTTTAAACATTTTAAAATACGAATATTCAGGAAAATAATTAAGCTGTTAAGATGAACATATACCCCATCATTTTAATATTATAACTATTTAAAATAATTTTCAAAGAATTTAAATAAAGCATAAAAAAGTTTATTTTCTCAAAAATATGTATCCAAAGGATTTAGACTGTATACAACAATCGTAATCCCAGGTCAGCTAGGAGAGGAGCTTGTCATGTTAACGACAAGCTCTGTCGCACAGCAATCGTTACACTCCGTAGCAGTGTGTGTGCCTACACACTGCTACGCCGTGTGCTGATTCATGCCGACTGCAAGGGGCCTTCCCCGACCCCTTCCACCACCCTCCCCCTGTATAAAATGATTACTTGTTTCATTTAAACGAAACTGCCGCTCGGGCAGGATTTTCAGCGTAACGCGACAGTGTTTAAATGGGGACAGTGTAAGCAATCGTAGGCCTACAAGACTTGACGTATCAACGTGAAGAATCGTAAATAACTTGTGCGGTGTGACCACGCCTGTGATTCCACCAACCGATTTCACTCGTGTCGGAGTGCTTCGTCACAACTGAGGATCTTGCATTTCGTCGTACAAACCGCCGTATGGTGTCGAGCAGTGTGGCCATGATGCGACCAAAATGTCGCGCTACCTCCATGGTTTGACGCAACCTTTTCACCGCTATAGGATCACTGCAGGCTCACATGGGGAGCAACACGATTGTTTCCGAAAGTCACACCTATCGTGTTGTAAAAACAGTCTCTAGCTCTTGGGGTGCGGTAGCCAAAATGCAAAGAAAAAAAACAGTATTTGCTTACTTTAAAAGTCAGCAGATACTGCATTTTGGCTTTGCATAACAGAGTTGTTAAATGAAACTGCAGTGAAAAAAAGATAAAAACAATATGGTTTACGATTGGTTTTAAAATTAATCCAGATGGTCTATAGACTTCAGATTCTAACGTCTCAAGTCGATCCTCGCGCTAAAAGGGTTAAAGCTTACGATCACTTACGTGTTAGAACTGTCACAGGAGCATTAATATTATTAACCCTTTCAGTCCTCACGATGCATTAAAGCATCATTTCACATCCCTAAAAACAGACTTAATTTTCCTACGACCAAGGGTTGTGGAATGAATATTTCCATGAGACTGGTTTACCAATACATGACAATTTTCTTTACTTTTTCACCCACATCAAATCATCTTCATTCACTACAAGTCAAGAATTGCGACAGCAATTCGCGGCTTGTAGTGCATGAAGATGACAATGTAAAATCAGGCTTGAAAGGGTTAAGGCGATTTGTTCACGTAATCACGGAAATATCAACAACATTCATCTCAGTGTCAAAACGAAAAGAGGACTCGTGATCACCATAGGCCTACACATTACACCAGTATATTGCATTTTGTCACCCATCTGCACAAAATAAATCATACCACGTATTGTTTCAGAAAATTAGATAATAGAACAATCTTAAATAGAACAATTAATGGACTGTATACAAATAGTATGAGGTTCAAACTGTCAGTGATTATCTTTATTCAAACGAAAGTTAAGCATTTTTAAACATTTTAAAATACGAATATTCAGGAAAATAATTAAGCTGTTAAGATGAACATATACCCCATCATTTTAATATCATAACTATTTAAAATAATTTTCAAAGAATTTAAATAAAGCATAAAAAAGTTTATTTTCTCAAAAATATGTATTTTACATATAGATAACTATACTATTTATAAATATGTTCACTAAAGGAAAAATGTTGGTATTTTTTTTATAATTGTTGATATTTCTACACTTTGAAAAATGCGCGATGTGATACGAGCAGATGGGTCATTATTATTGCGCGCTACGACTTATCACGTGGAGATTTGGAGATGTTTCATTATTATTTATTACGTGATTCCAAAGGATTTAGGCCTAATGCACACCGAAATTGAACTAGTGTACAAACATACATTTTTTAAAGCACTCATTATTTGGCTAACTAGAAAAAAATATATAATTGTGAACCCTAGCAGATCATTTATTACCCAGATTTGTCAATGGGGAATGGAAAATAATAAATGACACGCACACAAAAGAACAAGCAGTCGCGATTAAAAACTAACGGATACAAACATTTTCGTATACAGTGGCCTGTTTTAATAAGAACACTAAGTCAGTAATATTACTGATCTATTCTATAGGCCTACTAACATTATTGTGTGTTTATTCGTTATACATCAGCGAGGCGTAAGCTTATTGAATTAATTTGCCTAACGAAATTTCACATGGTATTTATTTGTCATGAGACTGTTGTGTTGCGAACTATGAATAAAGTAGATAACAAATCCGACATAATGAGGCCACGATCAGTTTGATAGATATGAAGTGGAGTAGTCTTTATCGACAAATCTGGTAATAAATATAATATAATCGTTTGTGTACCACAGTACGCCGTCTTGTATCAAAACTGACTCACAAAATGTTTGTTATTCACAATAGACAACGTAGGCCTAATATATAATTACGTGATCCTACATATATAATGCTAAATTATCAGACTGTATAATACATATTACAGTTATAGCAGAATTCACATCCTCATAGCGATATATTCCACCGATTTGAAGACCGTTGAAACTGAATTAATTCTGCATGTAGAAGGTCAACTTCACGTGTCATTCGCTGGTCACTGACGTTGGAAACACGTTGGGCTACATATCAGACACTATCCCAGCGTTGCCTCAATATTGCGCCCGACGTTGGCGCAATATTAAGGCCATGTTGGGCCAGCGGTGTGTGTTTCCGGTGACAGATGTTGTGTCGCCACGTGTACCGTGCCCGGATACGTTCACGAACTTATTAAAAACCTGTGTTATGGTTGGGATACAGTAGTGCAAGAGCATTAGTGAAAAAAACACAGGAACCTGGAATAAAATTGCAGAAAGCTGATTTTTTCAGGAATGATACCTGGACATCTGCCCAGACTAATTCCGAAGATGCCCCAAAAATCCCCCTTGTGCATTTTTTTTAATTCAAGATGGCCGCCACCATGTAACGCCATTTTCGAAAAACAGGGGTATACCCTAATTCTTCACCTTTGTAGTTAGGAAAAAAATATTTTGGTGTCTCTACTTATGTTTTAAGGCACAAAGAGTTGATACAGATGATCAGAAATGATATCAGCACTTTTCTCAATACCAAAAATCCAAGATGGCCGCCATATTGTTCTGATTATGTTAAGCGATCTCTTAAAAAACACGAAAATATGAGATATCTATCTCGTTGTAGAACCTGAAATGTATTTTTTGGCCAAACCCATGGAATCTAACACTTATTTAGATCACCATTATTTTATTATATTGAATTTATCAACATAAATCCCACATAGTAGTTAATTCAAAATAACACCAGGTAACGCCATTTAAAAAAAAAGGGTTATACCCCAATCCCCCACTTTTGAAGTTAAAACAATGATTTTCGTGTCTCTATCTATGTTTTAAAGTACAAGGAGGTTATGCAGATGATCAGAAATAATATCAGTACTTTTCCTAATACCACAAATTCAAGATGGCCGCCATAATATTTTGTTAAGCGATCTCTTAAAAAACCCGAAAATATGCGATAACTATCTCGTTGTTGAAACTGAAATGTATTTTTTAGCCGAACCCATGGAGTCTGGAACTTCTTTAAATGACCATATTTTATTATATTGAGTTTATCAACATGAATCCCACATGGTAGTTATAGTTAATTCTACCATGGTGGGTGACGCTTTGGAGTGTTTTCGAACTGCTTTCCCACTAGAAATGTAGATTGAGATTCGTCAAGTTAACAAATTAATCTCAGGTAAATAATGAAATTATTGCGTTTCAATCATCCGAGCTGTCACAGTTTCTACATGTTTGGCCAATACAAAAAGAGCACATCGTTGTACAATGTAGTCTAGATTTGTGAGATCCCCCCCCCCTTTGAACAAGCCACTCTGCACCCGCAACTCACTCTTTTTAGAACTCTTTCTGGGGCGACTGCTCTTTCAGTTTGCGTTGGTTACAAACGACCATGATATAAAATCCGTTCCCAGACTGTAGATTCCACACCCTCCTGTACAGCAAAATATGCTCTGTATCATAATGGAGTTTAAACACGAGGCATTCATCCAATGCTGTTTTAATATGGGCTGACCGTCTTCGACGCTGGCACAAAAAATAAACAGAATTGGATTAATGCCCCGTGTTGGCTGGGGCAGTAGGTGACGTTGAAGGGAGGCTTTCTAGCAAAAATCAATTACAAGATAAGGACTTGCGCCTCACACGTTACATGTACATGACATCTTTGATAATCGTCCTGTAACAATGCTCTTTTAAATACTTACTTTTGTCCTTGATCTGCGAATGTCAATATGTTTAATATCATGAAATATATCATTTAAATATCAAGATATTACATTTTGAATATTAGGATATATATATTTCGTAATGAAGTTATGGCATTGTATGGTGTTGTAGTGAGATGATTTTACATCAGAATATCGGTATATGACATTAAATTAATTGATGTCACAGTTTATCGTCAGGATATGATCTCTTTATGTCACGATAATATGAGGACAAGAAACATTAACGTCATGATATGGTTTTGTAATGTCCAAATATTGCTCTTTATTATAGTAAAATGACGTTATGATGTCTGGATACAGCTTTATAAATGCAGGATATGGTGGTTAAGCATCACGGTATGGTATTAAAGTGACAGGATCTTTTAGTGTATTGTCACGATATTAAATATCATGATATAGCATATTAACATCACAATATGACATTTTAGTGTAAGAGGAAATGAAAGTAAAAGAGGGCAAGGCCACATGCTGTTCAAAGAGCATGTGTCTTAACGCTATCTAATTACCTTCCATTTTATTGAATCTTCCGAAGTGCTTTTGTTTTTGGCAGTTTTGGAGTACCGGTATTTGAGCAATGTAGAGGCCTTTACTTACTGAATTATATTGCGATATATATGTTGAACTGACATGTGCCAGCCTGATATTGGAATGTTCTATGTCGATTATGTATTACCATATGGTAACGTGCGTCTGTCAATATAATGTTATTGAAATGTTATACTTTGCCATGACAATATAATATCCTGACATTAAAATGCCATATCCAGACTTCAAAGTGACAAAGCCTGACACTCTATGGTTACATTAAAATATTGTAGTGTCATATTCAGTCATTATAATGTCACATTAGAATGCCGCCAAGCCCGCCATATCTTGATTTGATAATGTCATATCCTATCATAAAAAATTGAATATCTTGACATTCAAATCTTTTTGTGTGATATAAAAGGACAAAATTTGGACATTATAATACCATCTCATGACGTTAAAGTGTCATATTCTGATAAATTACAATCCAATATCCTGGCATAAATATATACTTCGAACTGTTTCTTATGTTTTTCCTATTTTAATGTCATAATCCGACAAGTCTATTATACAATATTCGATATTGAATAGCATGTTTGTCATTATAATGACACACCATCACATTACAATGCTATATTGTGACCTCAATGTGTCATTTCATCAATGTATAAAGTCACATCATAATATTCAAGTACCATATCCTAATATTCAAATGTCATATCCTGACATTGAAATGTCATAGTGATGTTAAAATGATATATCACGAAATTGTAATGCATTTCGTGATAATATGATGTATATCTTTTCATTTTAATACAGCAACGTGATGTTTAGCCACTATATACTGCCTTTATAAGGCTATATTGGGCCATCATAACGTGATTTTGCTATATTAAACACCAATGTTTGGACATTATATTACATATCATGATATTAAAGTGTCATATCCTGATATCATATTCATATATCCTGACATAAAACTATCATATCCTGACGTTAAACGTGTTCAATCTGGTGTAATATTGTACTTAGCTCTGTTATTATGTACATTCACAATAATAATCACAACTAATACTTAACCAAAATCGAAAAACATTTTATATAGGCCTACTATATAAAATACCTACATTGGAATTAGTCGCTGTGTTTGAAACTGAAATTTCTCACGCAATCTCAAGCTTCAAATGAATGAAAAATACCCTTATATTTAAAGATGAGAGTTGTTAGAATTTTTAATCAATGATTTCTGACATATGATATTTTGGAAATTTGATCAATCTATATCTATATTCCCATATGAAAAAGCAGTTGGACATCGCTTAATCGTGGCACCTGCGCTAAAAGAGCTTACCAATATGGCAGCCATGTTGGATTTTGTGTTGATAAGCACATTCTATTAAAAAAATTGGTGATGAAAATATATTCTAGATTCCATGGCCCTGAAAAAAAAGTTTAAACAACATGATGATTATGGCATGTACGTGATTTTCTGAGGGGGGGGGGACGCTTCAAATAATGGTCGCCATCTTGGATTTGTGGAGATAAGAAAAGGAATGATATCATTTCTGATCCTGTTGATGAGCTTTTTGTGTAGAGGCACCGAAATATTTTTTTTTAACTGCAAAAGTGAGGAATTGTGGTATATTCCTGTTTTTTTTGGAAAAATGACGTTATATGGTGTTACATAACATTAAACTACCGGTATGCAGGTATGTGGGATTTATGTTGATAAATTCAATATAATAAAATATTGGTGATCTAAATAAGTGCTAGACTCCATGGGTTTAGACAAAAAATACATTTTAGGCTCAACAACGAGATAGTTACCTCATATTTTCGTTTTTTTAAGAGATCGCTCAACATACTCAGTATATCAATATGGCGACCATCTTAGATTTTTGGTATTGAGAAAAGTACTGATATCATTTCAGATCATCTGGATAAACTCTTTGTGTCCTCAAACATAAGTAGAGACACCTAAATATTTTTTTCGAACTGCAAAAGTGAGGAATTATGGTATACCCCTGTTTTTTTCGAAAATGGCTTACATGGTGGCGGCCATCTTGAATTAAAAAAAATGCACAAGGGCGATTTTTGAGGCATCTCCGGAATTCGTCTGGGGAGATGTCCATGTATCATTCCTGAAAAAAATCAGCTTTCTGCAATTTTATTCCAGGTTCAACCCTAATGCTCTTGCACTACAGATCTCAACATACAAGGAGGCGCCGCTCAGGACGGGATTAATATAATCAATGTGACATCGTACGACCCATTAATATTAATCAACATCCAGTTTACAGTTTCAGCAATTGTAAATCCTTCATCAGACAAGAATGAATGCATTTTTAATTAAGTAGGAAATAATAAATAGAATATGAAGAAGCTAGGGTGTCCGATTTTTCTCGGCCAAAAAAACATTTACATTGCAAGATTTGCAGAGACAATACCTTTGTTTCATGAGTTTAAGCTGTACATTGAGAATTAAAAAAAAAAAGAATATATAATTACTAAGAAAAACGGAAAATGAACTAGGTGGAATTTAATTTGGAACTAAAACTTAAGATAAATATTATTGTTGAATATTCAGAGTATTTTTTATAACTATGCGTAACTATGGGTAGCCTATCCCGGCAAACATGATGTTCTAAGCCGGTGTTGAATTAGTGTTGGCCTGGAGTCGGTAACGATGCGCCAGCACTGGTCCCACTGCTGGGAACCAAGATATCGGTTTGTCATTCTTTCAGATCACCATTTATTATTTGTGTTCTTTATACGCATGAATAATTTGTATACACATATGAATGCTTTGATATGTGGTTTGTAAATACAAATATTTAATAATAAAAAATCACAAACTGTGCGACCTCCACTACTTATTAATCCGTAATAACAGACTATGTGTGCGATACAGAGTCTGTAATCGCTGCCCTTAGTAAAGCTGTGCCCCCCACCCCCCCCCCCCAAAAAAAAATAATAAATCGATTGCGCAATGAATTAATATCTCATTGTTTGATCAACGCTTGTTTTTTATATTTTAGAAAGACAAATATACATCTCATTGAAATAATGCCTTGACGTGGGGATTTAAACGCCAGTCTTTATAAGTGAATGTATAAATTGAATAGGGTCGCCCTCACATTTTCCATGAAATTCTTGATCACACCGTACACTGGTTACCAGCTTACAAAAACACAGCTTTTGCTATGCTCCCCAACTCTGACGCTAACCCATATGGTTGCGTCAAATTCGGACTACTATTTAATTATTTATTAGGCTTTATATAGACAAATATATACAATAATCGTACAAATATGCAATTGTAAGTACAATTGTGTACATAAAGGTTTTCGAATACAGGTGACCAGCAACCAAACTAAGTTCGACATCCGGGATAAAATTTATATACATGGTAATTGTACTTAAAAGTAAAATTAAACAAAAATATACCAGCCCAATCAAGCAATCTAAAGGCTTAATTCTTTTAAAAAGAAGTATTTATTTGTTAGAACCATGTTCTCTTTGCGCAGTTCGACCACCATTCATCATACCCTGCGCACAACTCTGGACATGATAATGGCATGATACTGGCTTCATTATATAATAATAATAATATGACATTATTCGATCAAAATATGTCACCATAATGTCAAGATGGGGTATTATCGGATTATATTTTTTTAATTCAATATTAAAGTAAGATTATGTCACTTCACATAGAGAATTATATAAATGATAAATATAGAATTTCTAAATATTGAAAATTAACATAGTCATATTTTACTTAATTGGTATACATATTAATGTCAAAGTATATTCCTCTTATGATCCCCTTTGTGAGTTTGTCATTGTGAAATAAAAAAAAGTCTTTACATTACCACGTACACTGCACACGTGCACTGTAAGATTTAGAATCATACTTTAATATGGTCCATTATTTACACTAGGGACAGCACTTTCCTGGAAATAGAACACCTCACACAGGTTTAACCCTTTAACCGCCGGTGCCGCATATATTCGAGTTTTCATTTTCTAGTAGCACCTTTTAAACATGTTAAAGATAAAATGTGACATCAATCAGCAATATTTGAAAACAGTTGACCTCCACTTTGTCAAATCTGAATAATTTTCACTCACTTGAAGTTGTGGATCGCGTCAGCGAGACACAACTTCAAGTGGGTGAAAATTCAGATTGAATAATTTAGCGGTTGAAGGGTTAATTAAAAAATATCCCATACATGGTATGTCATATAATAAATACTCAATATAATATGTTAGCCTTGTTGTGTTAAAGGTCTTTATAATGATGCTTTAGGTTGAGATAAATGTCGGTTTTGAAATCTTATCACATCTGGCGTCAGACTACCATTGTTTAATCCAGTGATTTTATATCATTTCCATCTTTTTCTAAATTGCAAAATACGCTTTCAGATTTAGGTTTTTTTAAACTTTGTACCGCTCGACTTTGATTCCGTAATGCATATCAAAACAAAACAAATCGCCACACTTCGCAAAGTTCCTCGTGTATCCCGTACAATATATGAGAGCACAACCTATAGCAAACATGAGACGATGAACCAATGTTGATTTAAGGTTGGACCAACGTTGCAGCCGGTGGACCAACATTAAATGAACATTGCTTCAGCGCCTCGTGTTTACTAGGAAACTCTATCCTAGAGGGAACAATAATATTATTCAATAATATTTTCCATTTAACATAATTAATAACAGAAATAAACCTGACACACAAGCAGAAATAATAAACACAGCTGATTATATCGATCTAGCTGAAGTAAATTTGTAAATAAAAATTATATTCTTTATAATATGTATTCCCATGTTGAGCGATATGTATACAAAAACATTCCGAGTGTTCACGTTTATTGAATTTTTTTTATTATTATTATTTAGTATCAAATCACATGTTTTCGTTATTTATAGACTTTTTAGTTACTATACCGAACAAGCACGCCACGTCCCCACAGCTAACACAAGTCGATGGTCAGAGGTTGTTTAAATGCTGGGCCAGTTTCGAAGATGGTGGACCACAGTTGAAAAACGTTGCGTCCACGTCTCGTATTTGCTGGGCAGTGAACATATTCCCATCACGCAACAAGGGGAGCTAGAATACCACTTTTTTCTCAAACAATACCCAGGAATTTTATTTTTAAATAATCTGGTCTCACAGTCACCGTATCTAAAATAAACGTGATTTTCGAGATCCAATAAATAAATAATCGATTAAACAGAGCACTGATCATTATTTAAATATTTAAATTTAAGGACACAGACCGCTGCACGGGGGGCTCTTTTGAAAAAATTCGCCAGTCAGAAGCACACTTGAACTTGTCACAGTAAGTGACTGCCACATGCTGCGACGGTGAAGAGCTGATGACATACTGGACACGTTGCCTGTGATGTGGAGAGGATTAGCCATCACCGGGATAAAGCTGGGCCACCGTCGAAGACGGTGGCCCAGCTTTGTCCCGACGATGGATCTACAGCTCATGCGCAGGAGAGATCAATGGGTACACGAACCAAATTGGTGACAGATTTATCGGCAGCCATTGGCTCGAATCCCAGTGAGCGTGGCAAGATATCCATTATATAAAGCGGAGGGCTCCTGCCAGAACCATCAGCAATCTCAGTCAGATAGACAAGTACACAGCAGAAGACGAGAGCAACAGGGTCTGAATTTGCAATTGCTTGCATTGTTCAAAAATAGACAGCACCATGAATGGTATGTTTTTGGTGGTCGTGGCGCTTGGGTATCTCGGCTTGTCCATGGCTGACAAGTACACAGTGACTGATGAAGCCTGGTTTGATGTGAAGATATTTGATTTGGACGGTGAGGGCGAACACTACACCGGGCGTTTTGTGGTGGCTCTGTTCGGGGAAACAGCCCCTATGACAACCATGAACTTCCTGGCGATCACCAGAGGTTATCAGAGAGGCAACGAGACTTTGCATTACAAGGATACCCCCATCCACAGGGTGGTACCGGACTTTGTCGTCCAGATGGGGGACATCACCGAGCAGGACGGTACTGGAGGCAAGAGCATTTTCGGTGAGCGTTTCAACGACGAAGAGTTCACGCTGAGTCATCGCTCTGCCGGCTGGGTGTCCATGGCAAACCACGGCAAAGACACCAACAACTCCCAGTTCTTCATTCTTCTGAACAGAGCTCGCTGGCTGGACGGCAGACACGTGGTGTTTGCCAAGGTGATTGAAGGCATGGATGTCATCCGCATCATTGGTGAGTTGGAGTACCATGAACCCACAGCTGTTCCCAAGAACAAAGTGATGATCACCGACTGTGGCACCACACTACTTGATAGAAAATACGAAATGACCGAAGACCAACTGGATGCCGAAGATTAATAGACTGTTATCAATTGAGTGTTTGTTAATCTATAAGTAGGCTTATAGTAAATATACTAGTTTGAACTACACTGTTTTCCTAAAAATTACTAATTTTCTTCTGTTTTGCTGAACACATCACTCACATTAACTGATATCAAACATATTCTTTTTTAATATCACATTATGTTTATCTTAACTGGAACGTTTTAGCTATTTAAATATTAGTCTTAAAATATCATATTAAAAATAAAATTATACTCTATATTTGACCAATAATTCAAGACAACTAATTCGAATACTGTAATTTGTTCGCATGTTTCCCATGTACATATCTATAATTGGACGCACAAAAAATTTCAGTGGAAATAATTTTTATTTACCAATCTGTAGTCTATTATTCTAGATACATATTTGCATGCAATCATATTGTTTTTATTCATGTAAAGTTTATTAAAAAAGAGAACTGATATATCTCATGTATATATTGTGTGTCTTTGTTTCTAATGTTATAACATAATACCATGCAGCACTTTGACCGATGAAATCACATTCTCTAAATTTGTTTTAAAAAAATTCGTTCAGCGTATCAACAAGATCTAGACTTAATATCATTTTGTCACAAGAAATTATATTTCATCGTTTTGTAGCGTGATATATTTTTACGAAATCTATATGTAATTGACAAATTTAAATTTAAACTGTTTGAGATGGGGCTATATAACTTTATTATATCTCATTTTTAGCCATTTTCTTCGTGTAATCATCAATTGTTCGTTATCAACATTTCACCAAATATCGACGTCAAAACTATAATTTATCATTTTTCAACCCTATGTCTTGAGGTCTACTTGTAACCAATCAAGGATCGCATTTGCCGATCACGTGGTTAATTTATCTAACCCTTACAACGCTGCAATACTTTTATATTAATTAAGAGACCAAAGGGTTTTTTTCAATTTGAAGTCATCATAAATGCCTTAGTCGGCTCTTTTCGCTTAATTTGAATACTTATGTTATTGGCCAGGAACCGTATTCTCATACAAGTTACGATATATCGTAACTTGTATGAGAATACGGTCCCAGAGTCCATTATAAATATTTCACTCTTTGAGCGCGGGTACCGTCTTCATACGTCAGAATTTGATTCTGACGTATAAAGTCGATCTCCGCACTGAAAGGGTTAACCCCCAGTCGTCGTTTAGTTCTTATGGTGTAAGAGGTTACTTGACAATACTCTGATGTGACGTGAAGTTGTTTGCCCTCCCCCAAAATGTGAAATTTAGAATCAAACAAAAATTTGTAGCTATTTTCTCAGCTCTTAAACGTGGGTTCGAAACATCACCTGAGTATCAAAAAACGATTCTAGGCAGTTTGGAGCGATGCCTAGTCAATTAGTTTCTGAAAAAGAAAGGGGGTCAGAATCCATCTGAATAAACCCCCCCCCCCCCCTAGTCGAGTCTGGATGCGCCATTGACGTTGTTTGCTGTTGTTTTTCGCTCAATATATACGAGTTCTCTTTTATTAAATGGAAGTGTCAAATATTACAGTTCTTGGCAATGATTTAAGGAATAATTTAGATTTATTGCTTATATAGTCGCCAGATGTCACTTCGTACAACAAAGGGACATCGGGCGATTTGGCAATAAATATAATAATTAGCCATCAACTGACAGAATTATCAGCTAAAATAGCCAGATAGAAACTTTTCATATTGTTGCAAAATAAGGAATATGAAGTTCACAAGAAGTTTTGTCGCTGTTTTTTGTGTGTACGCTATGCAATAGGGAACGTTATTCATTTAGACAGAATGACACGTCCGCATAGCACAGCAGCATCTCTGTTGCTGGCGTCATGCCAACCCTTGCAGCTCGGGGATCGACTTTATACGTCAGAATCTGAAATCTGTAGACGTCAGATTCTGAGGTCTTAAGTCGCTCCCCGCACTGTAAGAGTAAAAATATTTATTACGGCCGTAGACCCGTAACATAGGTATTCAAATGAAAAAGAGAGAAACAACTATTACATATATGATGATTTCAAATTGAAAAAACCCTTTGGTCCCCATGGTTTATATAAAAACATTACGGTGCTTTCAGGGTTAATGAGGTCTCCAGACACCTAGGAATTTTACATTTCCATATTTATTTTTATGTACATTTTGATTTCCGTATGTGAAATAAATACTTTTCAGTTCAGTTCATTTTGGTTCAGTGTCTGGTGACCGCAGTGCAATTAGTGCGCGAGTATAATTCTAATCTATAGCGTGTTTACTATCTCCATTGACCCTCACCACGCTAAAATATTTTTGTTTGAACCATGGAGACCAAAGGGGTTTTTTCAATTTAAATCATCATAAACAGATAAATGTCTTAGTTAGCTCCTTTTGCATTATTTGAACACCTATGTTATGGGTCTACGGCCATTATAAATATTTTAATTCTTCCAGGGCGGGGCCGTCCTTATAAGTCAGAATCTGACGTCTACAGACGTCAGATTCTGACTTATAAAGACGGTCCCCGCACTGAAAGGGTCAACCCTCATAGCACGACTATGGTAGTTTTCAATCCGTTTTATCAGCCGATCAAATAATTGTTATTGGGAACGAAATAAGCGTTTGAACATCAAGATTTGCAAACGTTTAATTGGTATTAAATAAAACAATCATGAGTATTCCCACCCACTTGAAGTTGTGGGTCGTGGTAGTGAGACACAACTGCAAGTGGGTAAAAAATTAAATTATTTAATTTTGCACTTGAAATGTAAACTGCTAATCAAGCCTACAACCGATTTTAGCCTTTTGATATATTATATGTTTTGATTTAAATTGTACATAATTATATGAGTAAAATTTCACCCACTTGAGGTTGTGGGTCGCGGTAGCGAGACACAACTTCAAGTAGGTAAAAATTGTTTTACAATTTAGTATTTTAAGGGATGCTAAATTGTAGTCCGAAATAGACGCAACCATGAAGGCTTAGCGTCAGAGTTGAGCTGAATACCAAAAGCTGTGTTTTTGTATGCTTGTCACCAGTATACGCTAAGATCAACAATTTCATGAAAAATGTGAGGGTAACCCTATTCAAATGGTAAATTCAGCTTTAAACACCGAGAGATAAATCCCCCCGTCAAGGCATTATTTTAATAAGATATAAATCCGGCATTATCAACTGATAATTATTATAATTATATAAATCAGTAATCGAACAAGGACGCATAAATTCATTGCGCAAGCGATCGGTTCCGCAAGTGGAATTCGGAGCACAGTTGTGCGAATGGAAATGATTACAGACTCCCCAGCAAACACAAAACATTTGTATAACATTTATACAATGTTGGACCAACGTCGAAGACTGCATTTGTATTCAAATTCTCAATTCGGATTGTACGGATCAGATAGGCCTACGTATTAATATGTAACAGTTTGCTGGGTTCAGATCAGTATAAGTCTTTCGTACGCGTGGGCCGCAATGTATGTACGACATCTAAACAGTACGTAGGCCTATAACGTTTACAAAGTATGTGAAAATGTGTAAAGTATCGGCTGATTCGGCGATTTTTATACCTGAGCGGCCATTTTTCCGACTTCTCAGGGTACCTAACAGTACGTTTTGTGTGGGTGGTACTGGATGGTAAATGTGGTTCGCATGACACGTAGTGTATTCGTATCGAACGTACCGCCATTCGTCCGATACGGCTCCTGTTCGGATTGTACGTCTACTTGGATCGTAGCGTGCGTAACGCCATGCATATAGTACGGTAAGTGTATCCATAAGTTTTAGCCCACATGGCATGGATATGTAATGGTGCGGGAATAATTTCGTACGGTACGGCAGCGGTTTGGATGCCAGTCGTCTATGAATGGCTGATTCGGAGAGAAAATGTAAAATTGTGCGTATGGTTCGGTGATTTTCTTTTCCTGTTAGACAGGGGTTTAATTAAGGTGCGGCAAATGTAATCGTAAGGTTTGGCCCATACGCCATGGTTATGTAATGATGTGGGAGTGCTTTTGTAAGGTACGACATCGGTTCGGATGCCAGCTCGGATGTCATTCGTATCGTGCCCACCATCCATAGCGCCGTACATCGCGACGAATGCACCACATCGCGACGAATGGGGCGCATGAACCGTTTGAAAAAAATCACAAACCGTACACACAATTTTACATTTTCTCTCCAGACATCTTGGTTGTGCAGATACAGTGCTCCCAACTGTTCAAAGGAATGGAGTGTACAGTGCTGTCTATCGTACTGTGCACTATAAAGAATCCTTGAAGTCATTCGAAATAAGAGTCTAACATGCTAGAAAATGTTCCGAACCCTCTCGTACCGTCCCGTACCCCTCCGAACCGCCACGCACCATACACACGGTACGAATCAAATTCACCGAGTTTTCCCGAATCGATTAGAAAAGGCGATTAGTAAAGATTCGTCTCCTGCTAGACAAGGGTTTAAGCAACAGAGGATGAGCTACATGTATTACCGTCAGTGATCGTCTATATGGTGAACGTCGCGTTTATTAATTTGATAATTTTTTTTTAGGTTTTTGGACTATTTTGACGGATCAGATCAGCCATGGTATAATGAAAATTGTGAAAAATCACGTAAAATTTACTTCAATTTCCGAAACAAATATCGTAAATTGCGTAGTTCTAGGAATTTATCACTCCTTAAAATAGCTAGTAAATCCTACAAAAAAGATATTGATAAAGCTTTTACAGATTACCATAAGAAAATGATAACAAAAATTCGCAATTTAAAATCCAGTGATCCAAAGAGCTATTGGCAAATAATCAGTAAAGATACAAAAAGTCACGCGAAAATCAATAACATTAGTTTGGAGGTATTTGCTGAGTATTTTGCCGCATTAAATAAACAGGATAACGAAGAAAATGATTCTGAAATTCCAGGAATTCTTGATGAATACAATAATGAAATAAATTTACCATTCAGCGAAGAAGAAATATCCAGCGCTATTTCGAGATTAAAATTAAATAAAGCAGGAGGAAATGATTTTATTCTAAACGAATATTTGAAATTTTCACCAGAAAATATGATTTTACTGTATACAAAGTTATTTAATTTAATTCTAACGACAGGAAAAACACCACAATCATGGAGTATAGGTGTCATTAAACCACTTTTTAAATCAAAAGGAAATGTATCTGACCCTGACAACTATAGAGGAATTACCCTCCTTAGTTGCTTTGGGAAGTTATTCACCAATGTAATAAACTGTAGACTTACCGATTTTTTAAATACATTCAATGCCATAGGTACAGAGCAAGCAGGCTTTAAAGCAGGCCATTCCACAGTTGACCATATGTTTGTGCTTAAATCATTAGTTGATATATATTTAAGTAGAAACAGGCGTTTATATTGTTGTTTTGTTGACTACAGGAAAGCCTTTGATACTGTGAATAGGTCTAAACTGTGGTCAAAGATACTGTCTCTCAACATAAATGGCAAATTGTTTAATGTTGTACATAATATTTACAGTCAAGCTAAATCATGTGTATGTATAAATAGTACATTATCAAACCTTTTTCCCTGCTCTGTCGGAGTGCGTCAAGGTGAAAATCTTTCTCCACTGTTATTTTCCATATACCTCTCTGATCTGAGCAGTTACCTAGCAGAGCGGTGCGAAGGTCTTACCACTCTGGAAAATTTAGCTTCTACTGTTGATGATGATACACTACAGAAATTTATGAAATTATTTGTGCTGTTATATGCAGACGATACCGTTATATTATCTGAAACACCAGATAAATTACAAATTGGTTTAGACAACTTGTACAGATATAGCGACTTATGGGACTTAAGAATAAATCGAGAGAAAACAAAAATTCTAGTATTCTCTAAAGGTAAAATTAGAAGAATACCAGATTTTACGCTGGCTGGAGAAAAGCTTGACGTCACTTTCAACTATAAATATCTTGGTTTATTCTTTAATTATAATGGTAAATTTAATGTAGCAAAACAGGATTTATATGATCGTGCAAACCGTGCTATGTTTGCCCTTTTACGTAAGGTGAAGAAATTATTTTTACCTATTGATATTCAATTGCAATTATTTGATGTATTGGTGGCCCCCGTGCTACTATATGGCTGCGAAGTTTGGGGGCATGAAAGTTGCCCAAAACTCGAACAGTTGCAATTACGTTTTTGTAAATACATTTAAGCGGTTGGTAAAAGAACATTTAATTATATGGTGTATGGAGAGTTAGGAGTATTTCCTTTAAACATTAAAATCAAAATCAGAGCTGTTACATACTGGGCAAGGTTATTAAATACTGATTATAACAAGTTATCATCTAACATATATAAATTGTTGTATCATCTAGCGATTAAAAACTCATATGTATCACCATGGATATTGTACATACGTGGGATTTTAAATGATTGTGGATTTCCTTGTTTGTGGCTTAACCAAGATCTAAACTGTAGTGTAGATTGGTTTAAATCTGTTATATCCAATCGGTTAAAAGACCAGTTTATTCAATTATGGAATGAAACTATTAATCGGAGTGGGAAATGTATTAATTACAGAATGTTCAAATCCGAATTTAAGTTAGAGAATTATCTTATCAATTTACCATTTCCAAGCAGGAAATTATTAGCTAAATTTCGCTGCCGTAATCACAAACTGCCTATTGAAAAAGATTGTCATCTTGGTCTTCCACGAGAACAGCGATTATGTAAAAAATGTGACTTGAGTGAAATTGGCGACGAATTTCATTACCTATTTAGATGTAATTATTTTGTAAAAGAGAGAAGGAAATATATTAAATGTAAATATTATAATTTTCCTTCAACATTAAAGTTTGAAGAGCTTATGTGTAAGCAAGACATGCCTAGTATGCTTAACCTGTGTAGATTTATTAAATTTATTATGTGTGTGTAACATTGCTGTTCTATTACAATTATATAATATTATGTTATGTTATTTTATGTTATAATTATTGTATTGTATTGTATTTACCTGGCATCTGCATGTCTCTTAAATGAGACCATCAGAATAAATTCACTTGATGCTAAAATATCCGAGATATGAATACAGCTTAAAGCGCAAAACAGACCAGCGCGAATTGGCGCGAGATTTCCGCGCGAATTCGCGTGTTATTATCAAACCCGATATTTTATCATTGCAAAAACATATCAGCGCGAACGCGAGGGCGAAGGACAACGCGAAAAGTTTCAATGATAAAATAGTAAGTTTGATATTTTAGATATACTATTATTCGCGCGCGATTCCGCGAGCGAAAACGCGTGCGAAATTGCGTTGGTATGTTTTGCGCTTTATATTTCTTATGTATGACAAGAAATCGACTCTGAATTTAGAAGTAACGCTAAGTTTGGACGATGCGTTTATTCATGCGCTCTTTTTTGGGGGCAGCCATTTTGAATTTTGGGAGACATATACCCAGCTGACACAAGACATTGATCCAATGCTGGCCTTATGTTTGCCCAGCGTCGCAGACGGTGCGCAAACATTAGGCCAGCATTGGATCAATGTCTTGTGTCGGCTGGGCTGCTTGGCCAGCTGTTCCAACATTAAAACAACATTGGATTTACGTATCGCGTTTGCGTTCGCGTATGATCTTCATGATATTTCCGTGAGCTCATAAGAAATAATTCAGGTTATTATTTTTTTCTGTATGCGAAACTGAAATGAATCTCATCTCAATCCATGACTGATGTTTTCTACACCATAATAATAATAATAGACTGGCCAGGATTTAGTGCTACAATTTTTTTTATTTGTACAGCATTATGTTGTTAGTGTCGATGTTGGGAACTTTGTTTGTGGCGATTGTGATCTCATTTTATACTGTGGATTTTTTTTCAGTGAAAGTCTTTGGAAAAGCACGTCAATATTGTGACCCCCATACACTCTAAATCACACAAAATTACAATCCATGTGATTGATAGATGTCTTTGAAAATGTCTCTGATTATTCATGCTCCAATCGCCGACTAATCAGTGATTAATTCGTTTAGAGTCAGAATCTCACGTCTGTAGACGTCAGATTACGTCGTATAAAAATAGTCCCCGCGCTCAGACCCATAACATCGGTATTCATATTGAAGCAGAAAGAGCTAACTAAGCCTTTTATGATGATTTTAAATTGAAAAAGCCCTTTGGGTTCCATGGTTTATACAAAAATATTTCAGGATTGTAAGGGTAACCCTTTAACCGCAAAATTATGCAATCTGAATTTCACCCACTTGAAGTTGTGTATGGCTGATGCGATCCACAACTTCAAGTGAGTGAAAATTATTCAGATTTGACAAAATGTAGGTCAACTGTTTTTAAATATTGCTTATTGATGTCACATGTTTAAAAGGTGGTACTTAACGTGCTAATAAAAAATGAAAACCCGAATATATGCGGCACCGGCGGTTCAAGGGTTAAATGTGTCTTCATGTCGTTTTCTATACACTTGTGGCAATATCGTGTCGGGAAAAAAACCGGTGTATCAGCTACATGTCGTCGCCTCAGAGCTAAAGGATCCTATCTGCCACTCTAACGAGTGTCAGATAGGATCCTTTAGCTCGGAGCTAAAGGATCCTATCTGCCACTCTAACGAGTGTCAGATAGGATCCTTTAGCTCCGAGGCGACGATGTGTATTCTATTTTCCAATTATATTTTTCTAGTGCATAATGAGAGGCAGCTCTTGTAAAACAGCTGACACACTGTTTACATAATTATGGAATTCCACCATCGCCAGCATACAGTCAATGTGTGATTCGAACCAGGCACCTCCAGGTTATTAAAATACACCGGTGACGTCAGTCTATTGTTAAAACAGTAGATTCTGATCTACGAATCTACTGTTATTTTAGGTCGGCAACAACATACAGGTTTTACCCTGCTACTGCATAACAGCATGGCTAATGTTACACTTTTACCATGCTAGCTATAAATTGTTTTCTAAATTTTATCTTTATCAAATCTTGAGATGTACCTATGTACCTAACTCAATTACAATAGATTCGTGGATCCGTATATACTCGGCGCTGCGCGCCTCGTACATTCGGATCTACGAATCTATCGAATTTCGTTCTTTCTCCTTGACCGAAAATGAATGATCCACTGCCAATATGCTCCCGACTCCAGAGGGCAAACATTTTACCACGAATACCTGTAGCAAAGTTCCAACAAATACTAAAACTTTTAAAAGAAATTGGTTAAATGTTGGGCCAACGGTGGCCCTACATTAAACCTATTTAGTTTCAACGTCTCGCATTCGGTGTTGTAGTTCTAATGTTGAGCCACAATCACAGGGAGTATTGTTACCTTCAACGTGCAAACGCAATAATTGTTTAATCGAAAGTCGGCGCCGGTTAAACAAGATATTAAAATTATACGAATTGTAAAAATCGCTCGTGCTGATGAAACTCGAGCGTGATAATGACGTTAGACCAACGTATTAAAAATCTTAAATAAGTACCATCGCTCTATTATTTTATCTTTAAAAATGGTGTTTAGGAAATCTTATTGATGGCTTCTGGTTTAAATTTCTAATTTCAACAAGTTTTTCCATGTCTAATTCAATAACCGATTCCCCACCCAGAAACCGTATGGTATGCATTGATTTACTTGAAAAACACAGCATAATTAAGCAATTAACTAAGATTGTGATAAATACTCCAGAGAAAATCTGAGAAAAAGAACAATGTGTAATAATCTACGTGTTTTATCGTACTTGAGGTTATTTATTTTACTACTAAACACAGTTAGATTATATTTATATTTGACAATAATCATGTTAATCAGTTAATCGGACTGTGAAAATGCCACTGACCGTGTCATCACAATGATAGCGTTATGGTTATGATCAAAGCTGTTTTAACTTGACATAATTATGTGCTGTATTATTTTGCAATATTAAGATATGACATAAATAAATACAAAGAGCAGATAGTGGAAGTAATATTCCATTTATTATAAATAAATAAATTATAATTACTCTATTCTCATTTGTGCTATTCAACAGATCAAATACAATGATATGAAAACACTACTACATGTGTCGGATAATACGCTGTAACAAAGTCATTATTAGGTGCCTCTTGTTTCTGCCTTTCTGATTTGTCCTAGTTCTCAGCATCCAGCATGTCTTCTGTCATTTCGTACTTTCTGTCCAGGAGTGTTGTTCCACAATCCGTGATCGTCACTCTCTTAGCTGGCATTGCCGTGTCGGGATCAGCCTCAATCTCTCCAAGTTCACGAATCGTATCCATGCCTTGTATCACTTTAGCAAACACTACATGTTTACCGTCCAGCCAGCGAGCTCTGTTCAGCAGAATGTAGAACTGAGAGCCGTTAGTGTCTTTACCGTGGTTTGCCATGGCCACCCAGCCAGCAGAGCGATGACTCAGCAAAAAGTCTTCGTCGTTGAACTTCTCACCAAAGATGCTCATTCCGCCTCTACCATCGCCTTTTGTCACGTCTCCCATCTGAATGACAAAGTCCGGTACAATCCTGTGGACGTTGGAATACCTGTACTGCAGCTTTGGCTCGTTGGGTCTCTTGTATCCCCGAGTGATGGCCAAAAAATTCATAACAGTCATCGGGGCAGCTTCCCCAAATAAGGCGACAGTAAAACGACCCGTGAAAAGTTTCTTACTGCCATCTCCCGTCTTTTCAGTAACAGACACCTCAAACCAGGCTTCATCTGTAACTGTGTACATTCCCGCCATTGACAGACCAAGATGTGCCAGCACAACAACAACCACTAACACGTTCATGGTGACTAATCAAGTCTTCACTTCTCTCTTTAATGTACTGTACTGTAATACTCTGCTGTTCTGCTTGTATCTGAGATTGGTGATGTGTAGATTTAGAGCAGTGTCCTTTATAGCTGTTAATTTGCCACGCTGACAAAGCGTCCTGTGACCAATAGGTGCAGATACATCTGTCACCATGTCGTCGTGTCTACATTGATCTCCTCCATAGCTCCACATCATCAGCCAACAGGGCAAGAATTCAGATCAACCCCAGAAAATATGAAACATTGAACCAATGTTGTTTTAATGTTGGGCCAGCGTCGTAGACGGTGGACCAACATTAAAACAACATTGGGTCAATGTTTTATAATTGCTTGGACGTGGTCAATCATCACTTCACATGCACTTAAGCAGCAAACACGAGACGTTCGCACAGTGCTGTTTTAATGTTGGTCCAGCATCGCAGACGGTGTGCCAACGTTAAATCAACCTTGGGAGAACATCTCGTGTTTGCTGTATTTCATTCTACAACCGTATAAATATGACACGATGAAGATAGGACTATAAAATACAAAATTTAATTTACCTATAAAAATATGACATTGTTACTGGAGGGAGGGTGGGAGATTTGAAACAGTCAAAATTTTTTTACCAATCAATATGTAGCCTACAAATATTAATTTAGAGAAGTAAAATATTTTAAGCTAGAGGTTGAGTCAGCAATTCCTACTTTAAATGATTTAAATATACTATAGCTTATGCTTATGCTACTGGAATGGAGATAAAACAGGCAAAATTATTTTTTGAAAAACAATGGACATGTACGTATATATAGACCTACTTAAAATAAATATTTTTTTAATTTTAAGCAGCAACAATTCTGGCTTTAAATATTTAAAAAATACCAGCTTTGGTATCTGGTCGCAATGGGTTAATTTTCACTTACATATGGATGGCGAATTCGCTTGAATACACATGTATATGGCTATGCAACTTACCAAATACGTTTTATCATAATATTTCATTTTTCTCAATAATAATGGCAAGAACAAGCTAGATTACAATTCAAACCCTTGAATTGCCATATTAGATATTTTCACCGACTTGGAAGTTGTGTCTCGTTACCGCCACCTGCAACTTTTCAACTCCAAAACATTATAATCCTTTTAGACTAAAGACGTAATCACCTTTCAAAACTGCTATCAAAAACGCCAATTATAAAATTATGTCAAAAACGACAATAGTCGTGATTATAGCACCTAAATGATTTTACATTTGCAATTGAGGAGTTTGGTATTATCAATTTTAATATTGTTATATTTAAAACTACTTTCCCAGCAAACAGCTGTCCCTCAGCCAATACTGGGTAGCTGTTGGCCCACCGTCTAAGACGCTGGACCAACGCTAACCAAACATCGGCTCACTATCTCGTGTTGGCTGTGTAAATCCAGAAAACACGAGAAATGGACCCAACACTGTTTCAATGCTGGCCGACCGTCTGAGACGCTTGGCCATCATTAAAATAACATAGCGTATTCTTTTTTGCTGGGGATAATACAGAAGATTATTGGATGAGTTCAAATAAACACAAAACATTTGTATAGCATTTATACAACGTCGGCCCAACGTCTTCGACGTTGGTACAACATTGTATAAATGTTATACAAATGTTTTGTATTTACTAGGTTGATATACATTCTAAGTTCTGTTCTGGGTGTTAATGGAGACATGTTCTTCGGTATAGGTTCTTGGTTGGACAAATAATCCCCAAGAAATATTTCCCAGCAATTAATATGATATGAAACACGTCGCAGAAGTTCGGGAGGTGTATACTGCTCTGCAAAGCCAAAAGGCAGTAACTACTCACTTGAAAAGTAAGCAGTTACTGCCTTTTGGCTTTGCAAGGCAGTATTGCTGTCCGCAGAGCACGGTGCATTAACACGATATTGTTTTAATGCTGGTCCACCACCTGAGACGCTGATTCAACAATAAATCAGTATTGGGCCAATGTCTCCGCCTACCTGGGGGTCGTGACGTGGCGGTGTACATCATTCTGATTATTGAGAGGGGCTGGTCACTGTCACATCTGTGACAGCTTGGCTCAATGAGGTATTATTCCAGCCACTAATGGTTGTAACCCAGCAAACACGATACATAAAAACAATGTTGTTTTAATGTTGGACCACCGTTGCAGACGGTGGACCAACATTAAAACAACATTAGTTCACTGTATAGTGTTTGCTGGGAACGCTGATTTCGATCCCAGCGGCCACGCGTCAAAATAATCTGAGACCATCACACACGAGACGTTGACCCATTGCTAGGTTAATGTTGGGTAAGCGTCAAAAACGGTGGGCCAACAATAAATCAACGCAGTATCCATGTGTATAAAGGCTGAGAATAATCCAGGAGACATGTATGAACAATAATCATGATAATGTAATTAAATAAAAAGTGAAAACTTTTGCTTGGAGGAATGACATAACAGCTCAAGAGTTTTTCGAAAATAATGTCTGTTTTTTAATGCATAATATTAACAAAAAAAACATTAATTGAGATAACCACATTAATAAAGTATAAGTAGGCCTTAATCAGCCCTTTAAAATACAGACAACTATTTAGTTGCTTCAAACAGATTCTCCACAACAATTTACATTTTCACAGTGAGGGTTATTCTATTCAGTTGAATCTTCAACTGAAAAAAATAAAAAGAATAAGCAAATTTAATGCTGTGCGGACTATTTCGATTCTTTTGTTTTAGTGATGTTTTCAATAATTAAGATGTCGCTCCAAAGGTGTAATAACTAAACAATTTGGAAGATAAAACAGCCTGTCACGGCGATAAGTTTGGAATAGTAGGCTACCGTGTCATCGGTTATAAAGGGGGCACAATTAATCCTAATCACGTCGGGAAATAATTAGGACGTCAAGTGCCAGGGCGCTTACAGGAGTACGCCTTTTATTCATTTCAAGTCGGCATTGTTGACGCTATTGCCAGCTTGAAATGAATGACAAAGCATTCTGACCTCAGAGATTATAGAAATGAAATGAATCGGGCTTTAGGCCACCTTTGTGCACATAGAGGCTAAACTGGGCCAGGAGAACCTCCTGAGGATGGTGAGATGATTGAGATGACACTGTCCTCCAGACACATGATTCGAAATTCGAGCCCTGGCGGTCTGAGGCCGAGCACGCTACCTCTCGGTCACGGAGGCTCCCCACAATACTGACTTTCACACGTGGATGGGGAAGAAACATTTTTGTTTCTTTCAAACTGTCGAGACCGGGAACCGAACCCCAAACTCTGGCGTGAAAGGCGGTGGTGCTAACCACTACCCTAGGGCCCCCGCCCTCAGAGATTATAGAGAGCGGCGGTTTAGCTGAGCGACATCTACATGTATGTGTGGAGAGTGACGAAAAATATCACCACGTTTAATAACTAGACCTGTTGTAATTTACTATTTTATTGATGTTTCATTTGGTTTCTTCTCCACATTCTACACATTTAATCTAAATTTCAAGCGAATGTCTCCACAATGAAATAATAAATCAATTTTAATTATCATCCATAGCCATCTTTCCTTTCCGTGACTAAATAATCGACGCTGCCTTGTGATGCATACGTCGCACACCAACCCTTTAACCCTTTAACCCTCTAACCGCCGGTGCCGGGTTTTCATTTTTTATTAGCACATTATGTACCACCTTTTAAACATGTTAAAGATAAAATGTGACATCAATCAGCAAGATTTGAAAACAGTTGACCTCCATTTTGTCAAATCTGAATAATTTTCACTCACTTGAAGTTGTGGATCGCGTCAGCGAGACACAACTTCAAGTGGGTGAAAATTCAGATTGAATAATTTGGCGGTCAAAGGGTTAAGTACCTGAGAAGCTTTTAAGTGTATTCGAGCTGGGCTTCTTGCACAACAATATACATTTTTACGGTATTTTTCATTCAGTTGAAGCTGATAATTGTGGTAGCAATATCAGCTTCGACTGAATGAAAAATATCAGACGCACCACGTAGCCTGGAGAGTTCGTGGTGGCGGGCATGGCATTCAGACTGCCATGTGTTGCCACATAAAATCAACTACATAATCCGATTAATTGCCAACTGGCCAAACTCTGCTATATCAAACACGTCAAATATAATTTGCAAGAGATATTGATTGTTTCGTCATTCGGTAGATGTCGCGTTTCATCTCAATAAGATTGGGGAAGCTGTTCGACTGTCAAAAACCGTGAAAATGCGAAGTTAAATACTCAAGTGGCCACGCCAATATCTTACCATTTTTAAGATCACGTTATTATATGCAAGATGCATTTTGGCCATCTTCCCGGTAGCAAGTTTTGAGAAAGCCAGGCCTGCGACCTCAGGAGTAACCAGCCTTGCGGAGGAAGATGCATATTGGCAGACCTCTATATGTATTCACGGAAGGATATAGTAATCCCAGCAAACACCAGACGTTGTCCCAATCCTGGCGTATATTTGCATACCGCCTCGTCTCCAGGTGGTACTACCAAAGAGGGTAGCTGCTAGCATCTACCTATACTAGCATCTACCTTCCTTGGTAGTAGTAGTAGTGAGGCGGCTTAAGGAAACAGATAGAATATAATTACACGGCTGACAAAATCACCAAAGTAGGTCTAGACCAAAATGTGCTTGTTCGAAAACAAATATAAGCTTAAAAAAATCTGATGACCCCGTGACACCTCAAGACGTCATACATTAAAAATGGCCGCAATTCAACTCTTGAGACAATACAAAAATAATGAATTACTGGTGATAATGATAATGGTAGTTTCTGCTAAATGCTAATAACACACATCCATTTTTGATTTACATCAATACATTTAATACGTTTGTGGCATGCTACAGACGTCAGATTCTGAAAGAATTAAAATATTTCTATTGGCCGTAGACCCATGACATAGGTGTTCAAATGAATCATAAAGAGCTAACTAAGACATGCTTTAAAATAGAAAAAACCCTTTGGTGTCCAGGGTTTATACAAAAATATTTCAACGTTGTAAGTGTTTAGAAGATCAGACTTTGTCCCCTGGTGAAGCTAACCTGTGTATGGCTGGTGAGTTGTGAGTCATTGGACGTGTATTTTGCCTTTGGTGATTTCAGCAGATAAAACATGTTTTTCTTAATTGCCAAGTGAATAGACTTGCTCCTTTCCTCTAAAATATCATTTTTGAACCTCTTATATTGTTCTCCTCCGATTTTCGCGATGCTACGAATAGTGGATAGATTCATCCCAGTTTATCAGTTATTATTTTGGACATGCATGTTCAGGACATGCATGTCTGCAAATTAAATATCGTCTTTATTTATCTTTTAACTTGTAAATGCGCAACACAAAATTTAAAAAAAAAACGTTGACACAATTATTATAGGCTTATTAACAAACCGACAATTTTTTTATTTTATTTTTATGATTTTTGGAATGACTATGTACGGTGGCCCATATAGGCAAGGAATAAAAAAAAAAAAAAAATTAATGCGTGCCCACACAATAATAATGCGTGCCCACGCAATGATTAATGCGTGCCCACGTAATGATCAGTGCACGGGCACGCATTATTATTGCGTGCATGGGCACGCACGGGTCATTGCGTGGCCACGCATTATTATTTCGTGGCCACGTAGTCATTGCGCACGCATTAATCATTTATTTATTTTTTATTCCGGGCCTATATGGGCCACCGTACATGACAGCGTCGCTTTAAAACATTTTGTTTAGGTACCAATATTTCAACAAATTGTTTGGTGTTGAACAAAATAACATGATAATGCAGACAATGACAGGATAGACTAATAGAGAAAACTTGTCGTCTGATCTTGTTTTTTATTGACTTTTATAACCCAGCAACGATTTTGTGGAATAATTTATTTTTTAAAATACTGTTGACAAATATATTGCCATACGATACATCCTCACATTACATAAAAAGGCCCTACGAAATATTGATAACAAAATTTGACGGTACTGGTCACGAGAATACGAGATCTGACGCTGTTATTGTGTCTTTGCATGGTGGTAATTAACCCTTTAACCGCCGATGTCGCATATATTCGGGTTTTCATTTTTTATTAGCACATCAAGTACCACCTTTTAAACATGTGACAAAGATAAAATGTGACATCAATCAGCAATATTTGAAAACAGTTGACCTCCATTTTGCCAAATCTGAATGATTTTAACTCACTTGAAGTTGTGGATCGCGTCAGCCAGACACAACTTCAAGTGGGTGAAAATTCAGATTGAATAATTTGGCGGTTAAAGGGTTAAAATTAGAATAGTTATATAGTTTGTAATTGTTTTTAATTTTAACACGACCTGTGTTTTGTAGCAATTATTGATTTTTCATGACTCATAAATAAACAATTGCAGATCCATGGTATTTTTTGCCAGCCACGACGTCATATGGAATTTTGTTTTTATATGTTAGTTTACAGAATAATAGTTATTTTGAAAAGCGTATTACATCGTTTCGTGTGTCCAGTCATCTAAAACTGAAGTAGGCATTTAGCTTAGTTGAGACATGTTGATATTTAAAACAAAATACTTTTGATGTTAGCGGTGTGCGCTTAACTCTAACAGAAGCACATCATGTGAAAACATGTTGTTCTTGTTGAAAATTTAGATTTTGAAATGGTGTCTGTAAGAGTAGCTTTGCAACAGCGTAAGGTCTGTAGCACATGCGATTTAAACGTATAACAAACTAATGTTATGTAAATGTAAAGGTGCAGGTTTATAGTATGATATCAAGTTTGTTCATTCATGTGCCTTTTAAACTCCACGGCGAGCATACAGTCCTGCAGCTATTTCGGCGCATTAAACTTATCGTACACATTGCCATTTCTGTCCTACCAGGTACTCATTACGCATTTGAGGGTGAAGCCCAAGGACACAAGATTGTCCAAAGATTGAGAGGGGTGAAAAATTATGTTTCTCTGAAAATCCTGCACCAAGCGGGGTTCGAAACCGCAAGGCAGGTAGCGACATAGGCAAAGCGCAGCGCTCTAACCATTGCGCCATGTCCCTCCTGGTGTTTTGGGTTCATTTATACACTTAAGCGCCACGTGTTGAGCTAACTTAAACTACTATAACCATAACCGCCACCTGGTGAATCACAAAGATCTAAATCTCTGGTCAACCTAATAAAAAATAGTTCTACAAGACTGTGATATGCACTTGTTCATATGAGGGATTCTATAATTTTAGGCACCAGTGATGATATTTTCCTTGATATATGAGATTGTCTGGATATTGTCAAAAAATTAAATTGACATAGCGTTATTGACATAGCGTTGTCAGCAGAGCTTAATTTCACTTTTAAATGATTATTTTTATCAATTTAAATTTTTCTTACCGTTATGGAGAGACTAATTTACCGTTATGGAGAGACCAATTTATGTTACGGAGTAATCTTCAAACATAAATTTCTCAGTGACCCTTCTACAAAAGTATACAATATTTAACAAGTAGTTGAACATGGCTATTATAATGTTGATCACTTAATTTAGAAAGAATCACTTCATGACAATAACCCTTAAATAATGAAATAAGAATTTCTCTCCGTTACGATTATTGTTGTTATGGAGAGTAATAATAACGAACATTGTCTCTCCATAACGACAATTATTTCTGTTATGGAGTGACAATAAACAAATATTAAATATCGATACTAACACAATTTAAAAGACAAAAAGAAAAGTTACTATTTCAACTAGTGTCACTTGTTGGTTAGAATACCAAATTCATAAAGGTTTATAGCTATTTTTAATTGAGTAAAAGGGTAATTTGTGACTACTTTTTCCCTCCATAACGTTTTAATTTTTGTTATGGAGAGACAGAAAATATGCGTTATGGAGAGACGTTTTTTTTACTAAATCGTGCATAGCATCCATGTGTTATGCTATACTATGATTATTTTTGTTTTTTTCAAATGAGGTTGTAGTAGGCTTGGAGGTTGTAGGGTGCTTAAAATTTTAATTGCAGTATGTATGTGTAAAAAATCACGTTATGGAGAGACGTTTAATTAAAATGCACACACCTTACATTATTTCTAAACAAAAACACATTTATTATACTTTTTTTCACGATTCACTGCATGAAGGTCTCGCGCAACTCTCTGGCACCAGACAAGTGATATTTTGGTCAGAAAAAGTATAGAAATTACCTGAAAACTAAAAGGCGTTACGGAGAGTCGCTGCAACGTGGGACAGACATAAATTGCATAAAAAGTGGTAAAATAATACAATTATTTTGAAAAACTTGTATAAAATTTTATAGATAGTGTTGTGCACTAACATTATATCAGAAACAAATATAATATATAATACAGGAAGTCTAGAATAAATCGCCTGTTTATGTGGGATTTAGAATGTGGGACAAGGCTTTTTGGCTAAAATTGGCTAAATTTACACAATTTTTCTTTCAAAAAACACATTTATGATAGAATTTTTTGAGTTGTAATATTGCTATATTGTAAAATAAAGATCAATCATTGCATTTATGTAATCAAATTAAATCAAAATATTCAATAATAAATATTACAGGGAGCGGACAGTGCTGGTGCTTAAAATTATAGAATCCCTCACATACTTACATGTTACATTCACCATTGAAACAGAGTTTATATGATTTTTATTACTAAGAATAATATATTGTAGCATACTGAGGGTGCTGATAATTATATTAATTTTTTAAAAATACTATCTATACTACACAAACATTTTCGATTTAAACCTATCACCCATTATCGCCATAACATCAACTGAAAAATTTGTACTACAAAATTGTTTTATTAGTGGCATAAATGTATATTTTCTTGGGGTGCATTATTGCAAAAAGTAACAATGTACTATAATAAATCCGCATAGAAAGTTACTGGAATTGAGCGCAATAACCCTTTAACCACCGGTCCTGATTATATTCGGGGTTTTTTCATTGTTTTATTAACACATAAAACACCAGCTTTAGAACATGTAAACGATTAAAAGTGACATAAATCAGCAAGATTTCAAAATCTTTGACACCATTTTGCCAAACTTAAATAAGTATCACTCATTTAAAGTTGTGGATTGCGTCAGCGAGACACAACTTCAAGTGGGTGAAAATTCCAATTAATTAATTTGGCGGTTAATAGGTCAAAGGAGTAGTCCACTGTGTACCAACAGCGGGCTAAGTCTACGCCCAGAAAGCACCACACGGATTACAGAGTTAGATACAACTGGGGGATAACTAGAACCAGAAACAGGCATCTGAGTGGACTACAACTTTAATATTAATTACATACTTTCCCAGGGATACATTTTCTTGGATTTCTAAATTAATATTTTTATTAACATATTGTAGACATAAGCATATAGTCAGCCAGCCATGGGCTGCAAAAGTGATGAAAAAATGACATGTAAGGCATTTATTTGTTACTAGCAATTTGACACACCAGGCATGTCTAGAAGGGTCCTGAAAAAAATGGTCGCCAAAGAAACAGTAGGAAAATTCAAATTATGTATAGTTTTGCCGATACTTCACCGAATTTCACAATCTTTTTTATTTCATACATATTAGATGTCATGGATTCCGAATGTGCAAAGAAAATGAACAAAAAGATTTATTTAGATTTTATTAGCGATGAGTAGGCCTACAAACATTATCAGCATGATCAAGGAGCACAGGGCCGTTTTTAGAGATAGTTCAGGCTGATAGATTGTTTTCCAAATCTTTTGGAAAATGATATGCTGTCACAATATGCCAGCACATAATGTATATGGCATCCAGACTAGTTGTCTTACCTTGCACTAGTCTGTTTGGAATCTCATGAAATCGAATAGTATATGACTGTATCCACAATCAGGAAATATTCCCCTTAAAAGTCTACATATTTATATCTTTCCAACCAATTAAGTAACTTAACATCTGGTAACCCACAGTAGGTATACTACTCTGGCTGAATACATTAGCGCAATGTCTCCATATTACCTACTGTCGCACTAAATGTACTCTTGTGGAACATTCATAAACAACCAGTTTGCTTATCTATGACATATGGTCAGGAACATTTTGGATGTGGCCAATATCTTCAGTGACAGTTGTAATAAGCAGATGTTTTTACTTTTAGCTAATGATATAGGCATACTGATATTCACTTGGAATAAGCTGTACTAATGAGACATGTCAGCTTTCATATTTTTGTCTTTACATATTATTGAGTCATCAATATATTTGATAATCTTTTTTGCTTAGTCAAAAGTTGTCAGTACTAAACGTGTATCAATACGTGTACTTAGGTTACGGTGTATCTGCACTCCTAGATCTTAAGTACTCAATAAGTGAGGTACACATTTCGCGTGCTATTATATATTAGGGGAGCCAACCATATTATAGCAGTACAAGAGTGGTGTTTTGAATTTGCGCACATTTCTAGACATGTGAATACTGACTAGGATGAAGTGTATAATTATGTATTTATGCAGAGCCATGTCAGTATCTTTCATCATGTGTCCAGATTCCACTAATCATCACTACCGGTTAGGATAGAGACTGATAGGTAATCTCTATCATGCTAGTTATGGCAATTACACATAATTCGTGTGGACCCCTAATCAATGGGTTGCTCATTGAACATTCTCAATGCATATACAACGTCAATCAAGTTGCCACAAGGTTTTGGTTACGTCGTTACTGCGTCAATATCGTTGTTAATACGTCCTTATGAAGACCGCACAGCGTTCTGGCCGGACTATGCTACGTCCTCACTACGTACATTTTGAGCATGTTCTATATCCTCCACGTCCTCTGCGTCCATGGAGACCATGTCACGTCCTAATCGGTTTCTACTGCCATGGATTGCTCATTGAACGTTCTCTATGAATATCCAAGCTCTTGTACAATAATTACCTGTGGTTCAGTTACACTGACATACATCGTGGCTGAAACCAATATGACACTAGAATGCTTTACTGGTAAGCCTATTATGCCATCTCAAGCTTTTGTGGTAAGCCGTAGCTTGCTTGTGCTGATTCGGTTACCATACTTGATTTAAAACAAATTCTTCCATCGTGCCATGTGTTATCTGATAACTCTCACAAAATATAATTATGTAAGTCACCTGTTACAATAACAACAATTTTTGTTGTTAATCCTTTTCGAGAAGAGGTCACTTCTGCAACTAACAAATTATTATCTACATGTCTCCAACTCTTTGGCTTTGTCATAGCAGGTTGGTCATCAAAGATTATTTTCTTTTGGCCAAGCAGTTCATGATTGCTGAGATTGTTGTATAATCACTATATTTATTAAGGGCACCCTTTCTATAGTTGTTGTCAACTGCATTTCTCATCGAAAGCTGAGTATGATGGGATCAAATAGGACCATAGGGCCTATCTACATACTTTAATCGAGAAGCAAACATGAGTCAACGGATATGGTTATTTATTTGCAGCGACCTTCAAACACTATTTGTCCTCGGGACAAAAACTCGGCTGTGGATCAAAACTGAGATACTGATTTCTGATTCTGACCTTGCTCTATGTTTGATTCTGCATTACATTGGTTTGAACTTTTTTCAAAATCATGAAGTGTGTATTCAATTCCCTTGAAAACAAGGTTTTCACTTGACAATTTTTGTTTGCTGTCTAATAAAGAGTGCATGAGAGTTCCTGACTGAGAAGCCTGACACTGCTTGTGTCTGAAGGGCAGTGTCATCTGATTCTTCTCGAAGAGTTCAGCTTGTACTACATTAAATGTGGCCTTAATACAATACCTATTGATTCATTCATCTATGACAAATCCCGGTTGATCCATGTAGATTATATACCAATGATTTTTGATGATGTGAATCTTTATTAAGGTCAATAACATCTACACTCTTCCGCTCCTAAGCTTACGTTTTACGCTTTTGCACAAGGTAGTAACTCATTTTAAAGACACGCAAAAATGACTATTTCAAAATGTTAAGATGCATTGATTTGTGACAAATGTTATATTTAAAACACCCCGGATAATATAATATGAAATGACATAAGCAAATGATTAGGGGCTTTAATGTTCAGCCCAAAATGACACAGCACTATGTCACCAGCCGTGGTGTGTAATTTGGTGTCGTTTGAAATCCCCGCCATTCCCACAGACAGATCTACGGCACATACGCGTGATGACGTTACATAGATCACTCTGCTCCCGAGTCATCATCATTGTTAGCGGTGTGACATGCCCTTATTTCTGTCACCAGACATCTGACCTGCCCTGCTTTCTGTACATTTCACACGCGACTGGTGCAGAAGGAATTATTGTCCTGTAGTTCACTTTAGTGCATATATTATACAGGCCAGACTGTGCTATGAGAACCTCTTGACAACCGGTAGCACTAACCACTACACCGGTGACATAGCTTTAGTCTACGTGAAGATATTCTGAAAGTTGGGAATTCCCTCGGTGATTTTTTTTAATGATTTAAAGCTCAAAACACACCAAAGCGAATCGCCTGGTGAGTTTTGCACTTTATGCATTTGGTTTCCAACCAGCACAGACAACATACTGCGGCGATATAGCTGGTCCCGTCATGTGACAGATTCATGTTCAGTCACCAAAAGATAAATCGCTTGATCTGTTTATGTACTGGCCAAATAAATGTACATAAGCCATCGTTTTTATCCAAAAACGACCTAATTGCTACCCTCTCTTATTATGTGCATGGAATATAGGGCCCCGTGGTAGCAAGAACTTTGTATAGATCTGATTGTATAGATCTGATTCTCCTTAGGGGTAGCAATGACACATGGAGTGTCCTTGGTGTAGGAAAGAAGATTGGTGGTAGGTGGATAATCATGTATCGTCTGCTATGAGATTGATGATGGCTGCCTATACGCCTAATAACAGCTGCGCATCTCCCGTCGCGCAGGTCACCTGACCGATTAACCTGTGACAGTTTAGGACTTGAAGGAAGTGACATAGTCTGACCATATCTCCATAATCTTCCGATATGTGCATTGGAGAACATTATACTTTCGTGATACACGGTAATTTAAATTTCTACACCTCCAGGACTAAATAATTCAACATTATAAAAGTAATCACTCGTATTTAAGCGACGAAATCGCTGTAAATATTAGCGATCAAGAAATGTTACTACAGAAAAAACATAGGCCTAAGTGCAGTGTCCAAAGTGTCCACTTTAGCACGCGCATCGCCTGACAGTCCGCCATTATCACCCTCTGCCACCAGAGGTCCCCTCGGTCTGTGATTTGTAACCTATCATCAGCAGCTGCGCGTGCATCCTGTAGAAAAAATCAATGCTTTTGATGTTCCTCTATTCTGTAACCATGGTGATAGTAACTGGTAACTTCTGGTACAGTTAATCTGAGACAATTCACATTTTTATAAGCAGAAAGTCTGTCTCGCCATCAATGATTGTTAAGGTCACAATAATTACTCACAGTAAAGTATTCTACAGTGAGCTCACAATTTTCACCCACTTGAAGTTGTGTCTCGCTGACGCGATCCACAACTTCAAGTGAGTGAAAACCCTCCGCGTGTTCTTATATAACGTGATTAACCCTTACCGCGCTAAGCACTACTACAGTCGTCTTTAATCTGTTTTATTAGCAGGTTGAATCACAGTTATTGAGAATGAAATGCGTGTTTATACGTCAACATTTGCAAATGTTTGGTCTTAAATTAATATAAATCTCAGTAACCGAGCTCTGTCGCTCGATGTCCATCTCCCGACAGAGAGTTCACTATATAAAATGAATCACTTTATTAAAATCACAATTTGATAGTAAGTTGGATACGTTCGCTAATATTTGCCCAATTTGAAAGAAGTAAACATATGGGTTAACTCTCCCATAGCTCGGCCAAGTTCAAAGACGAGAGCTGTTCCACAATATTTGGGGTCACAACAGCCGTTTAAAAACACGGGGATGTTTTGTAAGCACGACACTCTGCCTTAATATTAAACTGATTGTTTTAAAAAATCAATGGGTCCAATTCCAACATAGCTCGGTGAGGGCTGTTCCATAACAATTGTCAGCACATTTTTTTATTATGAGAGGACTGTGCGAGGGGGCTGGGGCAATTTATGGTTTTTAAAAAAGCTTATATTTTTAATCTTTAAACGGGGGCTGGGGCAATTTATGTTTTTTAAAAAAGCTTATATTTTCAATCTTTAATCTCGACAGCTCATTTAAAATTGAGGTTGGTTTTGTCTTTGTGTGGTACCATTATCACCTGTTTTACAAATCACAATGGTGCTGATCCAATGCTGGACGTCGAAGGGAAGCTTACTCTCACTAGATATTGCATGTGTGGAACATTGTCAACGTTAGTGACATCTATTTACTTGTATTTTTTTACTTTATATATCCATGTGTGTAGGTATATCAAGTATAAATAAATAAATAAATGATCCATAAAAATAGGTTTAAAAAAGGTCATCCTCATGTGTATCAAGTACTTTAGCTCATTTTGTTGTATTTATCTTTGACTTAATTGATTTAACTGTCACCTATCTTAGTATGACATTTGATATATTTAGATTTTTTTCATGATCTTCAAATTAAAAATTTATAGTTTGTCACGTTTTATTTTCTGTACATCCATGGGCTTCAATAGAACTTTCGTTAATGTTTGCCGAATTGTGGATACATAAGTAGCTCATGTCTATACCCAAAATGTGGTCAATCAAATATAAGTCATTATGATGGATATTGATGGCTTTTAGAAATCATGTAGCATGTTATGATCCGTGTGGTTTCCCAGCAAGCACAAAACATTTGTATAACATTCGTACAACGTCGACCCAACGTCTTCGACGTTGGTCCAACATTGTACAAATGTTATACAAATGTTTTGTGTTTGCTGGGGCTCCACCCCCTGATAGTCAGCCAGCCAGGGAGGCATATAGTGACGATAAAATGGAGTGATGGCATATCTTAGTTAGAAGCAAACTAACTTCAGAAATTTGTTCTGTTATTATCCAATAACAATACCTGGGTGGCTGACATTGTTTTATCTCCTTTTGGTAGAAAAACACAATTTAAGATGGCCGCTACATGTACTAACTATTATGCTGAAAATGGTATACCTTTATCAATAACTATGCAAATCATTATAGCAATATATGGACTCGTATGTTTGAAAGGTCAGGGAATCTGAATTTGAGTTACAAATTTTAACAAAAAAACACAATGTAGGCCTTACATTGCAACCTACATAATCATAAGTGATCTACATACTCGATACAAAATCAGGTCTGGTTCATCACCACAGCTATACAATGTATGATACATTTACTATGATAAATACAAAACACTATGCTTAAACCTACGTTTACATGTTCTTAAAGTTAATTGCCAGATATATTTGCAAACGCAAATTTCATTTCGTAGTGTCCAACTAACAAAACATACAATAAAACAAGTAAAATAAACCTAGTTCTCGGTTAAGTAGTCTGTTATGTAAAATAAAATAATTGCTTACATGGATAATATCTTTACAATTACATGTACATATCATATTATCACATTTTGATTGCGGTCAATATAACCAACAAAATATTTGACTATCTTATCCTGGGGTTGTACTACAAGGTCCATGCTATCATTTTATCTCGTCAAACTTGGTTATTTTAGTGTTGAACAGAAGCAAATTTGCAAATGTGTTCTCCTGGACTACTAGAACAACACACCGAAATAAATTAGCATAAACTTTAAGTACGCATATTTTTAACTATTTTGGATTAATTTCTTGGGAATCTTTATATAATGTCTTTCTTGTCTTTGATGTCTAAAAATATGGAGAAACAGCAATATTATGCACAAAATACACATGTTTATGAACAAAACACGCCATAAATAATAGTAAAAAAAAACGAGTTTTTGGGCGCCATTTTGAAATATTTTTTTGCTATTTTAACGAATAAAATAGAAATCGATGTTAGCCTCTCTGGTGACATTAAGTAGAATATATAAGATGATACCAGCAAGTTAGTTCGTTCGTAACAAAGAGATGCCATGGGTTGAAACGATAGGCTGTACTGGCTGCCTGACTACTGACAGCGAGAAGCTCTGTCGCATGGCAGTATCAGATATAAATAACCGATTAAACCATTCTAACTTTGAATAAACCATTTTATCGTGGAATGTAGGAACTGCTGTGAGGTGTGTCAGTCTGTTTTCCTTCAGCAGAGCATGAAGAATCTCTCGCCGGAAGTGAAATCAGCTGATTTTATGTTCCTGTAGTCCCAAGGATGGTAGTCCAGATGACGCTACAGGCGTTCTCGGTATGACGTCACAGATGTAGCCCCGGCAGTTACTGAGCCGCCATGTTTTTTTCTATTTCCCTCGGGAAATCTCGTGGCTCTCGCTGTTTACACCCAGCAAACACTAGATATTGAGCCAATGATGGCCTAATGTTGGGCCATAGTCGCAGACGTTGGGCCAACATTAGACCATCATTGGTGCAACATCTTGTGTTCGCCGGGCAGACTATATGCCAGTCATCTGACATCAAATAACAATATCTTTCTTGTATTCGATATTAAAAACGATATTTCGGGAGAAAATCAATATATCTGTCACCGATGCAGATACACTAAATTCACGTCAAGGGACAAAAATAATTGCAAATATGAAATAAGAATATTTATCAATGTGGATTAATTGATCGTGTAAAAATCGATGTGCTTCTCTTTCTTAGTCCGATATTGTACGAATAATCTTGGATAGGCCTATTGCACGGATATTTCTGTTTTATGTATGAAGTATATATATATTGTAAACATAGATTTTGACCATCGATTGTTGCACTGGGTACCGTCTCGCGGCCGAAGTGAATCGGCAGCACTCGGAGTGTGTGTGTATATAAAGACATGGGTATCAACTCTACAGCCATGCACGTCCAAAATATCGGCAGTCCCTTCACAATACATCGCCTAGCTGAGTAATATTAAATCCTAACAAACCAAATCAGGTGTAAAGTCATCGAATGATAATTATTCTTTGTTTATGTTACAAAATAACTGCTCCGGGAAGGCGAAAAACGTCATATTTCTCCATAAATACGGGCACATTTTGTTTGCCGTCATTTCTCGACACGAACCCATCACACTTTCGGTACCGCCCACTTTTCAAGAGAATCTGAGAAAACAACATATTTTACAACAAAGCTCACGAATTATAACTTGTCGTGTGGCATATTACAATCTCTTTTTGTCCTGAAAACATCACAAATTAAAGAAAACGGAAAAAATCATTCGCTGTTTCACTTTATCGACAAATGGTCAGTTAATTTACTCACTGGCAGACTTAACTATGCAACAGGTGTCCACGTGCTACCGGCATACACGATGCGTTGAATCAATGTTTGCGCGATGTTATACCATCACCTGCAGCGTTAGCCCGATACGAAAACAGCATCGGGTGAACGTTGTGTAGGTACCAGCAGAGATTGTTCATGAACAATCTCTGGTACCAGCATTATAACAACTATCATGCAAACTCGTCGATAGAAAACGAGAATTAAACACATGCACTGCACTGCTTTCGTGATTGTGCAGTATTAACGTCATGTCAAAGATGATCGTTGAATAGTAAGATAAAATAAATCGCATCTTAATTTTTGATGACAAATATATAAGATACATGAAAATAATAACAATAATATACTTAATTACATGGTCCATCGGGTACCGACGTTCAATAACACAGTACTAGAAATAACCAGCAGATGAAGAAGGGTCTAGATTTATGGTGGTGATCACCCATAATAATATAGGCTATTCAACTATTTTCGTCTCAAATCAAAATTGCACGATGAACAATTAGACAGAGAAGGTAGTATTATCAGCTATGTCAGCTTGGTAAAGACAATAGAGACAGGCATAGTGTTACTACTTGAAATGGCCTTACATAGTTTGTTGCTTATGATTTTTTTTCTCGAGTCCACGCTTTCACAGCATATGCTTCACAATGCGTTCTAATGTCTTTGTTTGTAAGCCTGTGGCACTTTATTACAAAAATTGTAATAAAATTGTTCTGTCGTATACTGTCACGTTTAGGAATTGAAAGAGATGTAATTTTATTTGGTGTTTAATCACATAATATTATAACGCAAAACAAAACTGAATATTTTATATTGTCCAAAGTAGCAGAAGTATCTATATTTACTACTATTAATAGCCTGGTGGCAGAATCTTTACTGTGCTCTAGAAAAAGGTTCAGTGGTAGAACTTTGTTACCATGTGGAAATCTTGTTTATGTCTCTGTTCGCCTGCGGCCGAAGGCATTATGTTGTCGGGTTGTCCGTCCGTCCGTCCGTCCGTCCGTCCATCCGTATATTAACAAATATTTATTCAGGATCAGGTCGGGGGTGGGGGGTCGAGGCCAAATTGATTTTTGTTTGCCAGGGGGGCAAGCGGAGGGTCAAAACAAATTTGAACAAAAAAGTAGGGGGTCCAGGCAAATTACTATTTTTTTCAGTAGACTCTTCAGGATTATTTTTTTTCGGGTGAGGGGGAAGGTGGGTTAAACGAATATATTATTTTACTTTTATTATTTTAATTGTTTTGCAAAAAGCATCGTCTGATTTAATTTATTTTGGTGGGGTGGGGGGGCAGGTAGGTCAAAAGGATATTTTTTATTTATTTTGACTGTCTTTTAAAAAATATAAAGGGTATATTTGGTTTCAGTTATTTTTTTTTTTGGGGGGGGTACGATGTAGATCAAAGGAATATTAATTTGACAGTCTTTAAAAAATAGAGGGGTGTTAACAACGGAGGCATCATGGACGCCTGCGTCGATTCACCTTTCTAGTTGTATTATGTTTATTGTCTATTAGGGTGTCAGGCTTAAGAAAACGTGGTTTCCGTCGCCACATCATGCGTTTTTCATATAATAAATATGTTTATTTGGTGTACCCCCAAACCTATCTATATTTTAAGGGGTAGGGTTACGTAAGCGTCTGTCGTTGCTGTTACGATTTACCTATCAAAACATGTACTACATCTGATAACATATACTTAAATTTATGTTCTAATGATGTGCTGCACGTTGTCGTGGAGTGAAGAGCCATATCTTTACAGACGTTGAAACATAATTGTTATTAAAAAATAACTAGAATCAACAACAAAACCATGAAAACACACTATTGAAATTGTAACACGCCATTCCAGTGGTGCAAGTGAATGCAACATTTTTTTGTAACTCAATCAGCTTACGCGCAATATTTGTCAACAAAAAAGTTTTTCCTGTGCCGGCCTCTCCACATATGACTAGATTGTGGTCCTCACACACAAACTTGAACGCCCTATCCTGACTGTTTGTTAATAACTGATTTGCTTTTTAAAAACATTTATTTGATAAAGATCAATGAATGCCTGTGCTGTCATCGTAATGGCAATAATAGAAGTCGAATTTGTATGATTGTGGCCTCATTGCTTTATGCTGGTAGCTGCACAGCAGATACGGGACGTTGACCCGATGCTGTTTTCGTGCTGGGCTGACGTTGCATGCGATGGAATAACATCGCGCCAACATTGATTCACCGTATCGTGTATGCTGCTGGCTAGTGGACACCTGTTGCATAACTTATTCTGGCTAGTGTGTAAAATAACTGACGATTTGTTGATAAAGTAAGACAAATGATGTTTTTTTTTCGTTTTCTTTAATTTTTGAAATCTTTAGAACAAAGCGAGATGGTGATATGCCACACGACAAGTTATAATTCGTGAGATGTGTTGTATAATACGTTGTTTTATCAGATTGCCTTGAAAAGTGGGCGGTACCAAAAGTGTGATGGGTTCGTGTCGAGAAATGACGACAAACAAAATGTGCCCGTATTTATGGAGAATTGTGGTGTTATTCGCCTTCCTGGATATAATTTTTTGTAAAATATACAAAGAATAATTATCATTCGGTGATTTTACACTTGATTTGGTTTGTTGGGATTTAATATTACTCAGTTAGGCGATGTATTGTGAAGGGACTGCCGATATTTTGGACGACAATGACTGTCGAGCTGCTACCCATGTCTTTATATACACACAAACTCCGAGTGCTGCCGATTCACTTCGGCCGCGAGACGGTACCCAGTGGATTGTTGTCGTCATTTCTCATTTAACGTTATAATTATATACATACATACACCTGTACAAAATAGCTTCCTATATGTCGAAAATAGATTTGTTTAGTAAAATATACATTTCGATATATATTCACATACGTAAATTTAAAAAAAGGCCTGGAAATCTTCCTCACGGAACTTCCAAAAACTCCACAGGTGTGAGTCTAAGATACGATCCTGGTAGACACAAAGCATTTGTAAAACATTCATACAATGTTGGTCCAACGTCGAAGACGTTGGGCCGACGTTGTATGAATGTTATACAAATGTTTTGTGTTTACTGGGATGTAATCTTCTGAATAGAACCTATCAACGGCGCCACTTTGCTGAAAAAAGTTGACCATTCACCCAGTGTGCCCTGGAGGGTACACCACAAAACTAGACCAGACATCACTCGTGGCTAGACCAAAATCATGTTCCTCGCAATAATGTGCTTGTGAATTACTAAATAATGTTGTATATATATTTAAATGGTGATAATTATTCAGCATTTATTGAAATAAAAACATAAATTACTGTTTAGCTCGTATTATACAACGTGTAGGCCTACCAATGAATGACTACAGACAGAAATTTCTATTCCTGGCAATTCAACTAAAATACAGAAAAGCACGTAATTGTATACATAGTAACTGAAAGGTGAAAACCAGAAGCGTCCACTTTTCACAATTGAGAGTCACTCAACTCTATCTTGGGAATACTTAATTCTCACACCAAAGCGCAAAACACCAGGAACCAGGAAGACAAAACATGAGTACCTAACATTAGTGGGAGGCTGCCCGATCGCCTAAAGTGATGGTTCAACTCTAAAAAAAAACATGCTAACCTATATGTTTACACTTTACACTACAACTTTCAATTCAGCTATGGCTTGGTACAGACATAATGAGTAATCACAACCGGTCCCAGTAGCCTAAACACACAACTCAAAACCAACTCAGAAAAGCTGAATCAGCCTACTTTTACAAATTTGATTTTGCAGTTTTGAAAAACGATTGATTTTCTACCTATTATCTGAAACCAATTTGAATATTTTAACCCTTTAACCGCCGGTGTCGCATATATTCGGGTTAACATTTTTTATTAGCACATTAAGTACCACCTTTTAAACATGTTAAAGATAAAATGTGACATAAATTAGCAATATTTAAAAACAGATGACCTCCATTTTCTCAAATCTGAATATTTTTCACTTACTTGAAGTTGTGGATCGCGTCAGCGAGACACAACTTCAAGTGGGTGAAAATTTAGATTGAATAATTTGGCGGTTAAAGGGTTAATGTGATCATAATTTTATTTTTGCAGATATTTGATATTTGGCAATGACAGGGTTAATTAGGCTACCTTTCTGACATTGTGATTTTAGTTTATTTTAGCTGACTAAGTGTCGGTCATGTTGATCTATAATGTTGACTGTTTGCACTAATCCCAGCTCTTGTGCTCTGTGCGTGCCTTTCCCGCCACCCCATGTGTACAATGCCGCCGCCTGACGAACGACGAATACACTGACGCACAGCACACAGGGATTCAGCAAGACATCAAACCAATGTTGGGTCAATGTTGGGCCGCCGTCTACGACGGCGGCCCAGCATTGACCCAGCATCGGTTCAATGACTCGTAGACACAGGGCTAGCCGTGACTGACGGGGGAGTTTACGGCAGCATTCGGTAGGCGGCGCTCACGTCACACAAACACTGCTGACAGACTAATATCCGTTTGCCTGCAAAAAACTGTACAACGCACTCAACAACCACGGACACCTAACGACCGTAGATCAAGGAAAATAAATTATATTTTCCTTGATATGATCAGCAATAGCGTCTACTGCTTCTTTACCGTCTAAAACCGTACGATGATTCCAATAAACCACCCTAATTTAAATGTTTTACAGTCGCGCCCCTTAATTCGGTTGTCGACTTTGTAGACGTTTAGATTATTTTTAAAATTGCCTTATAAAAATGCGTATATTTGTACTAAAATCTGATCGGATAGCGCCAAATAGGATACATCATTTAAAACTGAATCCTGTTAGCAAAATTCCCGGTCGATATCATTTGTATCTCATGGTCACCAGAAAAAGACATATCAATCTGAGAAACAAAACAAAACGATCTTAGTATGCACCTTAACAAAATAATGATATTCATCAATGATGACAACAGTCCCACTATGCCAATACAGAATCCTCCATCCATCAATCTATTCCTGGTGTACAGGCGCCTTACCAGATCTCTAGAATGTAGACGAGATCACAAACCCTGGCCATGTGCAGGATCTGGAGGCTAACATAAATTAACCATTACCTTCAGGACATTATTGTTGTCAGGACGAATGGACGAAGGAAGTTATGAATGTAATGAACGGATGAGTTATCTATAACAGAAGAATCAATTAAATAAATAATTACTCAGTCGGTTGGCTTGTTGGTTGGTTGGTTGGCTGGTTGGTTGGTTGGTTGGTTGGTTGGTTGGTTGGTTGGTTGGTTGGTTGGTTGGTTGGTTGGTTGGTTGGTTGGTTGGTTGGTTGGTTGGTTGGTTGGTTGCTTGCTTGGTTGCTTGCTTGGTTGGTTGGTTGTTTTAGTTAGTGTTAGTTAGTTAGTTATGGGCTAACTAACCAACGGGGCGGGAACCAGGGTCTTCAGGTTGGATGTAAACCCGTGGCTCCCTAGCACTGTCCAAAAGGTACCTCTGAGGGTTATACTCATTCGTGAAGCATCCTGCCACCCACATCATAATCCTTAAGGCCGAATGCGACTAATCTTATCTACTGAGTGTACCGAGCACAAACCACTCTGCTGAATCAACCAGGTTAAGCAACCAACTTAGGCCTCATCCTAATTTTTTGGGGGTGACGGTCCTGGGTTCGAACCCTTGACGTGCCCTTATTCATATATGACTTTTATATATAACTCTAGAGTCTAGAGTCCCCCAAAAACCTTTGAGGATCACTTCCGACAAGGTGGACTCGAACCATTAAGGCTCACTTCAGAATTCATTGTTTGGTTGGTTGGTTGGTTGGTTGGGTGGTTGGTTGGTTGGTTGGTTGGTTGGTTGGTTGGTTGGTTGGTTGGTTGGTTGGTTGGTTGGTTGGTTGGTTGGCTGGTTGGTTGGTTAGTTGGTTGGTTGGTTGGTTGGTTGGTTGGTTGGTTGGTTGGTTGGTTGGTTGGTTGGTTGGTTGGTTGGTTGGTTGGTTGGTTGGTTGGTTGGTTGGTTGGTTGGTTGGTTGGTTGGTTGGTTGGTTGGTTGGTTGGTTGGTTGGTTGGTTGGTTGGTTGGTTGGTTGGTTGGTTGGTTGGTTGGTTGGTTGGTTGGTTGGTCGGGTAAGGGTTCCAGTACCTGGTTCCCCATAAAACCCGGTATCGACCTGTCAACCGTACTCTCATCATACCCTAAAGGGTCTGACTTTCGTCACCTCTTCAATTAGGCATGTATTGTATCTCAATAATTGTCTTCCATAGAAAGCCCGTCAGTCCATTGACTCGCAGGTTTTCATTAGAATGTTCCGAAACTTGGCCCACGTGTTCACCATACAAACCTACCAGAACAGATCTAAAAAGCACGATCAAATTCTAAATGACCCGCGCTCGGCCATAAATGACGCCATGAATAACTATTCTTTGCATTCGGATATGGATAATAACATATTAAATCTGTGGCAAAGAACACTAGATATGGATGAAGACTAGATATGGATGAAAGCCCAATGAGATCATATTTGTTTCAAGTGGATTTCTTAGTAATGCTCCTTCAGTGAGAAGTGCCCCATGGCGGTGTAGTCTGTGTGGTCTACCTTCATTACTACTCGCCAGAAGGCGAGTGTGCACATAATCACTGGGCCGCAGAAAAACTACGATAACAACGAACATCTTCATAATCACATGCCGTAGTACGCTAGGACAAAACTACGGGGCCCAAAACTGATAATTACGTGCTGCAACCTATAAAACTGCTCATCCATGGAACGTTAAAATAAACTGCGTTCTTTATAGGGAGGGTAGTTCGTATTTGGGTCCCTTATAGGGAGTCTACTGCTAAATAATGAAGCATCTACACAATGTATACAAGGTCTGCTCGATTATATAGACAGAATGAATGAATGGGGATTTATGTAGGGGTTTTGCACATAGATGTTAAATCAGGTCATGGCGAGTCTCCTGGAGAAATAGATGGTGAGATGAATCCGATAACACCGCCCTGCAAGTACAGGATTGCAACTTTTTAACCCTTAAGGTCTGAGGGAGAGCACGCTATCACTCGGCCATGAAGGCTCCATGCCACACAATATCAAATCTTTTCTAGTGGGTGGTGAAGGAACATTATATTTCTTTGAAACATTATTACAAAGATGAGGATGAATAATACCCGAGCACTGGCGTTACAGGCGGCAATGCGGACCACTACACCAGGCTCCATAGAAATATCGACTTCAAGTATCGGTTTGAATTTAGCATCGGCGGCGATCCTCATGTTTACACTACACAGAACCACGAGTACTTTAACAAGAGGTACAGCCGACTAGTAATGGTTAAATTTTATACCATTTTCATTTGGTTATATTTCATTTGATTACATTAGGCCCAATTGAAGTGAAAGTTGTTTAGATATTGTGCTTAACATTTTATATTATTATAAAAACGTTTGTGGGCCTCTCCATAACTAGTAACGCGGCCTACAAGACACAAGTTCAACTTTGTTCGGTTCAGCGCAGATTCGGTAAGGTTCGTTCTGTTCTGTTCTGCTCTTTTCTGTTTTCGTCTGTTTGTTCTGTTCTGTTCTGTTCTGTTCTGTTCTGTTCTGTTCTGTTCTGTTCTGTTCTGTTCTGTTCTGTTCTGTTCTGTTCTGTTCTGTTCTGTTCTGTTCTGTTCTGTTCTGTTCTGTTCTGTTCTGTTCTGTTTTGTTCTGTTCTGTTCTGTTCTGTTCTGTTCTGTTCTGTTCTGTTCTGCTCTGGCATGTTCTGTTCTGGAATGTTCTGTTCTGGCATGTTCTGGCATGTTCTGTTCTGTTCTGGCGTGTTCTGTTCTGGCATGTTCTGGCATGTTCTGGCATGTTCTGGCATGTTCTGTTCTGGCACGTTCTGTTCTGCTATATTATGTTCCTTTCATTTCATTTCATTTCATTTCATTTCATTTCATTTCTGTTCTGTTCTGTTCTGTTCTGTTCTGTTCTGTTCTGTTCTGTTCTGTTCTGTTCTGTTCTGTTCTGTTCTGTTCTGTTCTGTTCTGTTCTGTTCTGTTCTGTTCTGCTCTGTTCTGTTCTGTTCTGTTCTGGCATGTTCTGTTCTGGCATGTTCTGTTCTGGCATGTTCTGGCATGTTCTGCTCTGTTCTGGCATGTTCTAGCATGTTCTGGTATGTTCTGGCATGTTCTGGCATGTTTTGGCATGTTCTGTTCTGGCATGTTCTGTTCTGCAATGTTCTGTTCTGGCATGTTCTGTTCTGTTCTGGCATGTTCTGGCATGTTCTGACATGTTCTGTTCTGGCATGTTCTGTTCTGTTATATTATGTTCCTTTCATTTCATTTCATTTCATTTCATTTCATTTCATTTCTGTTCTGTTCTGTTCTGTTCTGTTCTGTTCTGTTCTGTTCTGTTCTGTTCTGTTCTGTTCTGTTCTGTTCTGCTCTGCTCTGCTCTGCTTTGTTCTGTTCTGTTCTGTTCTGTTCTGTTCTGTCTTGTTCTGTTCTGTTCTGTTTTGTTCTGTTCTGTTCTGTTCTGTTCTGTTCTGTTCTGTTCTGTTCTGTTCTGTTCTGTTCTGTTCTGTTCTGTTATGTTCTGTTCTGTTCTGTTCTGTTCTGTTATGTTCTGTTCTGTTATGTTCTGTCCTACCATTCCCTACCCTACCCTGTTATGTTTTGTTCTGGTCTGTTCTATTTGTTCTGTTCTTTTCTGTTCGACTCTGTTTCCTTCTGTTCTGTTGTACTCTGCTCTATTCTGTTTTGTTCCAGTATTTTGTCCTGTCCTGTCCTGTCCTGTCCTGTCCTGTCCTGTCCTGTCCTGTCCTGTCCTGTCCTGTCCTGACCCTTCCTGTCCTCTTCTATTATGATATGTTCAGTTTCCCTATAACACTAAGGTGATGCTGCGTACATTTTGTTTCGTAAAAAAAATCCTGCAAAACTCTTATCCATGCAAATTCAACAATGGTGGCCCAGTTTCGAAAAAAGTTCAACATTCACCCAGCATATTTATTGGTGAATTGTGGTTAACTTAGTATGTTCTATGACCTGTATTATTGCGATGATGTATGTTAACGTGAAGTAAATACCATATGCCTGAGGAAGCCACACCAGAAACAAAGTGTTTACGGTGTATGTACAAGTATAATTAGCGTAACCCCATGTACACCCCCGCCGCGGGGCAGGCATGCTGCCGCCCCGGGTTTCTGTCAAACCACTCATTACGTCATCAATAAAACAACTAAGATGTAGTCCCCACGTCCCCTTGTGCAGAACCTCATTTCCTCTGCGGCCTTTGTATTGACCCCCCACCACCTCGTGCTCCTGAAAGGAGGACTCAGGTGAGTTATAGAGGCTGGCCCTCACCCGAGGGTGGAAACCCCACCTCAAAATTAACTCTTTAAGTGTTATCATCACGTCTAGAGCCGTTTCCAGCCTTTTTATTTGCTCTTTAAACAAGAAAATTTTAATAATATTTGAGTATTAAATTTGCTAGATTGGCTTATGTTTTGATTCAAATGCTACAAACACTAGTAATTTTTACGGCTTCAAGTGGGTAAAAATTAAATTATACAAATTGGTGCTTCACGGGTAAAGCATTTCGTAACCATATACGTTGTTCAAACAGGCGTCAAACTTATTCGATACTCCTAAATTAATACAAAAATAACATAGTGGTGGAGAAACAGTGATGTTTTTTTGTATTATTTGCTCAACTTATAAATGTTTGTTTCTTTGAAGCCGGTAATTGTATAAGAAATGCCCACTTTAAATTGAGGAAGAGTCACAAAGATCAGTCCAATAACCAAAGGGTCAAAATCCATGGTCTCTCATTAGGAAATAACATTGTAAGAAAATCTTCCTTGTTGGAAAAACACCCAACATGGAAATCAAGTAATTCTGGTATTTCATAATAATATGTAATACATGTAGCAAGGAAAACAGAATGTGATTCTATTTTCTTTGGTAATAGGCAGAATATGAGCGCGCTTTCTTTCAATAACACGATCCAAGGTATATGAAGTAAATGAGTTGGCATATTGTTAAATATTTTTGTACCTTCGGGTGGCCTATATAAGATTTTCATTATGGAACATATTATTGAGATCAATGTAACTGGAAACAAAATCACATCATAAAACACAACAAAAAGTAAAAGTACTAATCACATGTGTTTTTTTCTGCCCAGTGCCATACAGCGTTTTTACTTGGCATGACATCAAACATTTAATATGTCATATACGTTAATCCAGCATTAATTCAGCGCTCACACCTTTCTGGGATCATTGTGTGATTGTTTTATAGCGCCCAGACGGATTGTCCGGGATCTGATATACTACAACTGATCCCTATACATACAAACAATTACCCTGATCTGGACTTTCATGATCATCTTATCATTTGAATCATTGACCTTTACATTGAAATTATTTGTTTAGAAATAGGATTGACATCAATCCACTATAATCACACTTGGGATTAGAATGCAGTTGTCATTTATTTTCATCCATAATTATTGATTCCCTTGATAAAAGTGGAGATATTTACCTTGAAATAAGCTCCAATTGGCAAATCAAGTACAGCAATAAGGTTGTAATTGATATAATTAGCTCATTTTATACGACGATCACCGTAACTGGTTATAATTTCCCTGCTGAAACAATTGTTTGAACCAAATTATGTTACTTGTGAGAATTCATATCTTTAAGCACGACAATTACACAGATGTTTTTCCGGCAGGCTATTCTCACTTGCCTTACTTGTTAAAGCCGAATCAATGTTATTGCAACGTCGATGTGAATATGCGCACAATTGTTTTCACGAAAAACTCTTTTCCTTATTATGAATTCCAGACTTGATTTTATGACCTCAGCAATGTCTAGTAAAATCGGCAAGCATTCTCAATCAATGCCAATATTAACCATATCATTATATACATAACTTTATATTTTAACATGAAATGTCCTATGTCAGGTTAAAAGTGAGTCATAATGTTCATTTACTGATTGTTCATTTACTGTTAGGTTGATATGAGTTTGAAATCTAAAACACAACGTTCTCAATAGCCTTCATTGTACAGATTTAGCTGACAGATTTAGCGCTGTATGTGCCTTTACTATCTCCATGATGATACTGCTCAGTACGAGACGTTGACCTGATGTTGCTTTAATGTTGGGCCAGCGTCGTAGACGATTGACCAACCTACTCTCAACATTGGGTAGATGTCTCGGGTTCGCTGATCATTCGATCTCTTGCATTGAGTATGGGATTATGGTTAGGCCGTAAGTGTCACCCTGTCACGTATTAACAGAGACTCAGACTTGTAATTCTCATCGGCGCCACTAGGTGTCCCCACATAAATAAAAGGGAGAAATTTTAAAAGGGGGAAGAAAGAAGGAGAACTATCCAGGGAGTGAGCAGTGAATAATTATAAGGCTTGATATTTATAATTAATTGGTGAGTGAATCTTTTGTTTATTATGTCAATAGACATAATCAATTTGCTAGATTGGCGTATGTTTTGTTTCAAATTCTACAAACGTCAGTAATTTTTACCCACTTGAAGTCGTGGATCGCTGTAGCGACCCACAACTTCGAGTGGGTAAAAATCAAATTCTATGAATGGGTGCTTCAAGGGTCAAGCATTTCGTAACCATATACGGTGTTCAGACAGGCGTCAAACTAATTTGATACTCCTAAATTGATACACACATATAACATTGTGGTGGAGATGCAGTGATGTTTTGTGGTATTGTTTGTTTAATTAATAAGTGTTTGTTTTTTGAAGCTGGTAATTGCATTCGAAATGCCCACATTAAATGCAGGAAGAGTAACAAAGATCAGTCCATTAACCAAGGGGTCAAATCTATTGTCTCTCATTACGAAATGACATTGTAAGAAAACCTTCCTTGTTGGAAAAAAATACTCAGCATGGAAATCAAGTGAGCTCTGGTATTTCATAATAATATGTAATAGCAAGGAAAATAGAATCTGATTCTATATTCCTTGGTGATAGGCAAAATATGAGCGCGCTTTCTTTCAATAACACGACCCAAGGTATATGTAGTAAATGAGTTGGCATAATGTTAAATATTTTTGTACCTTCGGGTGGCCTATATAAGATTTTCATTGTAGAACATATTATTCAGAGCAATGTAACTGGAAACAAAATCACATCATAAAACACAACAAAAAGGTAAAGTACTAATCACATGTGTTTTTTTTCTGCCCAGTGCCATACAGCGTTTTTACTTGACATGACATCAAACATTTAATATGTCATATATGTTAATCCAGCAATAATTCAGCGCTCACACCTTTATGTGATCATTGTGTGATTGTTTCATAGCGCCCAGACGGATTGCCCGGGATCTGATATACTAAAACTGATCCCTATACATGCAAACAATTACCCTGATCTGGACTTTTATGATCATCTTATCATTAGAATCATTGACCTTGACATTGAAATTGTTTGTTTAAAACTAGGATTGACATCAATCAACTATAATCACACTTAGGATTAAAATGCAGTTGTCATTTATTTTCATCCATGATGATTGATTCCCTTTATAAAAGTGGAGATAATAACCTTGAAATAAGCTCTAATTGGCACATCTAGTAAATAGATATAATTATATAGCTCATTTTATAAGCGGATTACAGTAAACTTGACAACATGGGATACTCAACTCTTTTCCTTATTATGAATTCCAGACTATATTTTATGACCTCAGCAATGTCTAGTAAAATCGGCAATCATTCTCTAATCATTGCCAATATTAACCTTATCATTATATACATAACTTTATATTTTAACATGAAATGTCCTATATCAGGTTGAAAGTGAGTCATAATGTTCATTTACTGATTCCCAGCAAACACAAAACATTTGTATAGCATTTGTACTATGTCATCCCAACGTCTTCGACGTTGGTCCAGCATTGTACAAATGTTATACAAATGTTGTGTGTTTGCTGGGTTGTTGCCTCTCTTAACAGCTTGGAGAGAAGGCCTATTATTAGCTAGGTTGATATTAGTTTGAAACCTAAAACAAAACGTTCTCAATATCCTTTAATGTACAGATCTAGCTGACAGATTTAGCTCTATATGTGTTAATACATTTTTCCAAATACTACTCAGTACGAGACGTTGACCTGATGTTGATTTAATGTTGGGCCAGCGTCGTGGACGATTGACCAACCTACTCTCAACATTGGGTAGATGTCTCGGGTTCGCTGATCATTCGATCATTTGCACTGAATATGAGATTATGGTTAGGCCGTAAGTGTCACAGTGTCAAGTATTAACGGAGACTCAGACGTGTAATTCTCATCGGCGCCACTAGATGTCCCCACATAAAGGGAGAAATGTTGAAAGGGGGCAGAAAGAATGAGAACCATCCAGGGAGTGAGCAGTAACTAATTATAAGGCTTGATATTTATAATTAATTGGTGAGTGAATCTTTTGTAAATTATGCCAATAGACAAATTAAATTTGTCGATTTCTTAACCCTTTAACCGCCGGTGCCGCATATATTCGGGTTTTCCTTTTTTATTAGCACATCAAGTACCACATTTTAAATAATATGTTAAAGATAAAATTTGACATCAACCAGCAAGATTTTGTCAAATCTGAATAATTTTCAGTCACTTGAAGTTGTGGATAGCGTCAGCGAGACACAACTTCAAGTGGGTAAAAATTCAAATAGAATAATTTGGCGGTTAAAGGGTTAAAGTCCAAAACTGAAGGAAGTGTGGTATTATTGGAAGAAAATATATACATTTTTAAATACAGTATGATAATAATTATTAATTAATTCGGTACGGAGTCCCTGTTAGATAAATACATTTCCCGGACAGAATGGGGAATCTAAGGTGATGGGCCTCTGGACACATGCCCTTGTTTTATGGTATATTCCTTAATGCAGTAAAATCAACCAACTTTACAAAAAATGACAAAATGTGTTACCCCAAACTTCCCCAGCATGCGTGGCATACAAAGCTATAAAACTGGGTATCAATGCTTGATCACAAACACATCCACAACTTATCATCTGTGGCTGTCTTAGATATTCACATCATATTCTGACTATTTTTATTGTTCTAAAAAAGCTTTATCAGTGCGTGGTCCTAGTTTTACAAAGTGCGTGCAGTGTGAGTTATAGACATCACTGGTGTAATAACAGTCAAATAAATTACTCTACTGACCTGACATCAGATGTTAAAGATAACTCGTATCTCCAGATATATCATTTAGAGCACAAAACATGAAGGGTACATAATAATATACTTTATGGGTCCCTGATAACATCTCGTATCTAATGGTTGGTTCATTAGTTCTTTAACAACACGCTGTTTGTTTATTACTACATGTAAATGCATTTGTTTTATCTGCAATAACAAAATACATAACATCAAATAAATTACCAACTCTTTAATGTTTAATGATATTATCTAGTAGAAAATATGAAAGGTATATAAACTATTTAATTTACTTAAAATGTTTCTTTTTATAATAAGCGAGATTAATAGCGTCGAAATGAAAGACAAGACTATGTTTATTAAAATAATACACCTGCTCTATTATTAATATTCTTTTTGCAAAAACAAAAGTGTTATCAACACATTCGTGCTATTGTAATAAGTCATTATACAACTGCCCTGTTGACACTAAATCTAAGCCGGCTTTAGTTTGCTCCTCTTAAGCATGTTAAGATCAGCTATCGTATACACAGCTAATTAATTTGACTACTCGAGCTTGATTTATCAGTTAAGGTAGCTAAATAATATGCATCAGGTGGAACTTATAAAGTGAGACGTAAGGATAATATAAGGACAGATCAGATATACAGAATGATCGACACATCACATGTACCCTAATGAAAAGAAAAGGGCACGTGGCCTGCTGCCAGATTTTGTATGATGCCATGCAGGAATCCTTGATGAGACCAAACAAATGTTAGCAGTAGGCTTTTCTTTCTTGCATCTGGGGTAATATATCGGGGCTTGTAATTTTTTCGCTTTCTTGAGTTAGCAAAAACATGTAATAAATCATAAAACATTTGATAATCATAATAATAAACGATTTTTCTGTTCTAGCAATTGTTCCATCCCCGGGAAGTTATCTTGGCCCAGTTTAGCCTGTATGTGCCCAAAAGGTAGCCTATATAGCCCCATGCATTCCTTTATATTTGCCGTTTTAGCCAACAGGAACGTTGCATTGTATGTTGATACAGCGAGGAAAAATATCACTCGTCATCCTACTGCTTATTAACCCTTACAACGCTAAAATATGTTATATGTATAAACCGTGGGGACCAAAGGGTTATTTACAATTTAAAATCATCAAAAATGTCTCAGGTAATTCTTTCCGCTTCGTTTGAATACCAATGTTATGGGTCTATGGCCATTATAAAAAAAATCAGTGCAGGGACCGTCTTCGGATGACAGATTCTAAAGACGCTCCCCACGCTGAAAGGGTTAAATCATTTAGATTAATGTTCCTACTAGTATATTCCATTCTTTTAACTTCGAACTCAGAACAGTTTATTTCACCTATTATATAAATAGTATAAAGGGTATTATTATAAAAAATAAAGACAATAGAAGCAATTGCTGTCACCGAAGTGGATCTTTTAAAAATAAATTATTTATTATTTATTTAACCGTTTAACCGCCAAATTATTCAATCTGAATTTTCACCCACTTGAAGTTGTGTCTCGCTGACGCGATTCACAACTTCAAGTGAGTGAAAATTATTCAGATTTGACAAAATGGAGGTCAACTGTTTTCAACTATTGCTGATTGATGTCACATTTTATGTTTAACATGTTTAAGTGGTGGTACTTAATGTGCTAATAAAAAATGAAAACTCGAATATATGCGGCACCGGCAGTTAAAGGGTTAACTAATTCCACACACGTATTGATCAGAGCTATGATGGGGAGATTAACATAGCCAGTAGTAAATCACATAAGAACAATCTGAAGTCATCAAATAAAAAAACTTTGTTATCGAAGAAATAGTACACAAAATAATAAATAAGCTGAAGCCAGAAGACAGTTGTAGCCTTTCATCTCCTCTTCTCATAAAACTAAAGAACATCCCAACGGTTTCAGGGTTTCGGGGGAAACATTCAACTCCCTGGCAATATAACAATATTCAACTGACATGCTTGGATTATTTTAATTGCATGGGTATTACAACAGATAAACATCTACCATGGAAAGAACACATTAACGCAATTGCAAGCAAGATTTACAAAATTGTAGTCGCCATAAACAGACCAAAGTACTCGGGGATGTATTAGCCTACTGACCATCTACAACACTCTAATAATTGCACATTTAACTACGAGAGTCTTACATTGGGGTTAATTCATATAGGATAGTGGAAATTCAGAAATAACTGGCAGGTACAGGCCATTTTCTAACATAGGGGGTACTATGATTGTAGGTAGGGGTCAAGTTTGGAAAAAACATATCTTTGCAATGAATGAACCAATTCCAATTTTTGTATCAGTGCATTCAGTATGCAATTATCTAACTGTTGGGTCTGTCTGGCCCTAGGTAATATTGTGTATTGTGAGAATAATACAAAATTTCAACAAGTCACATCCCAATATTCAATACGCTATGGATTTTTTCTTAAATCTTCACAAGAAATCAAACAGAGATTATACTAAGTGTATTGGCTAAAAATACTTTATATTACCATAATATACAATGTTTTGAGAAAAAAGTAATATTAATTCGATTGCATGGGTGTAAATTTAAAGTTACTGAGCTCACTTCATGCTGCAAACGGTCCCAGAGATCAGATCTGTATAGGCCTACATGTATATTCTAGTGGTCATTGAGACACCCCAAACCTGTTTAGATTTAGAGGCTAGGGTTACGTGCGACCCACAACTTCAAGTGGGCAAACTACTGACATTTTGTTTAATTTGAGAATAAATATTTGGAAATATTGATATTTGATGACACATTTTGTTTCCAATAACAGTGATTTGATCGGCTAATAAAACGGATTAAAAACGACTACCGTCGGGCTTAGCGGTGAAAGGGTTAATAGTGTTAGTGATCAAGGAAACAGAAGACGTTGACCGAATGATGGTTTATTGTTGGGCAAGCGTCTGCCACGCTGGCCCTACAATAAACGAACATTCGGTCAACGTCTTGTGTTAGCTGGGATTGTGACCGTAGCCTGAGGAGACATGTCATCTCTTCTCTTCACACAATTTTTGCTGTATCATCTACAGATTACAGTAATCCCTCTGGTGGTGAAGTGCCGAGCACCAGAGGTTACTGTGATTAGACCTGTTATATCGCAAAACGGGTGTACATACAGGTCAAGGTACAGAAAGGTAATATATGAGAGATGTATCGTTGTTGGATGAAGAAATAATATTCAAAGACAAATCATACCACTTTTCGTTTTCTACGAATGTCGTGTGCTGCATAATTATGTCATGTGGTTGATATAATATGTTATGTGCTGCATATAAAGTGTCATGTGCTGCATATAAAATGTCATGTAGTTGATATAATATGTAATGTGCTGCATATAAAAAAGCATGTGCTGCATAGAAAATGTCATGTGCTGCATATAAAATGCTATGTGCCGCATATAAAATGGCATGTGCTGCATATAAAATGTTATGTGGTTCATAATGTCATGTGGCTGTGCTGCATATAAAATGTGATGTGCTGCATATAAAATCTCATGTACTGCATATAAAATGTAATGTAGTGCATACAAAATGTCATATGCTGCATATAAAATGTTATGTGCTGCTTATAAAAATGTTATGTGCTGAATATAAAATGTTATGTGCTGAATATAAAATGTTATGTGCTGAATATAAAATGTTATGTGCTGAATATAAAATGTCATGTGCTGCATATAAAATGTAATGTAGTGCATAAAAAATGTCATATGCTGCATATAAAATGTTATGTGCTGCTTATAAAAATGTTATGTGCTGAATATAAAATGTTATGTGCTGAATATAAAATGTTATGTGCTGAATATAAAATATTATGTGCTGCATATAAAATGTTATGTGTTGCATATAAAATGCGACGAGGGTTAATTATAATCTACTATAGACCCAATCTAGTATAGTCTCACCGCCTAGCCAATCAGGAATTGGAAAATGTCAAGATAAAACACAGTTGGCCTACATATATAGTGGTTATATAGTAATTTGTTAAAGTCAACAGACTACAAGACTTTTTGTCGACCTTTCACTGCGAACAACTCGCAGCGCTATTACATATTTTTCTTGATTTGTAAACGATATTATTGGCAATCTACCCCCCCCCCTCTCTCTCTCTCTCTCTCTCCTCGCGTCCACGTAAGAACTATTTATGGAAAGTCGTATTCAAAAGATTCACATCAATTCATAAAACTGCATAATGCATATCATATTCTCCCTACCCCTCTATCTCCTCCTCAAAAACATATAGCCTACGGCGACCCAGTGTTGGTTTAATGTGTTCCCACCGTCTACGATGCTGACCCAACATTAAACCAACACTGGGTTGATGTATTTTGTCTTCGGGGTCCTCCTCCAAATAAACACTTCCAGATACGGTCCCGGCAAACACGAGACGTTGACCCAATGTTTATTTAATGTTGGTCTACCGTCTCCGACGGTGGCCCAACAATAGATAAACATTGGGTCTACGCTTCGTGTTTGCATGAGAGTGCAGACAGCTGGTGCACTCGTTGACTTCACCCCACCAGTGCACTCAACGCAGTGCACTGACCAGGTTACCATGACGATGTCATGACGTCACCTGTTTGATAATTAGATACAATATGTTTTCCGGTACAAGTACTGTTTGTGATATATAAATTCGGAAATAGAAATTTAAAAAACATCCCGTGCTCCATCTTGAAAATAAGGAGAAACGTCATAATACACAATTGTTTATTATTGTATAGTCAACACAAAAATAACTTTTAATCGTGTTAATCAAGGACTTTTGTAAAAAAATATTGGTTTAATGGATCTTGGAGATCAGTTGAATGCATAGATTATTCCGTAAAAGCGCATCTTGTATAATTATTATCTGTGTAAGTAGGCCTATGTTACATACATATATACGCAGGCAGTCATCATACTCCAATTTAGATAAACTATGACATATGAAACCGACTTTTATGTGTTTCTCCAGCGATCAACAAGTTTAATTTTTTTTAATTTCTGAAAATTTGATCGCTACATTTTTCCACCTTCTCCATTATATTTGGATTTTTTTCCCTTTCCAAATGTCTCCTTGTAAGGAATAATAACAGTTCAAATGGTGAAAGTTAACACAAAACATTATTCTGGATAAGAAAATATCACTATAGATCTGCCCATGCTATTATACAGAAAGAGTATATTTCTTTTTTAGTATTGATATTTTCGCCCAAGATGACGCAACGGAATGACGAGCGGTGATTAGCTAAGCTCGTCACATGACAGACTGTGTCACTGTCAATTAGTCAGTGCTCTACAGCCTGCTGTGTTACCCATTAACCCTATAACCGCCAAATTATTCAATCTGAATTTTCACCCACTTGAAGTTGTGTCTCGCTGACGCGATCCACAACTTCAAGTGAGTGAAAATTATTTAGATTTGACAAAATGGAGGTCAACTGTTTTCAAATATTGCTGCTTGATGTCCCATTTTATCTTTAACATGTTTAAAAGGTGGTACTTAATGCGCTAATGAAAACTGAAAACCCGAATATATGCGGCACCGGCGGTTAAAGGGTCAAAGCCTTACGCTCGATAATAGTCGTTTTTAATCCGTTTTACTGGGCGAATAAATCACCGTTATTGAAACGAAATGCGTGTTTAGAAATCAAGATTTGCAAATAGATATAGTCTCAAGTTAAATAAATATGAGTAGTTAGTGAGACACAACTTCAAGGGGTGAAAATTGTATAAAGTAGCGTTTTGAGGGGTTGATGTCGGTGCCGAGCAGAATTGTTCGCGACCAATGCATTCCCAGCAAACACGACACATTTGCCCAATGTTTGACCAATGTTGGGCCAACGTCGTAGACGGTGGGCCAACATTGGTCAAACATTGGGCAGATGTGTTGTGTTTGCTGGGTTGTGAAATTTATTTAGATATATTTGTTAATCACACGAAGAAGCCAAACCGGGTAACTGCATTGTATTAATGCTATTTCGCCCTCTGGGAAGCAAAATGATATATCTGCTACTGTAAGAAATATCAGTTATGTCTTATGTCTCCATGGTTCGAAAGAAGGAAATATGTTATTTCCTGACCAGCAAAAGGAAATGACCCCTGTCTGTGACCCCATGACCTGGGTGTGTCTCACGCCGTCTGAGTGGGTGGTATATAATTCTGGTTAGTCGCGGCAAGGAGGTTGAAAACCTCCTTGGTCGCGGGAATAGTATATTAAATACATTGTATTTTGTATACATCACGATTTCGAATCCAACCGCAAGATTTTATCACTTTGGAAGTCGTATCTGATCAAAATTAACGTGTGGCCACTGTTTTGGTTGTAACCCAAACAACAGAAGACACTTATTCATTCCTGGATCAATGTTGGTCCAGTGTCGTAGACGGTGGGCCAGCATTGATCAACATTGGGTTGATGTATTGTGTTTGCTGAGAAATGGGGACGTGCGTGAAGGGATATATATATAAGCCTACTATCTATACGTGCAAAATTGTCTTCAAAAGTACAACATAATGCACTTTTATTGACAATAACTATTAAATTGATTATAGTTGAGTTTCTTTCATATATATTTTATATGAGTTTTCAAACCCACAACATAGTATATCTATTTTTTTTAATATGGCAAGAGTTTATATGAAACATTAATTGCGACAAAATACACACATTCGTAAAAAAAATTAATGAATCGTATATTATATTTATTTTGCATTCAACAACTATTATGTAATTATATGTCAATAATTATTGCATTTTTAAATTTTACTTTGAACGAAACCCTCTGTGCATGTACACGGTTCAACAACTTTAAGTTTACTTTGAAACACAATTTTATATATACATAGTTTTTGTCCAGAAACCCCCGAAACAACTTTCATATTTCTAATCAAGAAAACAATACAGCTCTGTATCCCCATTCCCACCAAACACGAGATGTTTACCCAATGTTGGTTCAATGTTGGCCCGCCGTCTACGACGTCGTTCCAACATTGATCCAGCATTGGGTAAACATCTCGTGTTTGCTGCATGATGGGTATAAGCGATCGAGGAAGTAAGATCCATGAAAATAGAAACCTTAACCCAGCAAACACAAAACATTTGTATAGCATTTGTACAACGCCGGCCCAACATCTTCGACGTTGGACCAACAAAATGTTATACTAATGTTTTTACTGGGACCCTATACATAGATTTTTATATAGATATTCGAAAATCAAATACAACTCTAAAAAACAATATTAACTTATACCGCATACCACAATATCACCCATAATAACCCCATCCGCCTTCATTAACACCACCAATATATACGGCTTTGGTGACGTCATTTATGACCTGCTAAAATGTGTGACATCACTCGTGACTTCACTCCCTTGATCACAATCATGTAATTTCAGTTCGAAGGTGGTGTGATGTATGCTAAGAGGTGTGAATGGGTTGTAAAATGTTAAACCTTAAAGCCCTGAAAAATATTTTTGTATAAATAATGGAGAGCAAAAGAGTTTTAAAATCATAAATGTCTTAGTTAGCTATTTCCACTTCATTTGTATATCTATGTTATTATAAATATTTTACTCTACTCGTTCAGTGCGGGGATCGAATTTACACGTCAGAATCTAACGTCTAAAGTCGGTCACCGCTTTTAAAGGGTTAACCCTTTAGCCGCCGGTGCCGCATATATTCGGGTTCTCACTTTTTGTTAGCACATTAAGTACCACAATTTAAATATGTTGAAGATAAAATGTGACATCAACCAGCAAGATTTGAAAAAAGTTGACCTTCATTTTGTCAAATCTGAATAATTTTCACTCACTTGAAGTTGTGGATCGCGTCAGCGAGACACAACTTCAAATGGGTAAAAATTTAGATTGAATAATTTGGCGATTAAAGGGTTAAGCAATGTTTTAATGAAATAAACTGTCAACGAAATACGACAAGTACACAGTGTAGCCCATATTTCTCGGGAAAATTATAATACAGTGATACAATAACCATAGAGCTAAGCTCTATGCAATAACAGTATAGAAAGAACCCAGTACTTTAGACAATTTCTACGAGTTGTTTTTCCCGTATTTATGATATGCAACACGCAATTCAATATGTAGGCTATATCTAGGCCCCTACTTCATAACAGCAACATTAAAACATCAACTCCTTTGAGTTCTATTTGTCTCAAATTCCTAAAAACTATAGGCCTACAAGATCTAAACAAAAATATCCACGTGTACTTATATATATACGCACGTATATTCTTTGATTTAACATTGGTATGAAAATAATTCATTGTGATTATCGTATAAAATAAAAGTATTAATTCCGTTCATGTATAAAGATTTTATTTATAGCTTAACTTTTCTCACTCAGTTATTTCCTATATTCACTTCGAGCTGTGAAGTGCTGGGCCACAATTACCACATCAACAAAATATCCTGATGTTATCAACTATATACGGAAGTTTATAAAAATATATCAAGCCAGAGCTCTGATCTATATATTAGGCCTATTGTGATGGATTATGCAATTTTTAGTCCAATAATTGTATTCAAAATAGGATATCTAGTGGAAAAAAGCGAGCTAGCTTAACCCTTGCAACGCTAATGTCGTTTTTGTATAAACCATTAAGAGTATTTGTTTTTAAATCGAACTACAGTAGTTTCAAATTTATTTTATTAGCCAATTTAATCACAGTTATTGGGAATGAAATGAGTGTTTATTCATCAAGATTTGCAAATGTCTGATCTCACATTAAAAAAATAGGAGTCATTTTCACTCACATGAAGTTGTGAGTCGCGGTAGCGAGACACAACTTCATGTGAGCGAAAATTAAAATGATTGAATTCAGCGCTTCAAGGGTCGAAGGATTGAACACTTTTATGACAACAATCTTGCTCCGACAAGCACATTAAGCAGGCTGTGTGCAGATTCTACATCAGTCAGTAAAACAGATGTGCTGATTGAAGAAATCAAAGAATGCAAAGTAATTAAGCTAAAACAGTCAATCGTATAATCGCAGATGTTGTTTATGGTCCATCTACTGATGATTAAATGCTGGGCCACCATCTGTGACGCTGGCTAGCCATTCGGCCAGCATTGGGTTGACGTCTTGCGTTTGCTGTGGATTTAGAACAGACACTATATATATCAATACGAGATGTGAAAACAATATTGGTTTGATGCTGGGCCACCGTCTGCGACGGTGGCCCAGCATCGAACCAACATTGTTTGAAAACCTCGTATTTGCTGGATGTGGCCGCGCTCCGAGGGGTCTTCAAATAATTGTTTTGTTTGATATGGAGATAATTAAGGGCAATCACTGTCAGCCAGCGGGCAGATGCTGATTGTAATTCAAATGTCTGCACCAGAGGCACTCAATCAAACATTTCAACCAGGTATGTTTGTCTCAATAAAATGATCATAAATTGTCTCAATAAATTGATTGTAAACACCTCTGATCAATATTATATAGTTATGGCTTAAGTGTAATGTCAAGTTAAATTAAACACCCCTTCAACGTTCAAAATACTAGCGATGTGACTGATTTATACCGTTATTAATGTATAGAAAAAACAATCACGTGGTGAATATAATAATAGCGAATTACTATTCTCCTTTTTATATACATTGATAAATGATTAGATTAATTATTAATCAGTGTTTATTATGCTATCAGTATAAATACATATATATGTTTATAATCAGAGGAAGTAGGTAAGTAGTTTTCTAATACAATTTGGTCAAAACAATAAACAGCTGCTAGGTAAAAAAATATCGATAGTGACAGAAAGTCACGAACACAGCTCTAACCCGACAAACACGATACATTGGATGCAATTCCGGTTCAATGTTGGTCCATTGTCTACTACACTGGGCCAACATGTCTCATGTCTGTTGAAATTAACGCAATCAACACGTCTAATTCATTCCCCGCCCCTTATGCTAATGAAACAAATTAGGATATAGACGTACATCTGTTAAATAAAAATGGCATCAATTAACTCTTTGAATGTAAAGTAGGTGATATATATATCTGTACATCCGTGCCTCTCTACCAGAACTAACATCACTGTTAGCAATTAAGGTGAGAACAAAGTTGTTGTTGTTGTTTTAGAGTACCAGATGTGAAGGATTCTAGTCATAAACACGTCACTAACAAGTGAAGTTGGACCAATGTTGGGTTAATGTTGGGCCAGCGTTTTCGACCCTGGCCCAACATTAACTCAACATTGGAGTAACGTCTCGTGTTTGTCGGCTATATCAGCTGATTTATATGGCTCATTAACGTACTGAAACACATTTATTGTATTGTAGCAAAAATGATTCAGACAATTCCCATCTTGAAATGAAAGGAAATCCTATAGTTTTAATTTTGTAATATATATTTTTATTTAAGAAAACACTGAGCAAAATGTATATTGGCTAACGAGCAAACGAAAGGGCGATTGAACGAACGAAGAATGAATGAATGAATGAATGAATGAATGAATGAATGAATGAATGAATGAATGAATGAATGAATGAATGAATGAATGAATGAATGAATGAATGAATGAATGAATTTATTTTAAAAATCACAGATGGAAAAAATAATTGACAAGAAAAGGATGAACGAAAAAATGAATGAATGAATCCATTAAAATTTATCAATTATTACAATTTACTGTGAAAAGGATATGACTTACATCGGATGATCACTCACTAGTGCATTAAAATCCGCCATTTTTGTTCTTACGGATGCGTGTATCTACTTTGTACAAAACAACCTTTTCAACCGTTTTGTGCTTGCTGCGGTTATTACAAAGGTCGGTTATTCACAGATAGAAATTGACAACGAAATTAAAGAACTGTAAACTAATTATGACTAAATTTAGGAATAATAGTTGCAATAGAAATGATTATGCTGACATGTTCATCTCTCCAACAATGATATGGATCCGCAAAATTTTTGTATTTACGCGGCATAAATGAACTAACTATATTTGTCAGGGGTTTATTTTTTCTGTAGGTTTTAATGGGTGGTAGTCTATGTCATTGTGTGTGGTCGCCTGTCACAATGTGAAACTGACCCCCGTCTGTAACTGACCATTATCTCGCCCCGCCCCTCCCCCAGGCGGCTACTGATTGGCCGCCCGCTGAGCTATCAGACCAATCATGATGCGCTGGGTGAGTGATTGGCGTGGTGGCCCCACCCCCTGATAGCAGGCTGAGAGGGCTGGCTGAGACAGGCACTTAGTAGTGAGTTAGCTGTGAGCGGGAGAGGTAAGCTCACTGTCTAGGCGTCAAAGCCCTCTTATTGACAGGGAGAGAACGAACCTGACACAGCAAGTGCAGCTTTATGATTATTATCGAGCTTGGAATACGACGGATTACACAGTCCGGTTGAGTAATTGTGACGTTCTTATAGAACCTTACCTGTGATATATGCACAGGTAAACCGCTGGGTAGATAAAGGTGGTAGATAAGGGGGCATGTAAGGTGTGACCTGTTACCCCTGTATACACTCACCCTGTACTGTTACCCTGACAATAACACAGGATTAGGGATACCCCAGGATCATTTCTGTGACGTCATAATATGGCGGGAATCCCTCCCGTGGAGGAGGGGGGAGAGGGTTGACCTAATCACCTGTACCTCAGTTCCTCATTGCTTCTGTTGACCTCATTACCACAAGACGTCTTAATACAGTGCCCCTGTTTCCCCTTTTGTTAACAGAAATCTCATTCGCTGTGCGAAGCCCGGTGTATTCCAAAGTTATTACGTCATAAACAGCGACTTCAAGGGTGACGTCACAGAGAGAATCCATGACGTCAGAGAAGCAGAGAGAATCAGGGAAGTGACGTCATAGAGTGGACAGATCGTGACGCGGCACTAGGATAACGTGACATCCGGGATACCTATCTGTGGATTACCCTGTGTCACGTGTTGTGTACTGTTGTGACGTCATATTATATACACGTGATGTTGTGTGGGATGTGCAGGTTGTTGTTGCTGCTGTGGCAGGCCCTGACAGTGGCCGCGGTGGGCCAGTGGTGGTAAGTTAACACACAGTAAACGTTTACTTAACCCCTAAAGCACTTAAATCTTTTTATAAAAAAAAAAAAAAAAGGGCAAAGGGTCTTTTTAATTTTATAAATGTCTAAGTTAGCTCCTTCTGTTTTTAATTATTTATTTTTAATTCGTCCAGTGTGGGGACCGGACGTCTAAAGACTGAAAGGGTTAAGGTCGGTTTAATGACGGACCAGCGTCGATGACGTTGGTCCTACAATAAATCAACACTGGGTAAATATTTCGTGTTGCCGGGCATGTTATTTTGAAAGAAACTGCAGCTATAGAAAGAGGCGCTGGTATTGGTAGGGAGTGGGTGAAATAACGAATAAATGTAAGGCAAAATAATATTTGGCACTTTTATTATGTTCGAATCACGAGTTAAAAACCCACTAAATGCATTGCGCACGAGACTGCAACTTCTTCTCAAATAAACAACAACATTACTGTTGTAGTGACTGAACAAGGTTAGAACATGACAATGCTCTGTCTATGGAATTTAGCGTAAGTGCAAATCTGGATTGCCTTACAGTAGCGATAGGACTGACAATGCGCACTTTGTATAACGTCAGACAACAATGCTCATATTATGAATGATCGGCCTAATCGTGGACTTATCATAACAAACAGGCAATTGGAATATAGACATGATTGATGCCAATGAGCATGCTAAATACCGCGATGGACAGTGGTGAAAACCAGAGTTCTCGTGAAGTTGTCAAGTCTGGTGACTGATCCCCAGCAAACACGATATGTTGACCCAATGCTGGGCTATTGTTGGCCCAGCGGCGTAGCCGGTGGGCCAACATTAGCCCAGCATTGGGTCAACGTCTGGTGAATGAGCTATGTAAACAGTGATGTTGACTTAGTCTGCATTCAGCTTTCATATACCATGCAGGCTATAATAATCTAGTGAAATCGCACAGCAAGATTCCATATTTCTTTAATGCGGACATTCAGTTATTTCTCCCGTGCTCAGCATCTGCAAATAATAATCAAGTTTCCGCAGGCAATACACACTATGTGGATGCGCGAGTGGAATTTTGTTTGAAAATTGCAGGCTGCATGATAGGCCCGATATCTATTTGTTGTAATTGTTGTAATATTTATTTAACGAGGATTTACGATTAAATTTTGAAAACCACAAGCCGCACACTTCAGGTATGACCCGGAGCATAAAGCGGAAAACACATAGGACGCGAGCGTCACGCGAGCGACACGCGGCACACGATAGCTGCGCAAGCGATGCGCGACAGATCAAAACACATAGGACGCGTTAGCTCGCGAGCATCAAGCGTAAAATAGTAGATCTGAGCAATCAACATCAAAGGATTTTTGCCGCTAACGTACTTCAATAGCGATGCTGGTTCTATACCTTGGCAACACACTGTCGTCCAACGTGAAAGGACGGTAGAACAATGTCAATAGATATAAGCAATAGAAAGGGTACATAGCAAAGCACTGTAAAATTGCTATACTGTTCCTTTAAGTGGGATGATGTTCATAATTATTAACTAAGTGTAGGCCCATTGGCCACATTAGTAACCCTGTTTATTTGATATTCGTTTTCTTTTGAAGATAAAAACTGTTTCTATGCCCCCCCCCCTTCCCTCGCGCCAAATATCACAAAAAAAACATTATATAGATGGTCTTGAAGGAAGAAATACATTTTAAAGTGTTTTTTACAGCTATGACCTTGAGGAATAAGTCAAGGTCGAGGTCAATAACCAAGTTCCAGTCATATACAATTGCTCAGCATTTAACTCACAAAGGCTATATTGCGCATGTGGGAAATAATTAATTGTAGCCTTAAATAAATATCCACTTGCCAAACTCGGAGTGCTAGCATGGATCACAATATTTAACCCTTTCAAGCCTGACTATACATTGTCATCTTCATCCACTACAAGCCGCGTTGTAGTGGATGGAGATTATTTGATATGGTTTAAAATTAAAGAAAATTGTGATGTATTGGTATGCCAGTTTCATGGAAATTTTCATTCCGAAACCCTTGGTTGTAGGAAAATTAGGTGTGTTTTCAGTGATTTAAAATGATGATTTAATGCATCGTGAGGGCTTAAATGGTTAACTTGTTCCTCAAACATACATGCACATACAGTTGCTGCGCATTGTCAGCGGCATTTTATGACCATGTCCAATCACACACACGCCCATGATTTTCTGTTCTGACTAAACTAGGCCTACACCACATGTCCTCTTCATTTTATACATTAAAAACACACAAAATACTGATTTCCAAAATAACGCTAATTTGTTGTTTTTTGTGGTAATGTGACAATAATTATAGTGAAGATATATTGGTCCCTTTGACATTTCTAAATTTAATATTTTAATTCGTGCATTCTTGTTATAATTACAAAACTGTCCCTCTTGATCAATTGGGACTGTTTTGGATTAATGAAAACCATATAGAAAATATATTTGATCACATTTACTTTATAATGTCAGTAACAATATCAGCTTATCAGCTTACCAGTATTCAGGATCGTGGATCGATCCTCCCAGATGTTACACATCTTATCAGCATCTCTATAGAAATGATGCTCAGGGTCGTATTAAAAGGCATGGTCTTTCCTGGACCTGTGTAATTAACAAATCCATATCCAGAGGCCTGTTTTCTCTTTTTTTTTAGATTTCGGCATCATAACTATAGACTTAATTGAAGGAAAGCTTGCTTGCCTAAAAACACGTCACATCCGTACACTTGCTGTATCACCACGTGTATGTATGGGGATTCCCTAATAAATCATCATATGTTGACGTCATACTGTGGATTCACCTCGCGTAAAGCTCGCGTCACGCGTTAAATGTCGCTCCAGAAGTGATCGGTGACGCTCGCGTGCCGCGTGACGCTCGCGTGACGCTCGCGAGCTATGTATTTATGCAATGTGAAATGAACTAAAGTGATTGCTTACGCGTATGACGCGCGACGCGTGACGCGTGTCGCTCGCGTGACGCTCGCGTCCTATGTGTTTTAGGCTTAAGATGTAAATTACATATACGATAAATCGCAAAACATTCATATGTAGTAGGCTTATACAATAACAGTGATATTCTACGTTACTTATGTGGAAATCTAACCTTACACCACATCCCAGAACACGATGTACGATTGGTAATTGCAAATTAAAAATTTACTTTTTTAGGCGATTTTACGCTAAAACTGTACAAAGTACATTGAATTGTTAAATCTTTCAAGGTATTCCTTTAACCCTTTAACTGCCAAATTATTCAATTTGAATTTTCACCCACTTGAAGTTGTGTCTCGCTGACGCGATCCACAACTTCAAGTGAGTGAAAATTATTCAAATTTGACAAAATGGAGGTCAACTGTTTTCAAATCTTGCTGGTTGATGTCACATTTTATCTTTAATATATTTAAAATGTGGTACTTGATGTGCTAATAAAAAATGAAAACCCGAATATATACGGCACCGGCGGTTAAACCCATACAGGATGATGTGAATGCGTGTCTCACATTTTCACCTACGTTATAACCCCCAACCCCGCCACTATTCGTATTCGTATTCGATGTCAGTGATCTTGTTTATCATCTATATCGATGCAACACATCGCGTGGTGGTCGAAACCCACGCCTGCGTTATAGATCTTTAATCGTATATATGCCATTTTTTCACACGCAAAGTGCGAGCTGGCTGTATCGAATTTTATCTGTAATATATTTACTATAGATCGACTGTATTTTCACAACCACGGGTTTTTGTATAGCTCCATGTTACTATTAACCCTTTAACCGCCCGTGTCGCATATATTCGGGTTCTCATTTTTATTAGCACATTAATATCACACATATTTTTATTAGCACATTAATATCACACATATCTTCTCTTTTTCTTCTCATTAAGTACCACCTTTTAAACATGTTAAAGATAAAATGTGACATCAATCAGCAATATTTGAAAACAGTTGACCTTCATTTTGTCAAATCTGAATAATTTTCACTCACTTGAAGCTGTGGATCGCGTCAGCGAGACACAATTTCAAGTGGGTGAAAATTCAGATTGAATAATTTGGCGGCCGTCTCGACCAATTAGAAGCCTACGATGTATCGTAACTTGTACGAGAATACGGGCCCAGGTCTCTATTTATTGGTGTATTAATAATATTTATAGGCCTCATTTACACGTGCGTGAGGCCTAGGCCTGCAGTATGCGTCTTCGGCACACACCAGATGCTGAACCAATGCTGGCTCAATATGCGGTGTTCTCTGGGTTGTGACACCCATATTGGTTGACCTTCTGTCACATGGCGATGATAACGTCTGGGGTTAGATATAGATAGTGAAGGTGCCTCAAATCAAACTTAATGATGATAAATGCGACGCACTATATGCGCTGTAGAAATCACCACAATATTTAGTTGTCCAGTAGATTTTCAATCTCTAACATTCAATCTTCAATCTCGCGCTTTTTCAAGGGTGTCATTAGACCTAGTGAGGTTGACAATCCGTTTTGCGCATTTATCGGTTTTTACATTCGTTCACATAGAGTTTCTATTCTATTTTTGGTGATAACCAAACATATCAAAAACAATGCCACATACGGAATGAAGACAATAGGCTTGCTCTTCATCTTTTTGTAAACCTTCGAATAAGAGCAATGCGCTAAAACAAACATTAATTAAAAAAAAAAAATCACAATACACTGAAAATGGTGCAATATCATATGCTGCAAAATATTAAATACGGTTGAGATATTCATGAATAATTATCATAAGGTAACCTATGTCATATAAAAATACGTAATTATGTTAAGTATAATATAATTGACTGATGAATAGTCAAAAACAGTTTGGCATTTTGTTCCTGAAGATCTAATCTCTTCATGGTTTAAGAATATATATTTATGTATATTTGAGAGCGTCACTCATGCACCCGCCTGAGTGAGAGTGATATAATCAGAAAAGATCTCTATGACATATCACTACAGGTGTAGGACGAACAGACAGACTGTTATCAGCCGTAATCGATACCATAGACACCCTCTACGATGCTGGGTCACCATTAGCCCAGCATTAGGTCAATGTCTCTTGCCGGGATACATGCAGGTCTGTATATAGATACTTATCAGGGGCGCAGCCAATGTAAAACAAGGGGGATAGAATGACACATTTGAGCGCCTATATTAGTTTTGTATGAGCGATAGGATTTAGGCGCATAAAAATGTATACATATCCTATCTCATCCTATCCTATCCTATCTTATCCCATCATATCCTATTGACAAACATAGGGTAAAATGAAATGAATGGGGTGTTAGTACACCTTTTTGCACATATAGGCTAAACTCGACCAGGAGAACATCCTTAGGATGACGAGATGAATGAGAGGATACTGCCCTTCAGACACATTATTCGAAATTCTAGTCCTGACGGTCTGAGGCCGAGCACGCTGCCTCTCGGTCACGTATGCTCCCCACAATATTTAATCATTATTAGTCAGCGGAGAAGATCATTTTGCTTCTGTGAAACTTAAAGGCCAGAGTGGGGTTCGAATCCAACAAAGGGTGTAATATTCATAAGCGATAATATAGTTGCCGTTCATTAAAGAGGGTATGTGAGGGTAAATCGCAAGTTATCGTTTCACTCATAAGAGCAGCCATTATTGAAAAGAGTAAGAGGTATATACGACGACAGCCATAGATTTATTACGTTTTCCGTATGAATGTCGTGGGACCTTCCTAAGGTAACCGTTAAACCGCACTGCACCCATGTGTGTAATTAATAGTATGTACGTACTTCTTTGTTCCATAATTTAGTTTGGGCAAAATTAGGTATGTGGTTGGAGTTTTATACAATTCCACTGATAGCTCGTAGCCTAGGCCTTAACAGCACATTTTCAATTTTACATTTGAAAACATCATATTAAATGTCATAGTTGGCTCTTTCCGGTTCATTTGAATACCTATGTCATGGGTCTACGGCCATTTTAAATATTTAAATTCTTTCAGTGCGGCGAATATTTTTTATAGGTCAGAATCTGACGTCTACAGACCGTACGGTAGACATCATATTCTGACGTATGAAAAACATACCCTGCACAGAGAGAGTTATAAGTGCCTTGAGAAGACCCGCAATATAATGATCCTAAGTACGGCGTTCATAATCGTTCGTTCGGGTCATTGTGATCGATGCTTTGGAAAAACTATTCTCTATGGATTTGAATAAAACAATTGAAAACTGGATTCGCCCCTGTCATTTAGAACCAACACAACTTTAATGCCCATGCTGTTGGGTTATATCAGGTCATCTAATAATTTTAATATATTTACAACACAAAGGTGATAATAATTATTATTTTGACACAGATAATCAAATTTAGTATTATTTATAAAGTGAACTAACTAGCAACACTTCTGATGCAAAATGAAAATCGTATCTAAAACAACGTTTAATAAACAGAAAATTATTTCATAAATCAGTTTATTAGATACTATAGTAGTATCTGTCTAGAAAAGATAACGTCCTGTGAAGTAGATGTGATGTTAACTTGATATAGAGTGCAAAGTATGTCAGAACCCAGCAAACACAAAACATCTGTATAACATTTATACAACGTCGGGCCAGCGTCTTCGACGTTGGTCCAACATTGTATAAGTGTTATACAAATGATTTGTGTTTACTGGGAAAGAAATGGTGACGTAAACGGTAAAAAGCTATACATTATAAATTAGAAGATTTCTACACAATGTGTTTCTACTTTTATCTTTTATAACCAAGCAAACATGTTCAAGGGTTAAATAGCAAAACACACCAAAGAAAAACACACCAAAGAATATCGCAAAATTGCTCCATCACCACATACACACGACTATCTCGCATGACTTCGTGCAACCAAGGAAAATAGAATCAGACTTTTTCCTTGGTGCAACTTTTGTGCACAGATAGGCAAAATTAGGCCAGTTGAATATCCATAGAAAGAGAAAGCCATAAAGTAGCATATTCAATCAAGCTCTAAAATAGTAATCGAACCCTCGACCATGGCGACCTGAAGTCGAGCAAGATACCTTTCGGCCGCGGAACATCGTCTTACCAATATTATTTGAATGGGTGACGAAATTGTAAATCTTGACATCTTATTATAGTTTTTACCGCTAATCACCGTGGTTTAGTGATGTTTTGTATCTATACAGTGACAGGATCTACAAAGCTGAAAGGCAGTATCTGCTTACTTTACAAGTGAGCAGATACTGCCTTTTGGCTTTGCGCGGCTCACGTGATTGTCTTATCACAAACAAGATAAGCCCCTGTCAGTCTCCACTCAGTCTGATCTGAGACGGGTATGACACAAGGTCAAGGGCATACTCATCGAGCTAATCACGTGACAGTTTGATGGCGACAGGAAAAACGGGATTACCAGGCAGCGAGAACACAACGTGAACACGGTGTGAACACAGTGTCAACTCACGCTCACCTATCTAGAAAGGCGATATCAGCGGGCCGGTCTATCAATCAAATTCATATCCAATGAAAGTATAATCAATTACAGTGACAGGTCTTAACATGGTGTATCGGTACGGCACGGTGGACGACTGTAGATTAACATAACATCGGGAATAAGTAGGCCTGCACAGAGAGTGCTTTCAGACTCATTTAACCGCATAATTTATGCAATTGCTAAATTCACCAGTGAAAGTGTCTTTAAAAGTTATTCCACCACGTAGGCCTGATGACATAGGCCTGCTTTTGATTGCAGTGATTTTCAAATACCGCACATTTCTCGAATTTATTTCAAGTCAAATTATAGCTAGACATGTAGGAACTACTACTACACTCCCATACATTTTATGATTAGAAGTATTTTATTTCGGGAAACTTCGGTTGATATCCAAACCGGTATTAGGCCCTACGTGGTGTTGCTTTCTTACAGGATATATACAAAAAAATTCTGAATAGTTTTCTGTTTCATATGCGACGTAGAGGAAACGTGGAACATATGCATTTAATTATGCTATAAAGCTCTACGGGGGCATTATAAGCAGGGTAAACTTGTATTTGTTAAACTACTATCAGTGCATGTGCAGTGTACTTAGACCAGGGCTTGACGAGGGTTGTTGACACTATGTCACAGGTACTAGGACAAGTCAAATCAGGAGTCAGTAAACGTGATTGACTTTCTTCTTTACCGTACAAACACACCGCATGCTGCTAATGTTTGCACAGTGATACTGATGATACTATAGGCGAAATTCATATCTGGTAAACATATATACATACCAGCACTGCGGACAACAACTCCTGTATAGCAATTTTGACAGTGAGATAGATAATGGGTTTAGGAGCTGAGTGATACACTTGATATATCTATACATTAACCCTGCAACGCTGAAATATCTTTATAGACCAGGGAAGTTTTTTCAAATCAAAATCATCATGAATGTCTTACATGTAGTTAGCTCTTTCCGCTTAATTTGTTATGGGTTTGCGGCCATTATAACTTTTAAATTTGCTCAGTGCGGGGAGCGACCTTTAAAAGTCAGAAAATGACGTCTACAAACGTCAGATTCTGACTATATATCGTCGCCTCGGAGCTAAAGGATCCTATCTGACACTCGTCAGAGTGGCAGATAGGATCCTTTAGCTCCGAGGCGACGATATATACTTAGTAGATGATCGCCCAGCAAACACGACACATTGACCCAATGCTGGGATAATGTTGGCCCACCGTCTACGACTAGGTTACACGGATTTTGAAATACGGTGCGAGTGGAAGATTCAATTTTAACTGAATCAGTGATTCAGTCTCCATATCTATTTTTAATAGATAAAATCTAATGGGGAAGTCATTTCATGCATTTTAATTTAGAATGCACATGTTTTTGGTTTAGGATAATTTTCCATTTTTTTCATTTTGTGCATGCTGAAATTGAGTAGTTTTTACATTTTTCACCAACATTTGAAGGTGTTTCTTCCATTACAATTTAACAAACCTTTTTGGTGTTATACGGAGGAATAAAGCATTTATATCGTCTCGACGAAGCTATTATATGAAGGCATACCAACATATTATGATTTTGCTTCATACAGGCTCTAATGTCAAATACGCCGCCGTGAAATGTTAGATCTAAGAAAAACCCTAAACATTTTTACACCAGCGCAAACAAACTGAGAAATGTAGAACACATGGGAGTTGCGACCTCGTGAAGATCATGCCTGGGATGACGGCTATATGACCTTTCCCGCCTGGTGGAGGAGTTACCCCGCCTCCCTCCCGCCTTCCGTCAGGATCCAAAGATTGCAGGTTACGCCCAATCTAGAGCCTAGTACCAACCCAGCTAATACAACACCTTGAACCAATGCTGGGTTAGTGTTGGTCCAGCGTCGTAGACGGTGGGCCAACATTTAACCAGCATTGGTTCAAGGTGTTGCAACCCACCTTTGGCATTGGTCGCATTCAAGCAGTTGTAGGTTTCCAAGAAGTTGCAATAGACTTTATATTAATTCATTTCAAAGTCTATTTAAATAGTATCTATCATATGGAATATTGACAACTATAAGAACAAAACTCTTCAATTTGAAGTCAAATTATATTAGTTCATTGACACCAAGCCACACTCAGCCAATAAATTTTTATGTAAAATTTTTGCTCTCTATTGAATTTCCTTGCTCAGATCAAGGAAATGCCCAGACTCACTGTTTCTCCGAAGTGGAACCCGCGTTCAGTTATCGCATGGCTTCGGCTGGATGCTCCTAGTTCTGGTTCCTGAATCATATCAGCAAAAAACAAAAAGTTTTTTATCATTTTAGCCAGACACGTCTCAGCCAGTGGCCCAACTGTGTACAAACGTGGGGCAAGGGGCAGACATCTTGTTTGTAATATACGGTAATAGTGGCCCAATATGTGACACATCGTTCACCCAATGCTGAACGGCGGCGGGCCAACATTGAAACAGCATTGGGCCAACGCCTGGCGTTTATTGGGGTGCTTCTCGGATCATCATAAACACCGTATGAACCACTCCGCCCCATCTCCACCCTGCCCCTTAACCACGGACAGTACATGCCACCAAAAAGATATGGTGGCATGAGTTTGGCGCAAAACTATGCCAGCATCTCCGACGTTAGCACAACATTGTGCCTAATCTGATGCGATTAACGTCTGCGTAACTGGCCCAGCATCAAATCAGCATTGAGGCACCGTCCTTTTTTAGCTTAGTGGCTTTTATCCAGAGGTTCTTCCTCATCTATAGTCCAGTTTAGAATTAATATACAAAAATGGAGGGAAGCTACACATAGCCTACTTAACACCAATTATCAGCTCAAAGTAGCAATAAATTATTGATAGACAGATATTATATAAAATAATATACATCGTCCCCTTGGAGCTAGAAGGTGCTAAACTGCCACTTCGTAAAGGGGACGATATGTATGGGCCTAAGTAAGGGAACAATAACAAGATAATCAAAATATGTAATAAAACATAATTATGCAGCATTATGCCAGCATTGGGCCAATGTCTAGTGTTTACTGGTATGTTATTTGTGCTCATTTCTGGCTCAAAATAAACCAGAAAGAGAGATGAAGATATATATCAGGCAAACAGTCAGGGACCATGTATTAATCAAACAAATCTGCACCACATGAACAGTGATCATAGAGTACTTGATATAAATCAGGTGATAGGTGCAGGCGGGGAGCATACAGTAATTACACTGTCTGTGCAGACAAGTAGAGTATTCAGTATTCAAGCGGAGAGAATTCCGCTAATTGATCAGTTGACATTTACAGAACTGAGAGGAATTTCAGTGTAAATGTAGAAATGAATTACCTGCTAACAAGCGGCAACTTGATATATCTTTCATCTACATTGATTCATAGTTAAAAATGTGCGTGAACACAAATGTTAAGAAAACGCTTTATAGATGTGCTTGCAGCTTTGGGTTATATGTTTTGCCGATGAGGAAAGGTGGCCTTTTGTTATAATATAACAGTAATATATTTTTTTCAATTGAAGAGAGATATTAATCTGATTTAGATATACGAGTTATGACACCCGACATTCTGCTTCACTCATTTATCTCATGTTGAGCACGGTTATTAACACATGATAATATCATTAGTCACATACCAACATGAAAGAGAGCAAACGGGGATTTCTTGACAACAAAAACGAGAAATCAATATGTATAGAGTATTCTTGTATTCGCTTAGGACCCCATTTTGAGAGGGGGAGGGGGTGACCCACTGTAAACATGAAAGGAGAGCCGCCATGCGGCGCGTGGATAGCCATCTAAGACGGGGATCAGACCTAGCCGTCTACACCACGTGACACCGACACCCTTCACCCTCCAGGGCGGACAGGTTAATCCATAGTTATAGTGATGAAAGAATGAATGGGAATTCTGGACACGTTTTCTTTAGACTGAGGAGTTAGAATGAGCCTTCATCAATTTGGTCATTACGCGCTCAAAATTGTAAGCCTGTACCCATCAAACACGAGACGTTGAACCAATGCTAGGTTGATGTTGGCCCAGCGTCACAGACGATGGGCCAACATCAACCCAGCATTGGTTCAACGTCTCGTGTTTGATGAGTATCGCACGCAGTCCTGATTTAGGCCTAACCCTATCAACGCTGGAGTATTTTTGTATAGACCATGGAGACCAAAAGGTTTTGTAGAATTTGAAGTCATCATTATTGCATTAGTCAGCTCTTTCCACTTCATTTGAATACTCATGTTATGGGTTTAGGGCCAGTATAAATTGTTAATTATTTCAGTGCGGGGACAAACTTTACACGTCAGAATCTGACGACAGACCAACGGTCCAAGCTTGGACTAACGCATTATTCTTGTTAAGACAAACTGCCTCAGCTCGACTGAGCAGTCACACTCAAAGTTCAGGTTGAGTGACATTGAAAGTCAACAAAATAGAGTAATTTGTGAAGAGTATCTGAAATCAGCATAATTATGGACCCCGTTTAGCTCAACAGAAAGTGGGGATCTTGATGGTACGTCCTATCACGATGTCCTGTCATGATGGCACGTCCTATTTAGTTGATTCACTCGTGTCTTGTGTTTTGAGCTCTTATTATGCCGGTGGTGACCCTCACGGGGGGGGGGGGCAGTTTTTCACCCTTTTGTCAATACCTGGTGACAGACACCGTCATGACACAAGCCTTCCCCTTATACTCACGTCACAGCTTAAATCATCATCTCACACTTTGAGTACTGGGGGGGTTCCAAACTGAGTTTTAATATTCATATTGACGCTGGAATTGCTGCGCAATTCCCAGCTATAATATGAATATTAATATGAAATTGATTATTTATTGTTATTACGCTTAAAGTAAACATATGAGAATGTATTGTCAGATCATTTCACCTTGTGTATTCTTCATTCATTTTAATGGGTATTTAGTTGGATCGACACCTGTTTAATGACGTGTATATTTGCTGCCCACACTTAAAGGGTTAGACGTCAACCACCCAGTAAGCACGATACGTTAAACCAATGCCGATTTAATGTTGGGCCGACGTCGGAGACGGCGGGCCAACATTAAATCGGCATTGGTTTAACGTATCGTGTTTTCTGGGAGCCTATGTCATGCATACAGTAGCCTATCAAAAACTGGCCATAGTTTTGTGCATGAAAGCAATAATAGGCCTATTGAACACCTAAAAGTCGTCACAGTATTATTGCATTAGCATTGTAAATGATTGTAATGCGACGCACATTGTGTGGGTATGTAAACCACAGTATTTCATATCAGTCAATGTTATTATATACGTGGATACACACTTGGAGCCATCTCGCAATAATTGACAATTTTAATGACATACAATTAAAGTGAACAACTGAAATTCAAGCAATATAATTATTGCAGTTGCTAACCTTTCATTTGAAGATAGAGATTGCAATGCGTAATCACTTCCAGTATTAAATAGATAAAAAATAACACCGAACTGTCTATCAAAGCAAGGATATACTAGTATCCTTGATCAAAGCAAGGAATACATATTCCTTGATCAAAGTAACAAGGTGTAAATGACCTCGGAACATCTCCAACAATAACGGCAGGATATTTTATCTACTCAGATGTGAATATATAGTAGGATCCCATTAAGCACAAAACATTTGTACAACATGCGCAAAAGAGGTGAGTTATGAACTAGTTTGATGTTATCCGTTTTCACCAGTTTTTACTTTTTTGTTCGGTCTGTAAACATGGCTGGCTGTGATATACAGTGAGTTGCTAGGGGTCACGGGGTCACCAGACGGGCATGTCTTATCAGGTTTATCAAACCACTTTTCCTTATTAGGGAGAGGTAGACAGTAAGACGTTAGTCCCATTTCATCCCCCGCACACCACTCTATCAACCGGATCTAACATATACCTCCAGCAGACAAGATACATCCACCCAATGCTGGACCAATGTTGGGCCAGCATCATAGACGCTGGACAAGCATTGGTTCAACATGTTGTAAATGTTTCGTGTTTACTGGGACAGTTCGCGACATGACAGTTCCCAAATTCAAGTGTCAAGTTATTAAAAACTAAATAAAATAATTATTTAAAGTAACACGTTATTTTAATAATACTAAAAAAGATCTGCAGCTGTAATGGTGATGCTAAACTGTTTGCAGCACGATTGATTTATTCACACCAATTTCACACTTCTTCAGTTATTAAATTTACTTGTTCCCATTTTCTTAGTTGCTAATAGGGATTTGTTTTCTTGTTTGTTCTTCAGAACTATAATACGCTTTCATGGAACTACATTTTTCTGAGAAACTCGCGGTGCTAGCCAATTTTTTATGGGTTTTAACATGTTTTATTATTTCATGACGCAATATGTTTAAAGAAAACACGTATACATAATAAGTCTGAAATTTAAGCGTAAATGTTGACTTAAATGTACCGCTATAAAATATTTCTCTCGTTCAAGTGGATACAACCTCCCATTGCAAATGTGGTAATTTAAGATTTAACTCTTTCATCCTCATTGTAACCAGAACAGGCTCACGCATAATCCCAGAACAAACACTTGTAGGTTGACATTTTGGCAAACATAAATTAACTTCGGAGTGTTGACATCCTGACTAAAATGAGCGATAATACAAGCACGAGAGTCTGTATGAGGCGGTGACCCTTACAGCTTCAGGGCGCCGGTACAGTTGTGATGCATGTGGCATTCAAACAGAATAGTCCCTGTATAGACTAAACGTTGGCCAAACGCTGGCTTAATGTTGGGCTACCGTCTGCGAAGTTATTGAACCGACAAGACAAGACAATGTATGCTTGTTTTTGCGTGGCTTGTGGTACATAATGACTAATTAAAGTCGTAAAATCAAGTTAAAAAGTGACTGCACATACATACGAATTCATATTTTCAATCGATCAAGTGTTTCCTTTTTTTAGGCCTGGTTTGTATACGCTGGCCTGCCATAACAATATTATATCAGCCTACGGTTTCAATAGCCAAATGTATAACACGTACTTGAAATTCAAGAGTTACTACATACTATTGTGTATGCCGAGAATATATTTGTTATCATTACCTAAAGAACAACTTCGCATGTATAATGCAGGTCCAGGGCTTAAATGAAAATGCCCGGTTTTACTAGTGAATATCGCCATAAAGATAGGTTAAGCGCATGATCAGTTAAGCACTTGATTTCCGGTGTTAAATTAAAATGGCGGTGACTTTCTCTCAACAGTTGTTGGTATTTTCGTGTGATTCCTTGGTTTAGTATATCCCTGTCATATTGACACAGCTGTCCCTTTGACTGTCACTTTCTGGGACTAGCTCTACCATACTCTACTCCGATTGAAGTTCTGTAATTTTACCGATTTCATTATTTCGATTTTTTGGCAAAGTTTCACAAAAAAAAATGGGCCAAAAAATGCAGAAAAAGTAAACTACTTGTTTGTGCATGAAATTCTCTGATATTTTTTATATTTTATGTGCTCTTGTGTCGATACTGTTTCGAAATCACTGAGAGTCGACTGTAGGCCTAACGTAACCACTCTTGAACATTGAAAATAAGGTGAAAAACCATAAGAAGTAGTGCGATTTTCATCACATTATTTTTTTTAGTAGGACATGTAATACAGATCAGAATATTTATTTTTTTGAGAAAAGTTAACAAACATTTAGATTTATATACATAAACTGTATAAACTTAGGACTGCTATAAAATAATATGCAGCATTGACAAATCAGAATGCTGCTTTAATTATTTGTATTGGGGTTATATAAACTCACAGTTTTGCCGCTAATAAAATGTGGTAACGTACGTTACCACATTTTATAAAATATGGTAACGTACGTTACCACATTTTATTAGCGGCAAAACTGTGAGTTTTACTTAAACTGTCTTGAGCACGTACCCGATCAAACACAAAGCATTTGTATAGCATTTATGCAACGGCAGCCCAACGTCTTCGACGTTAGTCCTACATAGTTAATGTTACACAAATGTTTTGTGTTCTCCGGGTATGTACGCAGCTCTCGTTAACTTCTCGGATACGTCACGTTTCACCTATGATGTTAGGATGTAACACGTGACGTAACGGGTTCTCCCACTTCCGTTTTCTCACCACGACCGCCTGGTATTGCACAACAAGATCACCGTGTCGTCTACAATTACAATCCTCACATATTATTGTCCACTAGAATCCGATGGAGTCGTTCATCTCACATCTCACTCCCTGAAGTCAGATGTTCACCTTGCTCTACAATAACAGAAGGCTGTATCTGCTTACTTGTAAAGTAAGCAGATACCGCATTTTGACTTTGCATGCCGTTCTCGTTACCACCAAGAATGCAGGACTTCTATATTCAGATATTATTTGCACCATAAAAACACACCTTGTACTGGTATTCGTTGATTTACTAAGAGCAAACCGTATTATTTGATATTTTTTTCTCTGATTATTTTGGATAAATAAAATGGGTTAAAGTGTCGTACTGACTCGATAACAAATTTAAATCACTAAAAGATGGTTTTAAACTCACGACTCACAGTTTAGATTTACGCTACGATAATAACTTTTTATAGATAAAATTCTTGGTTTACTTCACTAATCATGCTGATGTCTACCATCACTCACTATTACAACTAACGTATACTTTAAAAAGAAAACTTTTAACATATATTATTTAAACATATTATTCGGTGCATTTTTAATGATGCTGGTAATCTCTGATAGTCTGTGACCATGCACGCATTATGAACAGTTAGCCTCACGACATCACACAATTGCGTTATACGAGGCGATAACGCTGGCTTAAAGATTGGACAAGAGCGAATCAGAAGTCTAAATGAAAGCCAGAGAAATCAAACCCCACTGGCACGCGCGTTGTTGGGATGTTGAATGAACGTCATTGACTTTTATTCAACGTCGCAACAACGTCGCGTGCCCAGTGCGCATACATAACATTCGTGGATCAACTGGCAACTATTCCCACGCAGTAAAAAAACCACGATGTTATAAGCAACCTTGGTGTAAGTAAGACTATTATATAGATATAAGGTTTGTTAGACGCGATCATGAAAATCGTCAAAGATGTTGTCCCAACGTTGGACCAACTCTAAAAGGCCCTCACAATCGTCTCTACATATCAAGTGTAAGTCAGATCTTAGTTCCACCACACAACTAGACAGATATAAATTATTACACAGACAGAAAGACCAAAGTTAGAAGGTGTCGCCGGTTTTTACCCAATCACTCACCCGGGACAAGTGTGAGGATCCAGACAGATGGCGTGTTTATGGGCTGTGAGGTCATGTGAGGTCACATAAGGTCACGCGGGGTCACGGACACTTACTGGCACGCCACACGTATATACATGATCAATAATTATGTCTGAATCAGGTAGTGTAAAAAGAGGATTCCACCTAATCCCGTTGGCACGTCATTAGGCCTACCATGGTGTTAACAGAGATCTCTATAATAACCCCTTTTTATCATGTTTATTAGGCCTATGCAAAGTAAGCAGATACTGCCCTTTGTCTTTATACATGTCATACAGAGCAGTATACATCGTTGAAAGCTGAGTTACATCTGCGCATTGAACGAACTGAGCCCCGATGGGATTTACATTTATCTAATGTTGGATTGATGCTGGGCTAGCGTCGTAGAGGCTGGACTAGCATTAATCAAACTTTAGGTCGACGACGATGTACCCATATCAAATATTTTACCCTATATATGTGACGTGACACATCGGTACCCGACCTATGTCGGAGCTTTAGATTTTGAATTATGGCCATGTTTTGTTAAAATATTTTTTGCTGATTTACTTTTTTAACGCTGATCGAAAATACAACTTTGAAGCAATATAAGTACAAAATATTAAAGATACCCTAGTTTTATTTCTTATATAAAAATGATTTAGTTTAAACTATTTAAACTATTTGTCTATTTAAAATTAAATTTTGTAGGTCATTTTCTCAACATTTTGCAATATTTAGGGCTTATGTATACAAATCTTGTTTTATCCATGATTTCCTAAATAATTGAGATATATTTACAATTTTAGGTGCATTTGAAACCTGAGCGCTGGCTCTTTAAACGCCACTTACTAAATCATTTTCTATATCTTGCGATATAGGACCAGTTTTGCTATGGCACGTCACATATACAACTGATATAATAATATACGTAGGCCTATATATGCGTACGAGGTAAAAAATATGAAAATATATATATATATAAATATTGTAATAATTGCCGCATATGGAGAGGGAAGTGAAATACAGAATTGGACAGAAAAGAAATGATATCTAAAATGAAGAAGATAAATCAGTCATTCTGTACGCTCATGTCAAATATAGGAGTAGACACGGATAGACATTGATCGATTTTTATCAAATGATCGCCCATCTCGGATTCTTCAGTTGGAGGGTTGTAGTTTTCCTAAACCTTCCAGTCTAATTTAACATATTCGCTCGAGGTACGAAGCAGGAGTCAGACCTGTAAAATGTGCACCTGTACCATTAAAACTAAGGGTTTTTTCTGCTAAACGCTTCTATTATATTACTTACAGTATGCGAAGAAACCATTTTCAACGGTTCCTTATGCATATACTGCATGAACCCTTTCAGTGCGGGGATCGACTATGGACGTCAGATTATCATGTCTATTGATGTCAGAATCTGATGTCTGAAGTCGACCCCGCACCGAAAGAAATATTTATAATAGACGTAAATAGCTAACTAGGATATTTAGGATAATTTCAAATTGAAAAAAAAAACCTTTGGTCTCTTGGTTTATATAAAAAAATATTTTTTTTAGCTTTTTAAGGGTTATAATATGGAAAGTTCCTTAGTTTTAGGAGAGTACAATGGGATGACGCTGAAGAGTATATTCAGTCCGGTGACAGACACTGCCAGCCACTTGTCTTGTGCATTTTGTCTTGTGAGTTTTTGTTACGTTCTGCGGTACTTAGCCGGTGTAAGCTTGTTCTGTTTGCGGTACTTAGCTGGTGGAGTTTTTTACAGCTTGCGGTACTTAGCAGTTGTTTATATATTTCTGAAGTTGTCCACATGGCTGCTATCAGGCCACAGGTCTCAATAAGTTCTCACTTTAGCGTGCTTCACGTGCCTGCTGTTCTTCAGTCATGTCTCCTTAACTGATGAATATACTTTTTAATTACATTATGTTATTAATAGACAATTGTTGATTATATTTATTTGACATCGCTAGCATCCAAACTATTTCATAAAGCGGAAACAGCTAGATCCCGAGGTTGGACGGCCGCCACCCGCGGACCTCACAATCACTGGATGTTGACCCATGTGCTGGTATAATGTTGGGCCAGCGTCGTAGACGGTGGACCAACAATATACCAGCACAGGGGCGATGTTCTGTGGGCAGGCCGACGCGAAAACATTGTACTTTTTCCTGCTGACTTCCTGGTACGCTTCATTTAGTAAATTTACTTTTTAGGTCATGCTTTATATTTCTGTCTAATTTGCATCAACTCTTCAACATGTTAAAATAAACATTTTTAAATGTGTGTTAAATATGAGACACATTACATATTTGCCTTGATGAGCGACATAAAGCAATACTCACTCACTCACTCACTCACTCACTCACTCACCCACTCACTCACTCACTCACTCACTCACTCACTCACTCACTCACTCACTCACTCACTCACTCACTCACTCACTCACTCACTCACTCACTCACTCACTCACTCACTCACTCACTCACTCACTCACTCACTCACTCACTCACTCACTCACTCACTCACTCACTCACTCACTCACTCACTCACTCACTCACTCACTCACTCACTCACTCACTCACTCACTCACTCACTCACTCACTCACTCACTCACTCACTCACTCACTCACTCACTCACTCACTCACTCACTCACTCACTCACTCACTCACTCACTCACTCACTCACTCACTCACTCACTCACTGATGAGTCTTTGAATTATTGGTGAGTAACTGACAGGATTAATGATGTCAAATGATTGGTAGCACCAATAATTTTAATTATAAAGTTCTTGGTGGCACCCAATTATACACCTGTCGACACCCCCCTTAATGAAATACAAACTCTTTGAAGCCCCATTACGTCCTTGCTCATTTTATTTGCTTGGTGGTAACGCCAGTAGATAAGTGGATGTATGTGAAAATCTCATCTGTCAATTTGTCATCATTTGACATAAAATGACATATTCCAAAGATAATATAGGGCCTATGCATAGAAAAAATCAGGAGTGAGAAATCTGGACCAATTGTTTTTCTTGCTTGTTTTATTCTGTGGTTGCTTCAGTTTTATTCTTCAAACAGCTTGAACGTCTGAGGAGTGTGCCTAATAGAGTGTAGCACATATATTTCACTATAAATGACACCAGCTTAATCCCATCCCATGATTGGTGGCACTTATAGGTATCTTTTAACACCTCCAGCTCACTCGTAGATAGATGGATCTCACATTTAATCCAGCCCTGACATAGATTTATTAACCACTTGAGTTTGGTAATAGTGGGGTCTTCTCGAGGCTGACCTTTTTTTCAGGGGGGGGGGGGGCACAAGTAATAAATAAAGGAATGTAGCATCAGTAAATGAGTAATATATATTTTATTTTCACGTCAGATGGTATTTATTATAAGAACGCCGTCCGCGGTGAGGCTATGCCCAAATTATGGAATATTTTGCTATTATACATTGTAGTAGGCAACTTCAATAAAAAAAAATTGTAAAATATTCCTCACTCTGGTCATAAATTGGGACGAGCACATATCCCAGACAGAGAACGTTGTTTTAACGGCGGGCCAGCGTCGCAGCCTGGGATATGTCATCGTGCTAAATAAAAGGAACGTGATGTGCAATATTCTGGCACTCCGGATGTACTGGTCTCACAATAACAGCAATGGCTCAACTATTTCAACAAATAATACAGTGGATGCCTGATATTATCAACAATTACAAAACATCAAAGTACGATTTTTTATTTCAAGCCTCAAATGAACGAGGATCTACTGACAAACAGTGCAGGGCGTACTGGGTTCGAGAAGTGGAGTATGCCCAGGTCTGTACTTGACATGCCGCTCTACCATCTCCTCGTTTGAAGCACGCCCTGCCCGTCTTGGCACAGTGACGTCCTGACAAGCACGAGACGTTGGCCCAATGCTGTTTTAATGTTGAGCCAGCGTCGCAGACGCTGGCCCAACCTTAAAACAGCATTGGGTTAATGTCTCGTGTCTATATCAGACCGACACCCAGCCAAACCACTCCAACAGACTGCTTGTAGATTTATGATAAATTCACCAGCTATTACCTGTGAATAAGGAGCTAATAAAAGGTAGTGTTTGAGAGACTACGCAGGCTCGGCGGGAATTATTGAGTTATAATATACTAAATTGTTTGCTGTAGGAATGACAACTGATCTAGTTCGGCGTCCACCAACTATTTCGTGTTGTGCTCCATCTCAATTTATCATTAAGATAATCTGTTGTTATCAATCCCTTTAATTTGTAATTACTATACGAATATAGTCACACGAATCTCGGCAATTGATAAAAAAGGCGCCTGCCTGCAAAAGAACGTCGCTTGTATGGTCGCTAGACATGGTGACTAAAGAGTGTTTTTATCTAAAACACTTACTTTTATTATACATTTAGAGCAGAGAGTTGTTAAGAGCCCCATTACAAGGCGTGATATTACTCAGGATGTGATACCACACACAGACTATTATTATACACGCCCTCCACTCCAGGTACATATGTACACAAACTTCAAGATTTTTTGCTGTAGAAAAGTGACGTCAAATTGGCATTTCTTGAAGAGTTACAGTGAGCTAAATAGAGCGAAAAGCACTGCAGGATTATTGATGAGATTTGATGTGTGTTTTGAAGTGGCATGGCATGGCAGCCTTATTGATACGTTTCTCACACTTTTTTGTAGACCTCTATTTTCCACACTATATATACGATATTTCATGTATGTAAATTAGTGTACAAAATGTCATATTTTCTGTGTTATAGGCAGTATAGTGCTCTTTATGAATGTTTGCTAGACACAACTTCAAGTTTCAATGCATGTCCTCACAAGTCTTGTGAGGACATGCATTGAAACTAACAGTTTTTATCGGAGCAATGATACTAGAACCCCTGTAGTATTCTTGATCGGAACAAAAGATATTTAAAGCGCATGTACATTTAAATTATATGAGGTACATAATATCTTGGCACGTATCTGCAACATGAATTATCAACATTTCAGAGGAGAATTTTAGAAAACAACATGCGGCCTTTTCAATTTGACCCGACACAAAGTCAAGGATATTGGCAGCATCCCAGTAAACATAACACGTCGAACCATTGCTGGTTTAATGTTGGCCCATCGTCTACGACGCTGGGCCAACTTTAAACCAGCAATGGTTCAAGGTATTGTGATTGCCGGGATAGGCATAATATATCTTAGCCTTTCATCACACCACTACCCGGACCCATATTCTCGTGCAAAATGGCCATCTCGACCAATCCGAAGCCTACGATAATTATATCGTAAACTACGGGTCCTGGGGCCGTATTCTCATACAAGTTACGATATATCGTTGGCTTCTGATTGGTCGAGATGGCCATCTCGACCAATCAGAAGCCTACGATATATCGTGACTTGTACGAGAATACGGCCCCTGAGCGAGTTCCCGGCACCGTGATCGTCAACATCGATTAGATATAAAATAAACTTACAAGTGCAATAATATCATAAATTAAAATTGCTGGTTACGTGAATTTGGGTGGGAAGAGAAAAAAACATTCATTGTACATATCCTTGAAATACACCATCATTGCACTTGGCCTACCCTCAGGGCATATCCTTCCTCGTGTACCTCCGTTATCGCCCTCTCATCACGCAGCGCGCTGGTAGTCAATGCCGTCTAGCGACTATTAGTGACATTAGGGATGCGCTCGCCGATCCGTGTCTGGCATCCAGACAAATTGTTCGCATCTAAATGCTGCAGATTCCGTCCCGCTGCGATTCTACACCTGGAGATTTCGTCCCTGAGCAGTTCCGCACTCTCCTCTGCTATCACCAGTTGCCCATCCCTATCATCATACGTACCCTCTGGCGACGGCAAACTGTACTAACAGCCGCAGCTGTGGAGAGCCACCTGCAGGCGTCAACACACACTAAAACCACACCCACAACACCACAGATGTCTCTATCAATCAGGTGGAATAGAAAAAATACGTCTTAAAATGAAGTCAAAGATCAACCAGGAAAAAAATAACGCAGAAGAGATGTTACGTATAGAATATAGCGTGTTGTTCTAGGTTGACAGATAATTTATTATAATCTTAAATTACTCTATTGATTATTTTACAAAAGGTATACATTCACCGAAATAATAAGCCTGAACGAAGCGAAACCGGTTAATATCGATCCTTCAGATTAAAATCATTTGAACAACATTAATAATAAAATGAATTTATAGTGATGATGCATTCATAACATATACCGTCAAAATATTAAAATCTGATTGACCACCGAGCAGTTTGATTGAAAATGGATAACATGCCATTTTTGTATAGGCCTACAACCATCCTTGATATAACAGAGTTGAACATAATCTTCTACGAAGAATACAACTGATGTTTGTTACAGTACCTTATCTTAAAATTAACCCTTTAACCGCCGGTGCCGCATATATTCGGGTTTTCAGTTTTTATTAGCACACCTTTTGAACATGTTAAAGATAAAATGTGCCATCAATCAGCAATATTTAAAAACATTTGACCTCTATTTTGTCAAAACTGAACAATTTTCACTCACTTGAAGTTGTGGATCGCGTCACAACTTCAAGTGGGTGAAAATTCAGATTGAATAATTTGGCGCTTAAAGGGTTAAGATCAACTTAACTTTCTCTTATTTCCATTGGAAAAGTTCAGGTTTTGCATGTCATCACAAATGTTTGAATGTCGACCCACGTGCGTTTTTATAGATGACCCTGGATGTGTCATTGATTGTGAGGTTTCTAATACTTGTGCAGGAGAGTATGGTATACTTTATATTATTGGCGTACCCAGTTACCTGTAGGCTCGTACACCGCCGTCATAGGAAGCAGGATTTCCTCCATCCCTATTTTCCCTAACCACGCTGGCCCGACATCAGATGTATTGGCTCAGCATTAACGCACATCTTGCGCCTGTGGGGAACCTGTTTTTTACCGGATGTCACATGTATGACTCCACTGGAATGACGTCATAGAAAAAGCCCGAGGCCTAACATTCTACACCATATTTTCTTGGTAGTGATGAGGCACCATCTATGGATCCGTTATTGTGTGGTGGAACGATACCATTGATGATTGGTGAGAAAGACTCAGATAGTAGATCCAGATAGTAGATCCAGATAGTATTTACATGCAATAAAAAAAAACTTTTTTATTGTATGTAAATGATATCTGGATCCTGAGACTTTAGAGAAGTCTCACATATAATTTATCACCATATAGTTAATATTACCTGAATGGTATGATACTAAAAAGTGTAACCTTTTTAAATAATCTCATCTTCCCGATAGCAAGGTTTGACTTCGAGGCCGTCGCGGTGTCAAGATTTGCTAGCCTCTGCTAGCCTACTTTCTTGGACACAGCAGCAATGTTGTTAGATTGGACTCAGACAGGCAACTCTAGAAATGGAACATGTGTAAAGACAACAGGAAGTTGTCTTTACAACTTCCTGTACTCTCGGCAGTCTGCGAATTGTCGTCCATTGAACTTAATAGGTAGTGTACCAGACTGACTTGCTTTACCACTGCTTACTCTATCCCACAAACACGAGACGTTGGCACAATGTTGGTCTGTTGTTGGCCCAACGTCTACGACGCTGGACCAACATCAGCTCAACATTGGGCCAACGCCTCTCGCTTACTCTGGGGCTGGAGCAGACAGGTCAATAGTTTTGCCGTGTTTGTAGCTGGGTCCCTGGTGTGATTGCCCCAGGCGGGACCTGTATCGACGATTTCTGCGGTTATTAAAGTCACCACATAACACACTACATCAAGCGTGACTAATGGTTAATCTATGATTCTACCTCCAGAGAAAAGTGAACACGCTTTAGGTTTCGCTATCTAGTTATCATTTATACACAACATCGCACTATACTCCATGCATTAGGCCTATATTTAAATCATTTCAAGAAAAAAAACTCCCCAAATATATATATTGTTTAATATGTTGCATAAAAAAGGCTTACAACAAAATATTATAACCCAATACGTACTAAGTGCGGATTTGCCCTTCTGTTTTTTCCACCATCCGGAGCAGCTTCGAATTATTTTTTTTTAAATACGTTCCTTCATAGAATATACACTCTCCGAAAGAACACCACATATCTATCGCTGCATGTGCCATCCAAATTTATTACAAGCACACAGTGCAAGGTTTGCACCATTTTACAGTTCCAGCATCACAAGGGCAGAAGCATTCATCCATTTGAGATAAAAGAAAACTTCTGTTTTGACACTTCAAGTCTATATTCAGCATTTTATAAATTTGATATTGCATGTTTAAATTAGGTGCGATAATTTTTCTCATTTGAACAATGTTTATATTCGGTTGCATAAGTTAAGAAGTGGTAGCAGCACTCATCACCAAGTTAACATCAATTTACCATACAATACGATATGAAAAAATGTTAAACCGGTTGGAAGTAGGACCTAAGAAGCGGGTTTATTTTATTTTAATTATCCCTGGCTGGCTGCACCATACGTCCCCTCATCAAGAGGTCGATAAGTATACTGCCCTAGATATTGACTGATATAGCAGCTAGACGTTAAATTATATCACCAATGTCAGCTAACTGAACGTTCAAGATATAATAATAAATCAGTTATTTAAACGATAAACTAGTTGTGTGTCATTATCCATGTAATTTGAATAAAATATATTTGATACAAGAACGAACTACGATGGTTGTGTTTCAATAATGCACGAAATTTGTAATAGACAAACTTTACTAAATGAATAATTAATACAGAATGAATTAACCCTTTCAGCGCGAAGACCGTGTTTAGAAGTCAGAATCTGCCATCTGAAGACATCAGATTTTGACGTCTAAAGACGGTCCCAGCGCTGAAAGTATTAAAATATTTATAGGTATTCAGGTCCAAGTCTTGTATTCTACCCCCGACAAATCGGAGACTGGCTCAGCCTGTCACATGACGAGATCGGCCAATCACTGCCGTCATTCAGTTGTTATTTAAATTAAGGGGTAGAATACGAGACTTGGGCCGGTATTCAAATAAAGCGGAAAGAGCTAACTAAGACATTTATGATGATTTCAAATTGAAAAAACGTTGGTCTGAGTTATGATTTGTGAAGCCAGCTCCACCCTGACGCTAATCTATAAGTTTGTGTTTGATCAGGAATCTTGGTATGCAGGCGGTAGACGTGTGGAAATCGCCCCAGCTGTACATCCTAGGAGCTCAGGCGGGGTGTGGGGAGGTCCCTGGTCTCTCCCCGGGACAGACCCGCTACTGTCAACTATACAGGGATCACATGCCATCAGTAAGCCGCGGGGCAGGAATGGGAATACAGGTAAGAGAGGCAGTGATCTAGCTGGTTATTGAGGTGTCATCAATGTGACATTTTTTTTGTAAACACGTTTACTTTTGCTAGATAATGTATGGTTTGCAAGTCAGGATTTTCAATAAAAAAATTGATAAGTTTTGCTATGTTTAAACCTACTCCTGGTTTGTCAATCTTTTAAAATTCCTAGCTTTTAGCATAAATTAAAAAGTCAGCCGTTGTAAGTATACCTTTACCATCTATATAAAGTTCTTGTCTTTACGGAGGCTGTTAATGAAAAATACAGACAAACATAATAGTGTGAAAATATTAATAAAAACAGGAAAGTGCATATGCTCAACTACTGGCCAATAAATGGCATCGCAGATTGAATAAACTTTTATTGAACAGTTATGATGTAATCGAAAATTTTGTAATAGGATAATTCAATTATAAGTGTTTTTCATAACAGGAGTGTCAGTGGCAGTTCAAACAAAGACGATGGAACTGCAGCACAGTCGATGATAGTTCTGTATTCGGGCCGGTTATAGAAATAGGTAAGTGTAAACATTTCAACTGTTTTTATGTAATTGTGCATTGTTGAATGTTTCCTATGCGAATATGACTTTTGATGCGATTGAAATCAAGCTATTTATCACTGACGTAACTGGTGCAATGAATCCATTTCATCAATTTTGGTTGTTTTGTTATCAAAAAGAAACTTGACAAACAAGGAACGTCATGAGTTCATGCAATAAATTCTCTATGTGGCTCGTGCTAGGTACACATCAAGCCAAAATTGTGAGAAGTTTAAAATAATAACTGTAAGATTAATAGGTTAATATCACTGATCAGTTCAAGATGACGCCCTTGTCAACTTGAGCATGTAGTACTGGTTGATTGGCGATAGAGGACCCCCCACTGTGTGAGACAGAGTTTCACTAGTCTCTTATCAGACACACACTCTGTCAAACGCTTTTCATGAGTCCTTCGAGGGTTCACACGTTCACACTCTCCCGTGTCGACGAAATCACACACAATAGACGTGCTACATTATCACATTCTTCCCGCTCTTCACTCTTCACGTACAAACAGTATAGGATAAAGCCCGAGGAGGTCTACATTCTTAGCCGTGGCCTTTTTCACAACTAAGAGCTCCGAGGGTTTTAACTGACTTTTAACACATGCGACCATAATTAGGATCCCTCATAATCAACAGCTCGGTCACACCTGACTGACTATAGCACCATAATAGGCCTACCACGACAACTGGTCTGTGCTTGGTCAACAATAACTCTCCATTCCCGGCTTAGAATGTAGTGGTCAGACAAAGAAAATAATGTAGTGGTGTGTTTTAATAATCGTGAATCATCTTCACAGGCAATTGCCATTCCTTCGTTGTTATCATTCAGCCATTAATCCACCCATAAAATAAAAAAAATGACACAATCGCTTCTAGATTAAGTTGAAGACAGACTGCCGGGATTTTTGCGATCGATATGATACTAAATATTAACGAGTAATTAATTGACAGGTATATTGCAATTACCAAACACTTAATAATAATAATGACCTCACAAAGATACTTGGGAAATCAACTTGCAGATAACTCTAAAGCAATTTAAAAATCTGATCGATATATTCCTTCTTTACAGTCAAAAGACGGATTTGGTGGTATTGATGAGCTTATCTATCGCAAGTGATACCATTATTTGACTAGTACTACGTACGGATATGTGTAAATCATGAAAAAATTTACTTTCTTGATCATGGCTGTACCAAGGAGTATACCTTTGATTGTGATTGTACTCACCACTCAGTTCCATAGAACGTTTATGCGGTTCCTTATTTGCAGGCTCGAAATACGACGAAATAAACAAATTGTTTACAAATACGCCAGATTATACATAATTGTCACTGGTGGGCATAATAGTAGCTTTTCATTAAGTTGTTCGATTGTGTTCATTGAAGCAGTCTGTAATGTAAAAAAAATACTATCTATGCATTAATATACACTAAAACGATACTCAAACGATGAAAAATGATATAGGAAAAAAGGCAATAATATAATGAAACGATGATAAGTGATCAAGTGATTTACAACCTTATTATCATTATTTTAACCTATAAAAGGAGAGCAAAGTTTGTTACTGACCGCGTTTGGGACGACATACATCTGTCCTGGTGTAGTCATTTGAAATAAAATAAGCCCATATGTATTTTATTGTAGCGTAATGTTACATTAATCTCAGGAAATGGTAAAATTTCATGATTGTCACTACAAGTTATTTATTCCACAACGTCAGCAAAGAGGACTTATACATGCTACTCGTCGTCTCCTTGTGATTACGTAGGCGTAGGATTTGCACTGTTGGAAGAGGTGTTCCTTTAACCTTAGGGGCACAAAATAAGACAGTTCAAAGCTATTTGACTTCCACTTGTAATGACTATCAAAGAAGCGGTGAGTTGATTAATGATAGGGCCTGTCATTAACTCCGTGATAAAATATAATCCTCAACTAAACACGCAAAGTCAAACAACTGATAACTGACGGAGTATAAACATGATAAAGATAGTGATAAAATGATGTAGAGATGATAACACCAGAAAAACTGGTCTGTAACCCTATAATCTATACCAGTGTATACGCGTTATTATTTAACCGTTTAAAAAACGCTGAATTATTTCTGCATTAACCATGGAGACCAAAGGGTTTTTTCATTTAAAATGTCTTAGTTAGCTCTTTTCTGTTGCATTTAAATATCTATGTTATTTATCTACGACCATTATATTTATTATTACTCTTACAGTGCGGGGATAGACTTTAGACGTCAGAATCTGACGTCTGTAGACGTCAGATTCTGACGTCTAAAGTTCATCCCCTCAATGTAAGGGATTTAACTAAGCACATGCTGAAGTAAGATACTCATAATATGAATGAATTAATGGAATATGATTTGGTGAGTTGATAAACCATGACATCGTCTGTATTGTTCACCACATATTACAAAAACACCATTATTGTGGTACGTAGACATTGTAATAAATCGTTAGAAATGTGTTAAAAGACAATTGAGGAAGCAGCAGCAAACAATTTGTTATTAATTGTCACATTCATTGACTGTAAGTCTACCTGGTTTTAGGGATATAGTGATTCAGAAGCCCGTACTTGACTTCATAGCAGAAATAATTGGTTGGAGATGACACAGTCTAATCTCTTGAGAAGATTACAACAAATATAATAATGACCAGGTATCAGCAGGTGTGACGTCACTGCCATGCCCCCCCCCCCTCTGTATGTACGGCTACTAGTTAACTGTGACGTCATACCAGCGTGTCTTCATGTCTCACTCTCTATATCTAGGATGCCTAACCTAACATTTCCCACATGCACTACATTCTTACTCAAATCAATTGGCATGTCTGAGTGATATAGACATCAGATATATCGGATTTACAGTTCAAATTTATCAACAGTGTTTTAGATACAGCCAGTAGACATAGACCCGATGTTGAGCTAATGTTGGCCCACCGTCAACATTAACCCAACATCGGGTCAACGTCTCGTGTTTGCTGGGAGGGGCCATCCCACTAAACATCTTGATATGTATCCTAACTCAACTTTCTCTTGTTTCTATAAGAAACGATAAGATAATTTTATAATAAAAATAAGAGGACAGTAAAAAATAATAAAATAAGATTCTTAGTGGGATGGACGACAGGGGCCCATCCCACTAAGATTCTCAAAATTAAGATTATCTTAGCTTTATCTTATTTCCATTAGAAAAGTTAAGATAAATTTTAACTTTTCTATAATGAAGACAAGAGAAGTTAAGATCATCTTAATGATACGATTCTTTCTCAGTGGGACGGGCCCCTGGGCCTATTTTTCATAATTTGAAGATGTTCAGAAAGGATAACAAGCATCACCCCAGCAAACAAAAGTCGTTGAATCTGCGACGCTGACCCGACATTAAACCAACATTTGATTCAACGACTCTTGCTGTGACACAATCCTCCATATAATATCGAGTCCGAACAGTGTGAAATTAAGCACATTTTTTCTAATCACACCAATTCGAGATAATAACTAAACCTCCTGAAATTAGTCAGATCTTTTCTTATTGACAAAGAAGTGTCATCGGTCGGCATCATCAAAGAAGAGCTATTATGTGTCTTTGTTGCATAACCCTTGTGTAATGACCACGTCTGCGTGGTCCACCTGTCCGCCCACAGCGGGCAGCTGGGCTGACAGTGCCCTACAGGTCCCTATAAATCAGCAGCCTGTGATTGGCCAATGTCACGATCTCACCCAATCACGAGGCATGAGATTCACACCAACTTACAAGATCATCAACTCGTAAATACAGGACCATTCATTATTTGTTCTCTTCCACTTTATAAAACTAGTAAACTTACTGATTTTATTTATAAAGAATTAATAACGTAGTCAATTAATAGTATCTGCAAACTGAATTATTTACTGCTGTAATATTGCATATTTGTGAGATATATATCTAATTAAGTTAACCCTTTTTACCGCCGGTGTCGCACATATTTGGGTTTTCATTTTTTATTAGCACATTAAATACCACCTTTTAAACATGTTAAAGATAAAATATGACATCAACCAGCAATATTTGTAAACAGTTGACCTCCATTTTGTCAAATCTGAATAATTTTCAGTCACTTGAAGTTGTGGATCGCGTCAGCGAGACACAACTTCAAGTGGGTGAAAATTCAGATTGAATAATTTGGCGGCTAAAGGGTTAAGCTTCAACCCTTTCAGTGCGGGGATCGACTTTAGTACAGACATCAGATTCTGACGTCTAAAATCGATCCCCGAGTTAAAAGAGTAAAATATTTATAATGATGGTAGACCCATATATACTTAGGTACTCATATGAACCTAAGCAAGACACTTATGATGATTTCAAATAGAAGAAAACCCTTTTGTCTCCCAGAGAATATGTTATCCATGGTTCCAAGATTCAATTGTTTTTCAAGGGTCAATTTGATAAGTCTGATAATTTAATGTCATGTAAATGTAAACATTCTAAATGTTATATGATACATTCTCTGTATGGCTTGTTGGAGACGTCAGTGGCTCAATTTGAAAGTCAAACATGTGTGTGCATATCATATGTTACGAAATGTAGTTACGCATTGAGCATGCGTGGTGTGACATCACAATCTGACAAGTTAATGACGCGATCGCGTGATTTCAACTTCGTGGGTAGGGCCACTCTACTATACTACTAAAGTCTCAAATATTTACATGGCATTCATTCGCCGCTCTTTCATTCATTGTTTGTAACTTTTATAACTTGTTGCGCTGTCATTTCTCGCATATCTACTCAATACTATTGGCCTTGCTCTCACCTCAGTCTCGCTTTCATCTCGGCCTCGCTTTCATCCTGCGGCCGTATTGTTATGCCGCAGCATACCGCCAGAGGCTCCTAGGGCATCAGATGATTTTGTAAATAATTCTGGATGGTAAGCGCTCAGTCTTGCCCTTTGAAACAGAGAAGATGTGGCATTTTTGTCCTCCTTGCCTGCGGGTTAGCTGGTTGCCGGCAGCTGCTGGTTCTGCTGGCCACGCGGTCACCATAACATGATAACATGCCTACAACCAGCGAAAACTAGCATAGCTCTGATATATAATAATGACATGTCCATGATTTAAGAGTCTGGTCATGTGTATTACTGCAATAGGCCTAATTATAGTAAGCGACACCCATGATCACTTGAGTTGAGCTATCGTTTTCTGGCTCCTGTCTTCACCCAAAAACTTTGGTTGAAAGTTCTTGCTTCACCTGAAAGAAATGAAATGAAATGAATGGGGTTTTAGGCCACCTTTGTGCACATCTAGGCTAAACTGGGACACGAGAACCTTCTGAGGATGGTGAGATGAATAAGATAACACTGCCCTCCAGACACATGGTTCGAAATTCGGGCCCTGTCGGTCTGAGGCTGAGCACGCTACTTCTCAGTCACAGAGGCTACCCAAGATATGTAATCTTTACGAGTAGCGGGGAAGAACCATTTTGTTTCTTTAAAACTTAGAGGTTCGAAACCGCGATCTCCGACCTTCCAAGCAGGCAGCTTTAACCACTGCACCAGAGCCCCCTCCCTTTACCTGTCAGAACGTAATCTAACTCACATATTAATTTTATGATGATCAGTGTAGCCTACATAGAGCAGTTTAATCTCCAGGAGAGTTTGAAGTCTTGTAGTATCATTAGGCACATGTTGAAACAATCATGATAACATAATTCGCAATTATATCGGTACACGAACAATCCTTACCAAATTAGTTGTACTCGTTTTTTGGAGTGGGAAACAGTCGGGATATAGGCATACTCCTCGTATTGTCTACCGAGGAGAGTAAACTTATGCATTTTAATTTACTAATCGATGCTTGCGAAAAGTTGTTTCTTTTTTTAAATTACTGCAAAATTCCACCAATATTAACTAGGCTCATCTTGATTGAAGCTGATCACAAGACAAGAGCTGCATTCATACGATGTATTCTAAATACTGTATCAAACTCTGCTACGTTAGCACAGCATTACGCCAACATTGAACCGATTTTTAGTGTCCCAGTGGCAATCATAGATCACTGCGACCCCTGTTTGTGGTCACAGTGACCTCTGTGAGTGGTCACAGTCACCTGTGTGAGCGGTCACAGTGACCTGTGAAGATCCGTGTCATCTCGCGCCTTTTGTGTCAGACTCCCGTTTTACATCCATTGTTATACAATAACACGGCACGCCACCCCGGCAAACACGAAACATTGAACCAATGTTGGGTCAATGTTGACCCACCGTCTACGACGTTGGTCCAACATTGACCCAACATTGTATCAATGTCTCGTGTTTGCCGGGACATCTGCAGCAAACACGAGGCATTCACCCGACGTCGGTTTAATGGTGGGCCAGCGTCGCAGACAGTGGACCTACCGTACAGGGTCAAATGCACCCCTTAAAAGCTAGTAAAGAGAAAAAAGCTCATTAAAAATTATGATGATGCATTTTTATAAGCGTTGTAAACAGTCACATTTGATACTTTGAATGCTGATTTAAAGCATTAGAAGTATTTAGTCGTTAGAGGCTGACCGGCACAACGCTTAAAATAATATAGGTCTACTTTTGCTCAGATGGTAAATGTTGTACAAGTATGCTATTCTACCCCGACCAATGACAGAGTGGCTCAGCCTGTCACCTGATCAGATTTGTCGTTCAGTTGTTATTTAAATTAAGGGGTAGAATCCCATACTTGGGCCGAAAATGTAAGGAAGAAATAAACAAAGAGAAGGGATCGACGTGTGAGCCCCGTTCAGTCATTTGAGAATTTGAGAATTCGTTACTCAAAAATGTCAATCTCATAACTATTTTATGTAAAATGGTTAAAGCATTTGGAAGTAGTCAAAGTATTGAAGCCAAAATTCCAGTTTAGTGATACAATTCAAAGGGTTTGATTTGTTGTTATGTCACGAGCTCTAATAATGTTATCTGTTTATCACATATTACTACCGTGCCTCGACATTGTAAAAACGATCGATTCAAAGCGCTGTTTCTTCTTTGTGACGCCGGGGGCGCTGGGGGGCAGCAGGGCACCTCGCCAGATAACCTCATCTTGAACTTTGACCTGTCCCCATTCCACATGACCTGTGATCCCATTGGCTCGCTGTTGGCATCCCCAGAGGCCATACAGGCGTTGCCAGGAGACGGGTAGCCCATTAGTTACTCTGTGAGTGACACAGTGCTGTTTAACATGACACGACCCTTCGGGAATATCGCCATGCTGCTTGGAAACTGTTGATTGTGTTGTTTAGTTCAGTTCACCGAATCAGGTCAACGAGCCCTAGTTTTAGCCAATGGTAGAGACAGGCGGTCAGTTACGATATAAAGGTGGGGTCGCAGGATACCCATTTATTGTTAAAACAAGCAAGTTGTGGATGAATTCTGACACATTCGGACGCTCTCCACTACATTTGCGGAGAATACTCTCTTTAACAGTATTTTAACCCTTTCGGCGCGGGGACCGTCTTTATACGTCAGAATCTGACGTCTGTAGACGTCAGATTCTGTCGTCTAAAGAAGGTCACCGCGCTGAAAGCATTAAAATAATTATAATGGCCGTAGACCCATAACATAGGTGTTCAAATATAGCGGAAAAAGCTAAAAAAGTCATTTATGATGATTTGAAATTGAACAAAAACATTTAGTCTCCGAGGTTTAAACAAACACATTTCAGCGCTGTAAGGGTTAATCAGGCAGGTAAATGATGTACTACAGCCTCCTTCCTCTGGTATCTGACCAGGTTTTTCTGACCAGGTTTTTTATGTCTCGCCAGGTTTGTCTGTCCATGTTTTTGTTGTTGTTGAAATGTCATGTCAATGTTTAGAGATATTGATCCAACAACACACAAACGTATATTGCTGGGATACCAATAAGCTGTTCAAGTCCGTGTCAAACGCGCAGCAGATGGTTGAGTGCTGCTTAACCCTCACAGCGCGGGAATAGACTTTGGACGTCATAATCTGACGTCTGTAGACGTCAGATTATGACGTATAAGGTCGATCCCCGCACTGTAAGAGTAAAAAAGAAGTAAAAATGTATAATGATCGTAGACCCATAACATAAGTATCAAATGAATCGGAAAGAGCTAACTAAGACATATGATGATTTAGAATTTAATAAATCCCTTTGGTCTCATGGTTATATAAATATTACTAGACAAGTGGCATGCCTCACTTATGCATGAATATTCCGCGTACTATTAAATGGGTTCCATTCTTTTTTTTATTTTTTAGTATTTACATGGCTTGGTGATATCATATTACATCCAATTTTTAAAACATACATTGAACCGATAAAACACGGACATATAAAACATAGACCTACGCCCATATTTGTTTCAACATTGGTGCAACGTCAAAACGTTTAATTTATTGATATTCTTGTTAAAGCTAGGGAACATCACCCCTCCCACTGTTATTATTCCCTCCTGTGTGATCCCAGATCCACAGACAGGCGTCAACATGCGGGGTCAACAACACTTGACTTTTTAATCGCTCCCCTAATCCGCCAAACTGAACCATTTCTGACCCAGAGATACATTTTCCCGCGTACGCATTAACGTGTCAAAATTGGCTGTCACATCTCTATTATTATAGCTCCTTTATTGGATCTTCTAATGGTCAAGAAACCTAAGAGCATGACAAATTTGCTTTGTTGCATAAGTAAACATACGGCAAATAGAACGACATCCTACTTTCGACGGGCATGCCCGTTCTTTGAGTTATATTCTGTAGTTAACGCTGATTTCTAGAGAGCGATTCCGGGTTTAACCCTTGAAACACTGAAATGTTTTTATATAAACCAAGAGACCAAAGGGTTTTTTTCAATTTGAAATCATCATAAATGACTTAGTTAGCTCTTTCCTTCTCATTTGGATACCTATGTTATATGGGTCTACGGCTATAATATTTTTTTCAATTCTTTCAGTGCGGGGAACGTCTTTAGACGTCAGAATTTGACGTCTATAAAAGACGGTTCCCGCGCTGAAAGGATTGAAAGAGAAGGGTCCAAGACAGGGTCAATTTTATGCCACGGGCTAGAATGTGGTGCTAGGTCAGCTCTGTGTATGTTGATTGGCGACAGTGACACGGCTTTCACTGATTGTTTCACACAAACTATCAGCACTTAGCGATGATAAATAGGATGTACGTTGACACATGTGTAAATATGAGCCACGGAAACTAAAAGGTCTCTTAATATATCTGACATGACCGACTAGTAAATCAAAATAATTAGTAAGCCTATACATTCACATTGAATACAAATAAAAGTTTGTATTCAGCCCCTTTAACCGCCAAATTATTTAATTGGAATTATCAATCACTTGAAGTTGTGTATCGATCGCTGACGCGATTCACAACTTCAAGTGAATGATAATTATTCAGATTTGACAGAATATTAAGAACATTAAGACTTCAAGTGAATGAAAGTTATTCAGATTTGACAGAATAGAGGTTAACGATTTTGTTATCTTCTTGATCGATGTGACGTTTTATCGTTTACATGTTCAAAAGCTGGTATTTTTTGCGCTAATAAAAAAATTAAAAAAACGAACATAATCGGCTCCGGCGGTGTGAACGTTAAATTAAGAGAACTCATTCCCAGGTTGGAACAAATCCTTGGTTGTATCAAGAACTTTATTGGTTGGATGTATTCTGCGGCCAATTACATTTTTTTTTGTGGAAATATATTTGATTTGATTTGATTTTGTTCGAATTGTATCTTTATCTGTACAAAATCTGGCAGAGGTAAATATTGTGTTTTACAGTAGATGTGACCGTGATTGTGGATCTAAACACAGACACGCTGTCAAATATTAGCAATGTAAGAGATACTGGTCAAATAGAGAGGTAGTGATATAGGAGGCCTACATGTAGCTAGCAAACGAGACACGTTCACCCAATGTTGTTTTAATGTTGGTCCACCGTCTACGACGCTGCCCAACATTAAGACAGCATTGGTTGAATGTTTATAGTTTGGTAGGATACAGTGAGCCTCTACCTGGTGTGACTGATGCATCCCTGTATACAGTGGCCAATTCCTACACAGGATTTATATATGAAAATACAAAAAATAAATAACAAAACAGTATAAAAACAAGGCGAATACAATGAACTAGGAAAAATGCGTAAGTTACGTAATTACATATGTCACTAAGTATTTCAGCATTTTTATTGCATATAAAATTAGCATTTCATGAAGAATGTGGGTCTTATATGGCATATAATAAAAATCAAGGAGATTTTTTTCGGTATTATGACTTGTGTTGATAGGTAAGTCAGTAGCCGACATGGCTCAACAAATTGAGTGTTGCCCTGTGACTGTAATAAATCCTCAGTGTACCTTGTATAAAACCAGTCACAAATGTATGGCAGCATTACAAAATCAATCGATCATGATTTTGAGCTGGACGGTGGATGTTCTTAAACGAATTGATGTCCCGTTTTACCAGAGAGAATATGCTACAAAACAATAATAATTTATTGTTTATTTATTTATTGAAGCATATTTATAGAGGGTAGACATTATAAGCAGTCAAGCTATTTCACATATGTGCCTTGTGGTGATTTTCTTCGCATATACATCATATGAAAATAATCAGTAATTATAGAAGATACGCAACAATATACGTCATATGAATTTATAATGGGTATTAATTAATGCAAGTTTACTTGCAGATACTATATACAAAAGTACATGGTGATATTTTCATGATTATATACAATATAGATAAAATTAATTGACAATTGTCTGTCACCAGTTGCTCGCATCAAAATAAAATAGCTACAAGATGTTCTACACCTTGTAGTAAAAAAGACACTCTGGAAAACGTAGTTCTAACCATAATTAAAAGCCTCTGAACACTGTAGTGTGTTGAATTTGCAGGGCCAGAAAATCTTCTACCACATTTTTTAAATCTCTATATTTAGGAGGGTGATAGAGGGTGTCAGAGCGGAAACAGGTGGTGCTGAAGATGTACTCAGATTGTGTGGTATCTGTTGTTGGCGTGACTGCAGAAGAGACAGATAGCGTTGTCACCATATACTCAAACATTATAACAATGCCGGGCCAGCAACTGAGAAGCTGGGCCGGCATGAATACACAGTTTTATCTGAGTTGAGTGATCGCAGATCAGAGATATTGCCTACGGGGAGAGGGGGTGCTGAGGTCTCTATGCGATCTGAGCGATAATAGGAGTAGTACAGGTAATGGGACAGAACACGCAGACATCCCAGCAAACACGAGGCGTTCACTCGTTGTTGGTTTAATGTCGGCTCACCGTCGAAGACGTGGGGCCGGCATTAAACCAACAATGAGCCAAGCTGCTATCTGACTGGGGCAGAGGCAGAAGCAAAAAAGGGCTCCAGTTTTGCAATGTAGGAATGTGGCGAAAGCTGGAACACCGGTGAAAGCCGAGTGCCCCAATTCTGTCGCGGGCAGGGGTAGATAGCATCTACCCCTGCCCGCAACAGGATGGGTGTACCTTAAATACCAAATGAGATCTCGATATACCCATACTGATCTGCAAAGCCAAAATGCAGTATCTTATTACTTGTAAAGTAAGCATATCGCGCCATTTGGCTTGTACGGCAGTATGCTAATAATACGTTTTTGCTGTTGTACCTCGTTGCCGTTTCCTTATAGCGAACTCGTATCTGAACTTCACCGATTAAGATCTTTAAAAATAAGACAAATTTATAATGAATATATATCACAATTTATATCATCACTCGTTAGATTGTAGTTATTCCCATGTGTTTTGCAGCTTCCCTCATATTTCATATTATATTGATGTTGCTAGGCAGCGCTATCTCGTCAAGTCAAGTCTTCTATCACGTGGGAAAGGTAGTTTTTCAATAACTTTAGAAAGACGCGTTTGTCAACAAACTGGGGAAAGTGTGATCGATTACAATGTTATCATGACAAGAGAGAGCGTGACTATAACCCCAGTAAACATGACACGTTCACATAGATGGCTTAATGTTGGGTCTGCGTGGTAGACGGTGGGCCAACATTAACCCAATATTTGTTCAACGTCTTGTTTGGGCTGGTTTACCATGGCGATATACAGCTGTTATGGGGATCTTATCACTGAGGTCACTGTGGACCCTTTCGAGACAGGAGTGCCAAACGTCCAATCAAACACAACCATACCGTTGGTGAGATCAAAAAGCTAGAATCCTACCTCAGCATAGCACAGTCGTAACAAACTAATAAATCAAGCAGTATAATATAAAAACATATTATGATATTAAATAAAAATAGAACTCGTTGGACTGGTAGTTCAAATAAAAAGAACATGCTGATGTCTGTATAACATAACAAGAGGCGTAGAGAGTCAATCGATCTATCTGTAGTTCATTGCTTAAGGGGAAAAGGCTGATTATTCTATTTCTTTTGCTATAATTTCCCTGATTATAACCAATGTAAGTTTTTGGTTGTAGCAAGGATACTTGGTTATAGCTGCAGCCAGTCTTAACCCTTACAGCGCGCGGATCGACTTTAGACGTCATAATCTGACGTCTGAAGACGTCAGATTCTGACGTCTAAAGTCGAACCCCATATTGTAAGAGAAAAATAATTTATAATGGTCGTAGACCCATATCATAGGTATTCAAATAAATCAGAAGGAGCTAATTAAGCCATTTATGGTGATTTAAAATTGGAAAACCCTTTGGTTTCAATGGTCTATACACAATTAATTCAGAGTTGTAGGGGTTAAAATTATTCGGTTATAGTCACCAGGCTGATAGTTATAGGGAGCATGTAACACATACTATCGGCTTCAGTATCAACTGATAATTTTGTGAATAAAGAGGAGTGTAATCAGATCGCAAGCTAAACAGACCAATCAGAAGATCCCGGCTCTGAGGAGTGGGGGGGGGTGTATAAAGAGGTCAGTTGATCTGGATCTATGAAGTTACATCTCACCTTAAAATCTGACCTGGAATGACCGCGAGTAGAGGAGGCAGCCGCAACACTTTTATGACATATTTACCCCGAAATAGGTACATTAATACAAGGAGGTTCCCAGCAAACACGAGGTGTTGACCCAATGTTTATTTAATGTTGGGCCAGCGTCGCAGACGCTGGACCAGCATTAAATAAACATTGGGTCAACACCTCGTGTTTGATGGGTTATTATAAGACCCTTAAAACGCCGAAATACTTTTTGTATAAACCATGGAGATCAAAGGTTCAATTTGAAATCATCATAATTTAAATGTTTCAGTTAGCTCTGTCCGCTTCATTTATATATGTATGTTATTGGTCTACTCTTTCAGCTCGGGAATCGACTTTATATGTCTTAATCTGACGTTTATAGACGTCAGATTCTGACGTCTAAAGTCGGTCCCCGCGCTGAAACGGTTAATAATTATTTTGGTGAGTCTTGTACTAGATGAGGATAACCCTTGCATGTCAAACGCGCAGCTGTGTGCACATACTGTATAGTCTTCATAAATAGCTCCATTTGATTCCCTGAGAATAATAAAATGGGTGTGTATAGCTTCGAAGCGTGTATTAATATTTTCACCAAGGCTTTCTAATTCACATAGTTAGATCATCAGATAAATGCGATTACCAAAAAATGAGGCATGCATTATGTAGCAACCTAAAATTCGAGGCGAATATTCATCCAAACCTAAGGTCTCATGGTAGTCGTATATCTTTATTCTTCGTAACCCAAAGATGCCGGGTGCAAATCACTGCAGTACCGAATGTTTGTCATCGAACAGCATATTCAAAGGTCTGGAGTGTGCAGCGCTGCTTGTGATATAGTAACTGTTACACTATAATGAACATTCATTTGATAAGAACATATCCTGGTATTTGTGGTGCTTCACCAATTCTATATGATATGCCTACAGGAGTGAGTGACCTCCGACCTCTAATAGCTTATCGTTTTTGTAAAAAAAACGAGATACAGCACCCCTCACCACCCCCCCCCCCAACCAAATTCCGTGGTTGCCATGGAATTGTACACCGCCACCTATCAGTGGTTTACGTATACATGGCGCGCGCTGTGTAAACGAACAAGAACGCTGTTTTGAAAAGTCATCTGATATAGACGGGGATTTTTCTACCTCTTTATCTCACTTTCTGGAGAGCCGAAATCTGGTATAGATCGCAGACGGCAGTCACTCGTCTCAGAGGTATCACAGCAAACACAGCACATCTACCCAATGTTTGACTAATGTTGGGCCAACGTCGTAGACGGTGGGCCAGCATTGGTCAAACATTGGCTAGATGTGTCGTGTTTGCTGGATATCATGAACACTACCCCCATTGAAAAAAAGACGTTGACCCAATGTTGTTTTAATGCTGGGCCAGGGTCGCAGACGATGGAACAGCATTAAAACAACGTTGGGTCAAGTTGTCGTGTTTGATGGGAAGCGTTCTAAGAGTAAACGTGCGAAGGATATAAACACACATTATTCAACAGATATATATAATGACAAATAAAATCCCTTCAAATTTGGTAGAAATACACTGTGTGATCATTAAACAAATGAGATTGCTTGGCGTAAATTAAAAATATTCCTAAAACGGGAAGGGTCATTGAAATTAATGATTTTGTTAAATCAAATGATGCTTTTGACATTCAAAGGGCCTGATCATGTGACCCGTTATTCTGACGTCATCACTTCTGTGCAAAGCCAAAATGCAGTATTTGCTTACTTTACACGTGAGCAGATACTACCTACTACTACGTTGATCAGTCGGACACTGATCCGAGTTTAGCCAGACGTGACCAGGCTCTCGTTGCCATGGTGACGGTTTTCCGTGCACGTAGATCGAACCAGGGGAAGACGGTCACAAACGCTGGTAACCTTTATGTCCCTAAAAAACATGGTATGTACCAAGTTCAGCAAATGGTCATTAATCTGGATATGAGGCTTTTGAGAGTTTTTACACTTTAAGTATACTAAACTACTCTCCACTAGTTTTTTTTCAAATTCACTGATGCAATTTCTAGCTTCGAATGGCAATACTCTAAACAACAATAATGATTAGTAATTTACATTTCTAATAAGATTCTACATTTAGAAAAAAAATAATACATATTCGCGTCCACAGCAATTATCATGTTCATGTGCAAGCTGTAGCTTACATCCTATAGCAAGGGCGCAATGGGTTTATTTAGATTATGGTATAATAACCCAGCAAACACAAGACGCTGAACCAATGATGGTTTAATGCTGGGCCACCGTCTACGACGCTGGCCCAACATTAAGCCATCATTGTTTCAACGTCTTGTGTTAGCTGGGTAGAAGCACGGCTTTCTTGTGAAGTTTGGGTCAAAGTGCTCATAATATGGATCTAGAATTCCAGCTGTGATCTGACAATCCGGGCAGCCTGCATATTCAGGACACATGCGACAGATGAATTATTATCGGGCAGATTATTCTTTCTGGAACCAGAAATTTGCTTATTATTATGCGTTTAAAAATATATATGTTATGAGTCTACGACCACTACACATTTTTAATTATTCCAGTGCGGTGATCTACATTTATTTATAGCTCTTCAGGGTATTTTAAACGCGTCTTATATTAGGATGATTAATGCTAATAATTATATGTTTTTTTAATTTGTCAGATATAGGGCTAAATCACCAACCTGGAAACTGATGACGTAGTCCACCTGGTTGATTATTTAGAAATATAGCTAACTAATTATATTTAATTCGTTCAGTCTTGGCACAAATGTTCGTACAGTAGGCGTCGTACAGTCTTAGCAGACAAGTTTATCGGATATAATTAATTATTGGATAAAGTCTATAATAATTACCAAGTCACTGAAGTGGATTGTAATCCAGAAATCATTGCAGATCTGACACATGAGTTCAAATAGAGATAATTGGGGATATAGCTGCTCATGCGTTAAGGTAGGGATTGGTTGAGAGATGCATACTAAACTACAAAGCCAAAAGGTAGTATCTGCTTACTTGTAAAGTAAGCAGATACCGCCTTTTGGCTTTGCACGGCAGTATATATCATGGATGGTTACACTTCACAGCCATCCCAGCGAACACAAAACACTTAGCCAATGAATAGTACATTTTAAATGCATAAATTTATGAATCTAAACATCTGAAAAATGTAATTACATGTATTTGATTAACAAAGCATATCGTCCCCTTGGACATGAAAGGGTGTATCTGCCACTTTATAAAGTGGCAGATACACCCTTTCATATCCAAGGGGACGATATCGGAAACTATTAATCTGAGGGATTTCATTCTCATTTTATTTGGTCTGAATCTTGCTTGAAACAGCACAATTGTTAATAACATACTACAACAGACAGCCATGATCAATAAAATCATCAATAAATAACACAGGGCGGTTTTTAGTGTGACCATGGAGGTTATATGGATATAACTTCCTTGGTTCGATCATGGCGGTTAGAATATCCTTGATGCTGATGCGATAATACTTTAATCACTCTGGGAATGATATTTGATATGGCAGAGCGCTCGCTTTTTAAGCGATCTGGTGATCGAGCCCTCAAAAGTTCAAACATATATACATTTAAAGAAACCAAGCAACTGCTAATATTTTTTAAATTTTGAGTGTTACAAATTAACAATTTAGTTAATTTAGCATTATTTAATATTTAGAAATAGTAATAAAATGTGGTTTGTGATTTGCCCATGTACTCGGCTAACTACCTTAGACACTCGTTTGTTTGAGCTATTTCAGTTTGTACAATATATAGTACATGAATGTTTCACATATATCTTCACACATTCACAACCTTTCCCTATTGTATAACACAATCTAAGATGTTTACGCTGTCTGGTCACAGCGCTTCAGGGGTTGAGATTTGTTCACAACAATCGCCCTACTCTGAAAACGAGACGACCCTAAAAACTACCAAGTACTTTCTAATATTTCTACCGTTTACGCATAATATACCTTTCGCCTGATTAGCATCGCTTCCCCTCGTTTTGTCACTGTTTATTTATCTAGCATCGACAGCACTCGTTAACCTGACTATGTTTTGTAACACATTATTCCTGTATGACATACTTCAAATTATTTTCTTCAATGAAGAATAGTTGCTACGAAGTGACTCGCTGTTTTTTTCAAATACTATGTCTTTTTTCTAAATTTTTTACAGGTAATAGTTGAAGTAAAAGTATTAGCTCATTCAATTAAATTATTGAGACTCACACCTAAAAGTGGTGATGATGAATAAGAAACGAGCAAATGTTAAAATTTGCTATATGCTATATATTAAACATGTTAAAACCAATACAGTTCTGGTCCTCTGGATAAATTTGAAATTATTTTTTGGGTGACAAAACATCTTTAGGTATGAGCTTTAACTCGACTAGATGTTGATCTTCTGGTGGTGTGAAAATTATACCCCAAGGGAAAAACACTCAATGCTCAGCTGCATTGAATTTCTCACTGCTGTTGGTTTACTCTCTCGTCTATATACAAATATGCATACTTGACACGTGGGTCTTTTCAAAACTACATCCCCTCAGTATCCCCCTAATGACCTGTACGCTAGATTAGATCACACTACAGGCAGATAGCCTAAATAACCGGCAAATTGGTGCATGCATTGTGGCCAGCAGTATACAGAGTGAATCACACCAGTTTGTCTGCTCCAGGGGGTCTACAGGCATGGACAAAAGTACATAGTCACCGATGTAAGCTCTCCTGCACTGCTTAGGTACAATATCCCAGCGCAGACACCCCGCATGGACTGTACATGCCCAATGTGCTAGCTTTGTTCGTTTTCGTTTGCTTAATTTATTGGCCTAACAGAAGACATTGCTCTTGTATTTTCTGGACCAAAATCTGTTAAGATTTTCCGACAGATCCTTGTGATTTTAATCAGCATATCAATTGATATGATATATGGAGGACCATCTATATTCAAATGCAGTACACCAAGGGTTGACATTGAAAATTCCTTTCAAGCTTTTATGAAACTATCACGGTTTGTGGTATCATGTTATGAGAGGGTTGTTAAGTGGGTAGTCCATTGTAAACCTGATGACCATTTTAAAACCAATATTTATAGGAATCCGTGATGATAAATATCAAATGAAAACGGAAAATGTATTGAAATTGGAAAAGTAATAGCTACTGGTATACCTATGGAATACCACTCCATATAAGCAATACGTTGTACGTTATGACATGCACGAGTTGGAGTTTTCAACGATGCTCATACTCCGAAAGTTCCATGTAGCTCTATTTCATTGCAATGTTTCTCTTTCCATTTCACCCTTAATAATTAACGTTGATTACGACAAAGTGAGGCACCAGCATACACATGTGTCACCCTAGACCGGCCGCTTTTGGAATGCTGCACAACTAATCAGTGAACGTATGTTAACAAATACAGTATAAAATAAGAGTTCATTACTCTCCAAATCCATGGATTATTGAAACAATAACGTTTATTACTCTCCAAATTAATTGATTATTGATAGTGATATTGCATGTTCGACGCCTTTTCAAAAAACAAACATTTTTTCTCCCCTCTTTCCTTCCATAAATATAATTACACTTAATATCTACACATAGATATGATGTACCACTTCCAACACCGCATGACCTATACAACAGCCGGGGCATGTAAAGCGGGTATGGCATAATGTAGGTCTAATTCCAGCAATCACAAAACATTTGTATAACATTTATACAACGTTGGCCCAACGTCTTCGACGTTGGTCCAACATTGTATAAATGTTATACAAATGTTTTGTGCTTGCTGGGTATGTTTTTAATTCATCACCATTACATGAGTCTTTTTAGTTTGTGTAGATAGCGTACATCAGACCTCCACAATCGTCCCACCACCTACTCAAGCAATCCCCGTGGTGTGCAACACAAGGTGACAGAATCCTTATTGGCCGCTGATACCACCAGTGAGAAAGATTCGTAATATCTTCTTGCAGCAAAACCTGGAAATAGCTGGTCAAACTTTTAAATGAAAAATATTGATTTAATTGTAGACCAACCATTACTGATTCCCATCTATCGCGGGTATTTTTTACGTATTTATGGGTCATTTATTTTGCATAACACCTGTTGTTTTGTGCAGCACACCACTGATCTTCAAACTTTTTTGTTTGCTGAATTATAACATGATATATCTAGATATTTTCAGCCATTTTTTTATGAAATGCGCACAGAAAACATACCGAATCTGGGAATATGCCTAACTTGAATATTTTGAAGGTTCAACACGGAGAAAAAATGGTTCAGCATACCCACTAGTATGCGTACTGTGACCTTAGGTAAACGACATAACTCAAATAAGAGTTATTGTTATTCCACGTAGGTTTTGGTTGCAATGAGCTGTTAAAACGGAAGCTATACTTGTTGCATATAATGAGCAAACCACATTGCAGGGCGATGTTTTAGTGCGTTGTAGTTTTCCGGGTAATTTGCCATTTCGGCCTGTTTGTCTGGTGATCTCGGCCTCTGCTCGCAGCACGTCCTTCCGGCTGATTTCACTCTGTATAACGGCCAGTGTACGAGATGTAGGTAGGCCCAAATCGCCATTCATTTTCACTCACCAATGACTAACGCGGGAACACTGAATCCGATCAGGCGTGATCACGACCCCTACCGGCGTGTGCCGCACAACTCACCAGGTGGCGAAACATCAATGACCTTATTCACCCCCACCCCTGTGGTATTCACCCTCGGGTATGTTCGACACCTAGGTTTTCACCCCCTAGGTCTGCTATATCTGTGCATGTTTTCACCTTACTCCTCTCTCTGATCTCTGAAGACATCATCATGGCGCCACTACAAAGTGGACGGCCATTACGACGTGTTTGTGACGTCACGTCATGGTCCACGTAACGACCGTGTCCGCCCAGATGCTTCCCAGTAAACACAAAACATAACATTTGTACAATGTCGGACCAGCGTCGAAGACGTTGGGCCGATGTTGTACAAATGTTATACACATGTTATTCAACTCGAGCGAAACGATTTAGCCTATTAAATGTTATCTAATTTTTTTCTATGACGTGACGTTATAGCACAATACCATACATATTTGCGGAGGGTGACATAGCAAAATTGAAAACACCTTGTGTACACATAAGCCGTGTACGATCGTCCAATGATACACCTGAGGGATCACTAATGTTAATGACATGCTAATTATATGCACGGCTAAGTGGCACTGATTTCCTGGGGGAGGAATATTTCTAATTTGACGTCAGTGAGTGTCAGCTACACCAGATGAAGACAATAAAGTCAATCTGTTTTGAAAATAAACAAGATATTATAGGAGGCGCTGAAAAGACTCCACTGGGCGATAATTAGTGATATGAACTGAGAAGCTGACACGCCAGATGCTTGACGTATATTGGTAGCATACGCTACTAAATAAGCCATAAGCCCAGATGGTATCCGACTCAGCACTTATTAGATGTGATATCACACCATCTAAACCACAACAAGTTCATTCTCAAAGGAGTAAAGACAAATATAATATTGTCAGTACATTTATTTCAGGGGTGGTCCACTGTGTACGAACAGCGGGACACGCATGTACCCAGAAAGCACCACTCTGATTACAGAGATTACAGATGCAACTGGGATACAACTAAAACATAGAGTGGTCTATAGCTTTAATTCCATTCAATCGAAACTGGAAAAACATCTTCCTCAATTTAACACCCCAAAGGCTAATATCTGAGAATTTGGATTGCAGCTCAAATTGACCCTTCATGTGCTTGTTTTTGGACCACAGCTTGTTTTTGGACTACCATGTAAATTTGTAGATCTTTATCATATATATGTATATTGTATAAGTAAGTAGGCTTATACTTCAAAATATAAAGAGATGAGAATGACCAGCGCTCAATGGATGGAGATGATAAAGCTCAGCCCACCAAAGATAGTACTTGTTTAATAGGTATTCAAAATATACTGGTCAAGTATTACATTAATGACGTCCAACTGAGTTATCACTGACATGTTCTAGGAGAGGAGAGGAAATATTCAGTGTTACTACGTATACGTGTAATTATTAACTCATTAGAAAAAGAAACAAATGGTTCCCTGGATCAGAAACAAACAACCGCCAAAAATTTGAATTTTCACCCACTTGAAGTTGTGTCTCGACGCGATCCACAACTTCAAGTGAGTGAAAAAATTTCAGATTTGACAACAGGGTAGCTGCTTGGTGAGAGGACACGTGTTGCTGATAGAGCGTGTTACTTACTATTGCCCGTGGGGTGACAGACATCAGATATGACAGCCTGACAAGTACACCCCGCCTGTCACACGCCACAGTTGACACTCTTCTGGGCTGTTGACATCCCCCCGCCGCCGCCAGCTCAGCTATCTTAACACACGAGAAGCGGTTCAATGTGATAAGAAGTCAGATGTGGCCTAGGTGATGATGGAGATGTTTTCATATATAATACCGTAAAGTGCAGAAGAAATTGTAGCAACAAGAACAGCTGAAATAGCAGCACAAGAATCAATCGATGCTACGAAATCAAAAGCAGCATCTGAATGAAAAACAGTAGCAATAATAGTAGCAAAATCAACAAAAGGAAGCGCGACAGCAGCAACAGAAGCAAAAACGACACAAAAAGAAGCACAGCAATGTAAAACAGTATCTGCAGTAATAGAACCAGCAGTAGAAGCCTAGACTACAGCTGCGAGCAGCAGAAGCCGTATCTGTCGTACCAAACTGGTACCAACTGTTGCAACAGCAGTTGTACAATCAGGACCTCATCACGGAGACAAAAACCCTGCAGAAATTCTTCCTCTAGCGTAACGGTAACATGGCAGGCTCATAGAGGCATAACGCAAGGTTTTGTACAAGGTGACATGGCCAAGCCGGTAGTGCCAATTTAAGTTTGACACTGAGCAACAGAAACGTAGCAGTCTCGTGCGAAGAAACAAGAACAAATTATACGTTTTCCCCTGGTTTTTTTTTTCTAAATGAAATTTCAGTTCTGAATAAGAATCTGCTCAGTAAAATAATTTTAATGGATCAAAAAGCAAAAGCTGAATATATATTAAGTATTTGACCTTTGGTGGGCCTCTGACATGCCCCACAGAATTTCAGAGCTGACCTACTTCTGACTTGTGTGTGTGTCTCAAAATATATAGTTTTTTTTATCTTCAATATTTTCTGATCATGCAGCCTTTGCACTTTATTCTTGGATATATTATATGGCCAATATTGTGCTAACGGGATGGAGTTGGTCTAAAAAAAATCTTCACAGACCTCCCTTCGTCACGTTGACGGGGTATTGCTATAATCTGGATTCACTGCCGAAAGATGACGGCGATGACACAGACGTCATCACGCAGCTGACGGCATGTAAACAACCCGTCATCAGGGCTGTTAACCCAGGACACCCCGCCCTCTGAGTATCAATATGACCAAAATACAAACTAACGCGATACGTTGAGCTTATGTTGGTTTAAAGTTAGGCCAGCGTCTGCGACGCTGGTCCAACATTAAACCAAAATAAGCTCAACGTATCGTGTTAGTTGGGTATGGTATCAGGACAATCCCAGCAAACAAGAGACGATCAGCCAATGCTGGATTACCATTGGGCAAACGTTGTAGACGGTGGACCCATATCAAACCTCAGACTGACTTTCTTCGCCAGCAAAGAGTAAATCAAAAAACGTCTGATAATAGCAAGTACAAAGATTGACGCACAAGCGATAGATTATGGTTTTTCATCGTCTTCTGCAATTGGGACAATTTGACAACCGAGTTGACATATTCATGTTGTTAACCATGAAAAAGCAACACACTGTTTGTGAGAATAGTAATTTTGAAGATTTATACATTTCCACATAATGTAAAAGAATGCGCTGATAATATTTCTTCAGACGTATCAATAGTAGTCGGTTATAGTTCTAGTGTAATAATGATGCCCTGCTGAGGGGTCTAGACAATAAAGGTAAAGGTGCAGGTTTATAATTCGGCGTTTTTGGCGTATTTCGCGTAGAACTTATCGTACACATTGCCATCTTTGTCCTACCAGGTACTCATTTTCACCCGAGTCAAGTGAAGTATTTGCGGGTGAAGTGCCTTGCCAAAGGACACAACATCGGAACAATGTCCCAAGATTGAGAGGGGCATAACATGATATTTCAATGAATATCATGCACCAAGCGGGGCTCGAATCCACACGGCAGGCAGCGACATCGGCAAAGAGCCACGCTTTACCCATTGCGCCATGTCCCCTTCTAAATATATGTCATCCCCTTGGATATGAAAGGGTGTATCTGCCACTTTGTAAAGTGGCAGATACACCCTTTCACATCCAATGGGACGATGTGTAAGCCCGCTGTGTACACAATAAAATAAGGAAGAGTTTCATATTTTGACGTATAGGTTATTGATTTGTGCCATATATAGTCGGATATTAGTTTATGGCACAATGAGTAGTCCTATTGTGGCGGGTTAAACATTTTACTTCCGGTTCAGGTTCACCTGTCTTGAGAGTGAGTACTAAACACGCTGTTCACGCTGTTTTCATTCATGTTCCTGAGACTGTTTAACTTTCAAAGTCTAATTCTCCATAGATCCGTCGTTATTCAGTATTGTGAGCGCTTCCGTGACCTAGAGGTAACGTGCTCGACCTCAGACCGCCAAGGCTTGAATTTCGAATCCTGTGTTGGAGGGCAGGTCATCTCACAACCCTCAGGAGGTTCTCCTGGCCCAGCTCAGCCTATATGTGCACAGAGGGGGCCTAAATTCCCATTCATTCATTCATTCATTCATTCATTCATTCATTCATTCATTCATTCATTCATTCATTCATTCATTCATTCATTCATTTATTTATTCCTTCATTCATTCATTCATTCATTCATTCATTCATTCTTTCATTCATTCATTCATTCATTCCGTCGATTGTATTATAAACTTTTGCTCCAAACCGGAAGCAGAATATTTGGCCCGGATATAATTGATGTAGCTTACATGAGGAAAGTTAACTATATACAAGTTTCAGATTATCTTAGCAGGGAGATGTACCTCCCTGATCGTAGCACTATTCAGTAGCCTAGTTCTCATTTCTAGAGCAATCGTACATCGCACCACAGGGAGCCTGATCAAAATGAGGCTAATGACGTGGCTCATTAAGCCAGCGTCCCCTAGCGAGTGTCCTATCACCCAGCAGGCTTTCCCGGCATGTATCAGACCGGATATCAGACCTAGATCTGAGAGCCGTACCAAGTCTGGCGTACATTTATGGGTTTCTCCAGAAACCGTTAGAGGGCGCTGTGTCATGGTATGTAGGCACAGGTGGCGCCACCACCGGCCACCAGGGCCATAAACAAGCTTATTCAGCCTCGCTTTGGGCTTATCCAGCCTGGCTTCAGGCCTAACGAGATACATTTCTGGGTGAAATGAGTTTAATCTGATGGAATATCCATTAAGCTCCACAGGGGGTCGTCCTGGAAATCATCTGCATGTGTGGACAGCTGTCAGATCAGTAAAAACAGAATTCAAATCAACCCTACCCCTTCTAAAATCTATGTTACCACTGTCTTTTTCACTACCATACATGATGGACATTTCAGTCTTTGTTTGTCAGTGTACGTAACCATAAATGACTAAAATTTCCGTCAAATTTACTATATTCACACCAGTATCCCTGGATCATGGCATGCACTTCGGTCTGTAAGTCAATCAAAAGGGTTAAATATTATTAGGTCTTTCTATAATTTCAAAATCAAACTTATCCATATTAAATATAGCTATACTATACTCCATTCGAAACAGGATCATCTTTTTAAAGAGCTTAATGTCCGTGTGTTCTTGTAATAAGCACACAATCACCTCAATCGCGCTAATATGTACCAAAATGCCATTACGACTGATAGTATACTACCAGAACAGCAGTGGTTGCGTCAAATTGATCTGAAATTCAAGAATTTGTAGCAAATATTTGCAGTGTAATGACCCAGCAAACACAAAACATTTGTATAACATTTTTTGTACCACGTCGGCCCAATGTCTTCAACGTTGATCCACCATTGTACAAATGTTTTACTAATGTTTTGTGTTTACTGAGGAATTACTTATACCCAGGGCCAACCACGAATACAATACATTTAAAAAGTATGAGTCAATGCGCTTCCATAAAACCGTTCTTGCTATAAACATCAGAGGTGATAACGTGTGTGCGACAACACAAACCAAATAATATGGCATATTTACTCATATCTAATTAGCTAACCTCACTCAACATGTTACATTCTTCTATTGAAGTACTACACTATGATTTCATAAAAAAACGAAGGGTTATCACGGATCGCGAAAATGACAAACCAGAACAGCACATGCATTGGGCATTCTAACTTAACTTGAGAGACAGAGATATAAATAGTGCCAAATAATCCGTCGAAACAAACAAATGATTTTTAGAAGGACATTTACAAGTAATACCCATTACAGGAAAATGGCATTAAACATTATACCCCTACTACCATACAATAGCCGAAAGTACTTGGTTATAAACATGATAAACGTTGATTGTCATCTTTTCTCGTACATATATTTCCAGTCAGTTAGGTATAGATTGAAGTTGTGTATTGTCATCGCCATTCACAACGTCTAGGCATACACGTAAAAAATACCTCTATGGTCCTGCAATTAAGAAAAAACACGTTGAAGTTGCACTGTTGTTGTGGAGTACCAATACGAAAACACTTATTCATAGTCGTGATTACTAGTTACCGATAAACATGTGGCTACAATGGATACATGACGTTCAAGTTAGAAGTGCAAAACTTTTGAATTTGAATAATGCTCACTCAAACCAAGGACAAATATGTTGTAAATTAGATATAATTAAAGGTGATCTATCACCCCTTATATGGTATGAATATTTATGTCCTTATATGGGGTGATTGGCTATCATGTGACCCTCTCAGAGGGTCACATGATAGCCAATCACCCCATTTAAGGAAACACTTGTGCCCCATCTTGTGGCGACTTTGATTTATTTGTCACAAAATTATTCATACTATATAAGGGGTGATAGATCACCTTTAAAATATAAATAAAAAACTACTAGTATTTAGAGAAGAAAAACACTGTTCCGTTGTGTCTGATGCGTAATACCACTTTCAGCACTTGAAATAAAATGGAAGTAAACGGTTTTGTAGATCACGGCCGTTAATCTAACAACGACTGACCCAGATACCAGGCGTGTGATTGGTCGAGATGGCCACCTCGACCAATCACATCTCTGATATCTGGATCAATCGCTTTGAGAATACCGGCCCAGAATGTTCAGTGGAGCAAAGTGGGAGGCATGTTTTTATTTATGCCGAACAAAACTCCCCTGTATACCTAGGTGCTTATCTCTAACCATTTCTGTATAGAGTGATCTTCATTTCAGATGTTCAATTCTGTGCAATGCTGTAATACGTTTACCACAGCAGCCATAACCCTTGCGGTACTGAACGAGATCTAAATTCATCTATTAACCCTTGTACTGCTAAATTGTTTGTGAGTATTTTTCATTCATTTGAAACTGGAATTGCTAACGCAATTTCCAGCTTCAAATGAATGAAAAAAAAAACAATTGAGGAAAAATAGACATCTCCCAAATTCATTTACTGATTAACTGAGCATCTACCACAATATATGTTACACATTTTAGTGGTATTTTATTCAGTTTGAAATTTGCTTGAAAACGTATATAATATACGGCCTTAGCAGCACAAGGGTTGAGATACACTTACTAATAAAAACTAATAAATAATTTAAACTAAGTTATTTGGTCATACCAGTCCAGGTCACTTTAACTTCACATTGTAGCAGCTAACAAGACATATCAAGCCAATGTTTGTTTAATGCTGGTCCAACGTCTGCGAGTTTGTCACAACATTAACCCAACATCGGAATTGGTAGATTCAATTACCTGCAGCGAGAAGAATGTCAACCTTTTCAGCGCGGGAACCATTTTTAGACGTCAGAATCTGACGTCTACAGACGTCAGATTATGACGTCTAAAGACGATCCCCGCACTGAAAGAATGAAAATATTTATAATGGCCGTAGACCCATAACATAGGTATTCAAATGAAGCGGAAAGAGCTAACTAAGATATTTATGATGTTTTCAACTTGAAAAAAAAGATTTGTACATAAATATTTCAGCTTTTCAAGGGTTAAGCGGACTATTGCAGTCAAACGGTTGAACTTTTCAGCCTCCAAACGAGAAGTCCACGCAAAAAAACTGGGTAAACTATCAGCAGATTCTGCTGTTCCCGAGTCTGTCAGGTGATGTGCTGCTCTCCCAGGATGCATAGCGAGCTGCTCTCCCAGGATGCATAGCGAGTACCTGTCCCAGGGTGCACAGAGTCCATCACTAGCGCCACATAGCGGGGTGAGAACGACCTGTTGATGCGGAGCTCGTAGCTCTGTCGTCTTGTCAATGGATGATGCTATCTACAGCTCGTGGCCACATCTCCTCTGCATCAGCAACCGTCTCCTGGCCAGAGGGTGTACAGATGGTGGGCCTGAGGGGCTCCTCCAATACGAAATGTCTCACCGTGGACATTATAATCTAACACAACTCTTGAAACAAACACGTTTCTAATTGGTTGAGGTCGTATGTATACACCATACTTTACATTAGTATCCGATTGTCGTCGAATTTAAGTTTATTGGTAAATCGCTAATCGGAATACATTCTAAAAATGATGTCGTTGCTAGTTCTTGTAGAGTACGTCACGAATAATGCGCATGTATCACATTTATTCTAGAGTAAAAGTATAAGCGGTTGTACACATAACGAAATCATTATGCTCAATTTCCTTTACCATAAGTAAAAATGGCAAACTCTTATTACTCCATGGTTGTATAAACACTGGCGTAGTCGAGCCCGTAGTGTTGGCAAACTGGCTCTGCCCTTCTGTCGGTGGCCTCATCTTTTCTTGCAGTGCCATCTTCCCTATCTGCCTCCGCACTAGCCCCGTCTCCCGATGGCACGACACTTTACCACCTCTTTTGTACAATCAGCACTTGCCTACGTAAACCTGCTCAACATTCCATAACGATTTGACCTAGATCATGGCCATGGGATTGGTCACGATTTTTATTTAAGCCAATCACATGTCTAAGATTCAGATCATCGCGTTCCGCAATGTTGGATCTGGCATGTGATCAAAACGTGCACTTCTCTATTCGCACCCTCCCTTGAACACGTTTAGGTTGCGGATTGATTTTTCTCCCACTTGAAGTTTTGGGTCACTGCAGCGAATCACTATAACTTCAAGTGTTTTATGACAATTGATCAGGTTTGAATTGAGTGATGATTTACTCTTTTTCAAAATATCACTTGTGCTGCTACTATGACTTCAAGTGTTTTATGACAATTGATCAGGTTTGAATTGAGTGATGATTTACTCTTTTTCAAAATATCACTTGTGTTGCTACTATGACTGTTGTTGTTAATACCAAGAACGTTCTTGCTAATACCAAGAACTTTATCTATATAAAGTTCTTGCTAATACCGAACACTTTTTCTTGCTAATACTATTACTAATTTTGTTCTGGATACTGATGATATCAATATTACAACCACTGTTTGTTTTTGTTGTTTGCGTTGCTTCTGTTCGTGCTGGTGTTGTTTAGTTGTTTTTGTGCTCATAAACATATATTCTGTTATTCTTACTAATAGTATTATTCTGCTGTGCAAAGCGAAAATGTGGTAGGCTCTAACAGCTTAATTTTAAAAAAAGTTGTTACTGCCTTTTGACTTTGCCGAGTATTGGTTTTGCATTCTTGTTTCTGTTCACCTCGTCACTAACCCTGCAGCCGGTGAGGTTCTCCAGCACAAGGATTATGTCGTCACCTGGTAATTAAAGGGTATTTTATATCAATCATTAAAGCATCTCTGTTTTCATACATTTTATTTTATTTGCTTTATTTACAAGAGTTATTAAACAAGTCTAAATTATAGAATATACAAGTTTTAAAAAGTGTGTGTATATAACATTACTTAGGTCATGTAGCAAACGTTAATACAAACGTAAGAAAAGCATCTATAGGTATTCTATACATAACTAGACAGTCAGTCAGAGCATAGAGTAAAAGCAAAAATAGCTCTTCTAGCTCTGTGGTCAGATACTGTAAATCTCCACCGAGATCAATGAATGGTTCCTTGGCCCAAGGAATATAAATATTCATTGCTTGGCCCAAGGATAATTTCCTTGCTCGGCCCGACCCCGAAATTTTTCCTGGATCTGGCTCGTAATCCGGACCACCTAAAATTTAATGGATTGCTCCTTGGCCCGAGACACACCTCTGGTAAATGTTACATGCAAATCCATGCGATCCGGATCGTAATCGGGATCCTGGATCCGGATCGTAATCGGGATCCTGGATCCGGATCGTAATCCGAATCATCTCCAAAATAAAATATATTGCAGCTTAGCCCGGGGCAAATATGTCATTCAAATCTGTTTATTACAATTAAGTGATCGGACGGACAGACAGACAAACAGATAAACAAACAAAACAACACGACCAAAACAGTACCTCTTTTAGCGGAGGCAATAAAGTAGAGAAGTGTTTCATATGCATAACAATCTATGTAGTAGGCCTACTAACTTTTTATTTTTTGAATATAGAGAAAAACAATCAATAATATTTTGTACAGTATTCTGTAAAAATAGCGAATCTGATTTTTAAGTGTTAAATACAAACGAACGAACGTGTTCAAGTGGGTCATATCAAACATAATACTAAAATGCAATATAGTCAGATATATTCATTAAATGATTGCTGAAATACACTTAGTCATGACCCATTCCTAAAAATCTATGGTCAAACCGTAGATATCTAGGTGTTCTCTGTCTCAACGCACTCGACTTGTTTTTTTACAATTTTACCGTTGCTTATAGGCAAATATAAATTTGATCATTCGGTATAAAATTATAACCAGGACAGAACATCCCATAATTCATCTCTGGACTTTCTACCTGACTGCGGAATTAGTGAACGGTAGTCAGCACCGCAGGCTCCCGGTGTTGGTTTCGCCCTCCTCGCTAGACGGAGCCGTCCATCATCTAGCTATAAAGAAAGGTATTTTTATGCGGAATATGCCGGTATGCTTCGTGGTCTTGGATCCATGCGGGATTACTGCGAGATGATGGCGGGATATTGAGGGGAGCCTCGTTCTCAGCTTCACATCTCGCTTTGAAATCTTATGTCTTATGTGTTACATGTTTTCGTTGGTCTCAGCTTGAATCCAGATCCTTACGTCATTTTCAAGCGAGTTTAACCCTTTAACCGCCGGTGTCGCATATATCCAGTTTTTTTCTTTTTTTTATTAGCACATGAGGTACAACATTTTAAATATGTTAAACATAAAATGTGACATCAACCAGCAAGATTTGAGAATAGTTGATCTCCATTTTGTCAAATCTGAATAATTTTCACTCACTTGAAGTTGTAGATCGCGTCAGCGAGACACAACTTCAAGTGGGTGAAAATTCAAATTGAATAATTTGGCGGTCAAAGGGTTAAAGTGAATTACCTACTTTATAATTGAGTTGTTGTACTTTTTGTTAAAATATTTTTATCTGTATCTAATATTGTTTTTAAATGTATCTTTGAGGTTCGTGATTTTAAAATACTTTCTGTACATTGTGTCACACCACGTTAGTCAAATATATATTCATCACCAGCACGTTGAATCTACTGAAGTAGAATACAAAATAGGTGATTGCTGTTAACAAGTAAACTAAATTTAGGCCTATTATAAATTAAAATGAAGCGTGAATGAAGTCCTGTGTATACCACCGTACAAAGCAAAAAGGCAGTATCTGTTAGCTGTACGAGTGAGCAGATACTGCCTTTTCGATATAGTATAGATCGCCAGTATCATACCTATATACCTCTGGAATCTATGTGTTTGATATCATAGACTGATTGAGATATTAGTTTTTGGTGGAGGTCTCCTGGCAGGTCTGACTTGTTAGCCGTGTCAGCAGCCAACCATGTCTGACGTCTTCACCTCAACTACCTACATCCACAGAACTGGTCTGTGCTACATCTGAGTCGGCAATTTATCTCACACATATTATTCCTATAGGGCCTATATCATATAATTTTGCATGACGTTAATATGTACACATACGAGAAAGTGGTATTTCTCTTGTACAAATTACTAAAGTTTAGAGAAATAATAACTTGCTGAAAGTGTATCGCATTGTTTTTTTTATTAACTAGTAACTCACACCACATGTTTAGACCGCCTACAACGATATATAAACTCTCTATAACAATGGTAATTTATCTTGAGCACCCCCCCCCCTCTCATATCAAACAAACACAGACGCTGATCCTGTGCTGGTTCAACATTGAACCAACAAAGGATCAACGTCCCGTGTTTGCTGGGTGTACGATTCTCTCTTTTTCGTATATATTATATTAGTTATTTTCGAGTAGTCTATAACAGCTGCTGTTAGTTTTATAGGGTGCAGGTCGTAAGTGTCAGTTGTGATCTGTGATGTCTTAGTTAGAGTGGAGGAGGCGGCGGCACATCAAAGCCAGACTGTTCACGCCTCAGTGAGCACGGTATGTCTGCGGGGGGTGCTGACCATATATCACCGGTCATTAGTGTTAACAGCGCAGGGTGTCTGTCAGTGGCCATAGCTATCAGACTCACTCTGCCACTGAGCAGGCTTGGTTAGGGAAATTTGCTCAGTTTAAAGCATATTTGCTTTACGTTGCTTTCTGCACAATCATGGCAATATCGCGACAGAAGGAAGCTCGAAGCGGGGACTATACCCGACTCTTATTTCGAATGACTTCAAGGGTTTTTTATAGTGCACAGTACCATAGGCAGCACTGTACACTCCATACCTTTGAACAGTTTGGAGCACATAATTATATACGTACGACCACAATGACAATTCGAACCTGGTACCTGCCCCAGTCGATACGAGTTAACCATCGAGGCCGTCCAGCGGGCTTGAAGTTCATCAAAAACCAGATTCACAATTTTATGTGAAATCCTCGAAATAATATATCCCGCGAATACGCTTTTTCACTATAATAGACCTACACAGACCCCGTCATTATTCTAAACAATCGCTGCGTAGCTACAGTTTTAGAATGGAGCTAATTTAAATTTATTACAAATAGGTTCTGCATAGCATTCTACAGTAAACAACTTTTTTGGGTTTCGAACAACGACATGAAGCTTTTTTCAATACTGACAGGTCAGATATATTTTCAGCCACTTGAAGTTGTGGGTCGCGGTACTTGAAATGGCTGAAAAATACTCATATTGTTTTAAGTTAAGCACAAATATTTGCAAATATTGATGTTTAGACACACATTTCATTTCCAATAACAGTGATTTTTTCCACTGATAAAACATATTAAAAACGACATTAGTGATGATCAGCAGTATAAGGGTTAATAAATGCTTTTCAACGATTGCAGAATGTTAATTATTTCAACCTGGCCATCAGGATCATTCTAATCATCTGTCTATCACTGATTATAGCCCATTCCAACACTTCACTGCTCGTTAATTTGCGGAGATCTCTCACTTTGAAGTTTGTGTTTGTATCTCTGATAAAACATGCAACGTACTACCATATTGTCACACATAAAATTAATAATAACTATCAGAAAAAATATCAATTTTATGTGCACAATATCATACCAATTTCACTATAATTATATATATATTATGCCTACACGTCTTCGTCGATCACGTATATTAATATGTTCGCGAACTTTAAATTACTCATACAAGTAATTATACATTCACCAGGATTTCGATAACCTATAGGCCCAAGATTTACGTCACTTCTTCCTACCACTTAATTTTCATGATTTACCATGACATTTTCATGACTTACTAAATCATTCCCACGACTCACAAAGTCATTTCCATGAGTTAAATATAAGTTTCTATGTCCGAATTTGGATCCGTAACCATATCTGTCGATGTGTGTTGCTTTTAACACTCTCTGTATGTGTTTGCTTAACACTGTATGTCTATATATGTGTGTGTGTTGAGTTTAACATATTTAACACTCCCTGTATATTATATTCATGTGTGATTGTGTAGTTCCTCTGACCACTGCTCCTTGTTCTGGCGCCCAGTGGCCCCGGGCAGGCTTTTGCCGTGTCGCCCGCCATTATCATCTGTTCTACACTCGCCACAACTAAATGTCTGACTGCTACAGGCGCATTTGAGAGTGCACATGAATTTGAGTTTTCTGTTACTTAGTGATAAAAATAGAAAATCATATAGTATCTTCTGACTTGAATTATTATTTTGAATATTAGCGTGTATAGAAATAAAATATTGTCCAGCACGCACAAATCAGCATTTTCAAAATTTCAGTTTACACCCTATAACTGCTTATTGCCTCACAACTGCTCTGTGGTTTTTCAACATAGTAAAATCTTTATTTTAGAGTCAAATTCTAAGCAGCTTCTGATTGAATCAAGAGTTGAACGAGGTAATATTCGAGGTAATAAAATGCATTGTTTGGCAGTATTCATGTATACACTACTTCTTGTGTCGAGGGGGTTACCTACCCCATCAGTCATGACGTCATATCTACGCCAAAGACTGCGCTTTCAAACGCGCCGTAGCCGCAAGCTTTGGGCGATAATAGCACGAGTTGTGAGACAGTCTGTTCTGATCAAAGGCAGCGTATTCATCCCTCTGGTCACGCGTGCGTATACTGCGTACTCAATCTGTGACATCTAAGAGACATATTTCTGCTGATATGTATATAAAACAGAAGAAAACCATTCAAAGAAAAGAACAACACTAACATACATGTATTTGATGGTATGGAATTATACTACGAAACTGTTATTTCCTTATCACGAAAGACTACGAGAATATACTGACACTTCAGACACCGTATGTTGAATTCTGATATATCGTCATCTAAGTATTAAAGAGTTGTATCTCTCACTTGTTAAAGTAGCAGATAGAACTCTTTAATACCTAGAATACGATATAGGACTGTTCTCATCTTGTATAAGCAATCAAATTGATTTCATCTTTTGGCACTAAAACATCTGAGGAGGCATTCCTATGTCGGCAAATGACATTTAAAGAGAAGAGATTACCTGCCTTTGCCACCGACTGTTTGCAGGATGGAGACGATATCTTGTGATCAGGCGATCGCGTTAACGACGGTACCGCGATGTGACGTTGAACTCATTCATTATTTGTGTGTGGCCCTATCGTACATTCAAAAACCTTGTTGCTAGAAAGTTGCTAGAATGTTTAAAGTTACTGTACATTTAACCTTAGGTTAAGATTGGTCTAGAAAATCGCATGGCTGAAATAAATTGTATGGTCAAGGTCACCGGGCTGAGGAAGGACGTGTAAGGACGCTGGACCAACATTAACCCACAATTGGCTCAACGTCTCGTATTTACTAGGTTACTATTACGGACGTTGCCATAGTGACTCATGGCTGCGATCACCATAGCAACACCGGCCATGTGCTAGGCAGCTTTCATTAGTCTGAGCAGGGAGGTGTAATGAGCAAGCTAACGCTTTTGGTCTGAGTTAGATGAGTTTGTTCTCACTTGGATTGTTTCACGATTTCCTCAAATCTATCTATGCAAAAAAAACCAATATGTGTAGGATTAAATATCACCCACTTAAATGCGTTGACACAATCCGCCACATTGAGCTTAAGGGAGCGTAGATACCACTTTAAGAAGTTCCAGATTTGCCCCTTTAATTTAAAAAGAAATCTGTAGTGCAATTAAACATGAATTTTGTTTTGTCAGTATTACAATTGGGAAGCTCGAAACAAACAGTATGCCTACAGTTGTTTACATTATCCTATATATCATATATACATTTCTTAAACATACTTGAATGTAATAATAATATGGGTTTTAATAATAATTGTTGGTGGATTCAACAAGTGTGTCTTGAAGCACCCAAATGGGATAGTATCATTGAATCCCGTAAAATGTCAGGTGAATTGCATTTGCTAATCGAACCTCACTCTCATTACATGGCATAACACTGGATCCGCTTCGCAATACGCGATGACATGATTGCCGATCAACAACCGTCATTTCATTGTTTTCATGAGTACGACACTTGAGTCGATACTGCTTACGTATAGATCTTCAAATTTTAAAAATGAAAAACTGAGGCGGTTCTCAATGTGGCCATTATGACTGGCTGGTGACTATTTTAGTTTGACTGGTTCTGTAGGATGAGTCCTTATTGCTGACAGACTAAATCCAGATTTATCACTGCTGGGGGTGTGTGCCTACCTAATAGTAAGCCGCGATGTACACACTACAACCCTCAAACATGACACAACGACCAGATGTTGGGCTAATGTCGTAGACGTTGGCCCAACGTTGAGCCAACAACGGGCCAATGTCTCAATGTTCACTGGGTGACCCTCGACGGCCTGTTAACCGTTTGCAAGTCACAGGTACACGCAAAGCAAATGGCGCTGACAATAAGGTAACCTTATTCCTCAGCACGTTCCGGCTATTATCTGGATAATAACGCACTATCACCCGACTCATAAGAAAAGTCCGCCATTGTTGATTTGTGATATTTGCCCTTCCTGTCCGCCTCGCTCCGCAGCGTCTTTTCTTCTTGTATTTTTTTGTCCTGCAAGACAATTTATCATGTGGGATGAATGAAAAGTGGATAAACCAAGACGGTGGTAACGTATTGGTCCACAGCTGGACCAACGTCGCAAACCGTGTATCATCATTGCCCCGCCTTTCCGCCTGTATTTCGGGCGGTGTTTTGACACGATGCCGATGGCTTTGATTTCGTCTGAGAAGTAGAACCCGTAGCGGCATGCGACTGAAGTCGAGAGCTCAAGAGAAATTATTCTGTCAAAAGGTTTGACAGTTATACAAGGCTGGTGAGCAGGAAATTACCAGGTAATTTTAAGCTGAAAATTAGAAAAAACTCATATGCTGCTGACAAAGACTCATTGTCGACCCAGATCTGTAGCAAAATCACACAAAACGTACATGTAGTTAACCCTTTGAGCGCTGAATTATTTTTGTATAAACCATAAAGACCAAAGGGTTTTTTCAATTTGAAATCATCATAAATGTCTTAGTTAGCTCTTTCTGATTCATTTGAATACCTATGATATGGGTCTACGGCCATTATAAATAATTTAATTCTTTTAGTGCGGGGATCGTCTTTATACGTCAGAATCTGCCGTCTACAGACGGCAGATTCTGACGTAAAAAGACGGTCCCCGCGCTGAAAGGGTTAACAGAAGATTACTCAGTCATTACTTGTCCCCATAAAAGTTTAGTCATTCATTACCTGACCCTATAAGGAGGTATTACTACATACTTTCCTCGTGCCACTGCATTTTTTATTATTCCTGTCTGAATCATCAGCTCAACATCAAGATGACTAAGGTACCATGTCACAAATGAGGAATGTTCAAAGGATAACATCCACCGTCATTAAACGACGAGACGATAATAATTGGAAATTTATTCAGCTTGGCTAAGTCATCTATTTTCAAATATAGCGACCTTTATATACAGGTATGATAACATGCCCTTGGGAATGAACAGGTGGATTGGATCGATCATGATGGGAAAGTTATGAACATAATATGCTCATAATGTGGACCCACACGATGCATTCATTCATCTTCCCTAAAGCAAGGCTTGACTCCTGACGGCCTCACGGAATCATGCCTTACTTTAGGAAAGGTGCATTCATTTGTGATTGAGAGAGGTTACGTCAACGACTCGAGTGGGATTTATTTATTTATTTTATCTCGCAAGCTATATGCAGAATTAGACGCAATAAAATGCAAAAGTTATTGGAATATCAGAATAATCTATTATCATTAAATTCTGTAAATAATTTTGACCTCATTACGATGATATTATCTCAATATATCACATACACTGTACTCTAGCTCGGTAAAACTGTGCAAACGAAGTAGCAAAAGCGGACGAAATAAAAATTCAAGATTCTCTCTGAAAAAAGTTCCAATATATTCTTGCATGTGGTATGGGAACCCAAGGAATCTATAGAGATTGCTTGGGTTACCCGAGGAAAATAAAATCAGAACGAACCTGTTATAAACGAATACCACGGTGAAATCTAAGACGTTATTTCGTAAGTATGTTTTAACGCTACTCAGCTTGATATCACTGTCACCAAGGAGTTTATGTCACATATGGAGACTGCTTTCTGAGACTGAACATGACTGTCTCATACTGTGTCATGTTTGGCTGTGTCAGCCCTCCTGATTGCTGAGATGGGGCTGTTGATTGCTGACTCACTCAGTCACACATCTATCCTTATTACCACCTAATCCACCACTCTCCTCACCTGGCAGGCACCGCCACCGACTCTCTGTAACTCCTGCAAGAAAAACACCCTGCGAATTAAGTAGTATTTATGAAAAATAATCCGATAATTTTTGCGTTGGAAATATAAAAACAACTTTTTAACAGCGTAACATAGGCCTACATACTATGCAGTAAAATACAAATAAATTCTCAGGAAGAGTATTCAGCTGCCACACGTTTCATAAAAGTGTTTTATTATGTAATAAGCCAAACGGTACTAAATGGACAAAAAACGATACACATTACAACGTAATCACAGCTAAATACATTATTGATAATCTACCCACTGTGCACACGCCTTTGTTGCGACGTTGAATCAACGTCAATGACGTTGATTCAACGTCGCAACTACGTCGTGTGACCAGTGGGTGTAAGCCTTCATTATTTTTGTTAACTACAATTGGAGGCAAGCTGTATAAACGATGCATTAATATAATCTTCGGCTGGAGAGGTCTTGACATTAGACCTAAATCATTCACCTTAATGACAGGTGACTCAGAACCGCACCGACCCGGATCGTAGGCATCTGATTGGTCTAGATCTTGATATCGACCAATCAGATGCCTAGGATCAGGGTGGTCATCTTCTCGCCTGCGCACATTTCATTCAGTATACGTGACTCAGGTGAGTGTATGTTTTAGAGTGTAATCCCACCTCCCTCAGTGACAATGTGAGTCACCAGGACCGTGAATGAGTGATGGGGAAATAGAGTCTCCACCTCAATGATGGGGAGGATCACGAGAGATGCTCATAATGTGAAGTTTGTGGGAGTTCGTTTTCGTCAGACGGAAAAACTACACCTGTGACAAAAAGATGCATCCAGCGATCACACATCATTAAAATGAATACCATAATTGGAACATATTGAATCATCTTTATCCCAGAATTGGCACTATTTTTTATTACAAATGGCTTATTTGCGATTAATGTTTTGAAAATACGTAAGAAATGCGTTTTTCAACCCCAGATGAACGTTTTCTAAAAAGAAGTGTACAATTTTCAAAAAACAGTGTCACCTGGAAGCCCAATTCTTCTAGGAAATATTTTGAACTTAAATAATTTCACAAGCCACCTGGTTCAATCTTACAGCCAAAAAATAGTGGGCCAATTTAAATGGTCAGTTGTTTACACTATACATGTACTCTTAATCAATAATATGTGTGTGTGAAAATTCCAATTAAATCATTTGGCAGTTAACGGATTAAGATTATTAGTTCGGCATATGCCCTAAAATAACAATCTGGACTCGAGAAAATGCTATGATTTAGATTTTAGCATGTGTAATCTTTTCGCCGCAGCCACGATTCGGCTGCAGATGTATTATGGTTTATAACCTGCGTGGACGAAGCAATAAGACATCACTAGAAGCCAGTCATATCATATCACATGATTTATTAAACTGACCTACCCAGCGCGGGAAAGTACCGATAAAACGAGAAATATCTGGACCATCAAGTCAAATTTTAAATATGAAGTCACATTAGAACAGAATGTTGTGCTTCAGGAGCAAATGTTTTACTTGAATTTGGAATACATCAATTTAGGTGTATCGAAAACTTCGACCGAATTTTTGTCCCTGTTGGTCAGAGGGTTAATAACTTTTATTGGATGGAGGCATTGGTCAGCCAATTTAAAATGATTCATTCCTTGACCGCCAGACTGGACACTACGGGCGGAGAACACGCATTTCAGCCATTTGCCGAGCCTCGTTCTGATCTCAGGTCATGTGACACAACGGAAAAATGTCCCGTGAGGGATAATAACCCTTTAAGGCCTAACGTCACGGTTATGTCGCATTTAAAAAACATCTCTGAACTATTGTCAACTTGAAATATACTCTAGATTCTATCTCAGCAATAAAAATAATTTGCAGGCGCTTGAAGCTAGGCCTGGGTCGCGGAAGCGAGATACAATTTCATAATGGCTGAACATGTACAGAATTTCTGCCTGGTTCGGTTGTAATAGTGTCGTGCACGCATGCGCACTTACTGGTCACGTGGCACACAGCAAGTCTGTCACCTGGTTTTAAAGACTAAGATCCTGATGAAGTAGAAGTGACTTTGATGACGTCATAGCGGCGAGATTTACGCTATCAATAACAGGTGAGTCGGCAATAGGCTCAGCTGTTTATGATATCGTCATCAATAACTACAAAACATGTGTGATTAACACAGCATAGAGGGCTTAGCTGCCATCTGAGTCACTGACATTAAAGCCCCAGATAATCTGAGTTAACCTGCTTACCAGTGAAAGGATTGTAATTACCTCGCTTTAAATATAATTATAATTATTATATTTTATGACGCGCACAATTCAACTTTAATATCGGTCTGATAGTCAGCATGAACAGTCACGTTGTTGTATCTCTTGAAGGGAATAATGGCCCAAGAATAGGACTCTTGTCTCATTCAAATAACAAAGACATGACAGGTGACGATTGATTTATTTTGCCCCCGGAGGTACCCCCAGATGAGCTCTATAAATTCATTTGATGAAACATGTTTCGACGACTATTTCACAGCAGCCTATAACTTTCATTTACTATCACTTACATGTTAGAGCCGCCAGATGAATAACACTATTAACTAGAATTGTTCACATGTCACTGACATATTAACAGCGATAAAATCTGCTTGATGACTAACCTTGGCGTCCGTCCCACTGTGGACCCACTATCAAATATTATCTGTTGGCGCCGCATACCGATTGCTGACGGTATCAAATCAACAAAACTCCATGTACTTTACTAGTTTTGTTTGTAATTGCCTGTGTCAACTTGGCTCTGAGTATTGAACTATCTGTTTTTGCGTCAGTCTCTGAATATTCGCTAAACTAGCTTCAACTCGTGTCCCACGGGTCATGTGTATAGCGCGACCCCTCCCTATGAAGCGTATGCGCAAGTTTGGCTTTAGTGTACCATGTAGATAGTCTCTACTATCTCCATAAGACAACTTAACGACAGGACAGCATGCATGCAGCAAGAACGTTGGCAAAATGGCAACAAAATACCTGCCTGATTCGTCATGATCCATCATGGTTGACAGTAAAATGACACACAGTTTTCTGGCGAAATACATGTTTCCCACCAATAAAGTTGAAGACTTCAGCAGACTGACTCAACACATCACAAATTGTGCACACTTATGAAAATGGATTTAGCATACTCATTATGTAGAATTTATAATATTGTAAAATGCTCAAAGATTACGTCTGAGGTGAATACAATTTAACTATGAAAAAATTGTCATTTGTTGTATAGAAAATAGACAATGATTAGGGCAACATTTATGTCATAAAAATGTACAAGCACAGAAAATAAATGAAGTTACATTTTTTCTGTATATACCACGTTCTAAATTGAAAATATATGCATCATATCGTGTAATAGGCCTTGACCATTGATACATTCATATTTTATTTTCACTTCAATTTCATGTCGTTGATATACAGGTATAAGCTTAGGAAATCTTCGTTGGATGTTTGGATTTACATTCAGGTGACATTGTGCACAAAATGTCTCCAGGAATACGTATCTATATTTCTCGCGCTGATCCACAAGACATCGACGCCGATCTGGTTCAATGTTGGCCCACGGTCTGCGACGTTGACCCAGTATTATACCAACATTGGATCAACGTGTTATGTTTGCTGGGGCCAGCCAATGAATCAACCTGCGGCTTATGACATCAATTCATCTTCAGAATAGATGGAGAAATTCATCCAGTCAGATGCCCCGTGATGCTTAGCGCCTGTCTGGTGCCGCTTTAGATTACATCCATGGCAACGCTCGACCTTGACAACGCCATGCGCGTTGTAACGGTTAACGGTCACTTTTGAACTGAACAGGGCGTAGATCCACCTTATCTTATACTCTGCAATACGCGTCGTGTGTTTACATACTATTGCTAATTGCTTCTGAGCTGCAGCTGAAGAGCTGCCTAAATTCCCTTTGGGTGAGAAAATGTCACAAGGACATAGCCTAATTTAAAAAATGAACAAAACGGTGAAAATGTACTGATGAAATCAACTCCGGGGGAATTAAATAGAAATTATTTAATTTCTTTGCTTGACTTTCTGATCAAAATTAATGTGATCCGCTGATGATACTTCTGTGCATTTTATGATAATATTTGCATTAATTTTTTGTGCCGATTATGCAGATTTGATATATGCATAGAGTTAATAAAGTTTATTAACTCCATGATATATGTAATTACCGAACTGTAGGCGAGTACTCCTATTTAATGGAACGTCCTAGGCATACCACTTTAGTTAATTTCCATTTACCGATTTAGTACCTTAGCCATTTTAATAAAATACCGGTTCGAAGCTCAATATAATATTATATAGCTAAATGAAGGTAATTTACTGCGGCGGCAACTAGACATACAACAAACGACCTAGATAATGTCTCAGGTGAATACCATATTCTTAACAGCTGTAAAAATGTGTTGATTTACATACCTGAAACAAATTACATATTGAATAATTTATGATTCTCTGTTATTCGCATAGCTGCCATATTTACAAGCGCGGCTTTGATGTCGCTCACGCTTTGCGTCCTACTGGACGGCAAATTATATATTTTTATATTATTTAAAATCATTGAGTACTTTTTTGAATACTAGCTGTTCTAATCCACTGTACTTGCATCTATATAAGATAAATCTGTCTGTCAGTCCTAAATGGTTTTGGTTATTTTATGTGTATCTATTCATATACGATTTATTATCAAGTATATAATACCCACAATTTATCAGTCTTTAATTTATGTTATAAATTATCCATTACCATGATTAGGTTAATGAGAGCCATAACCCACCATAGGGGCAGGGAGGGGTCATCCACATGTTTTAATGATAAAATTCGATTCACAGAATGAATTTTATTGGGATACAATAATTATATCTTATAGAAAATACCACAGAGATAATCTGACTCACAATTACTTATAATTTATCCCGAGAGCGCAGAGTGTCAGTTGATGAGTCGGCGACATTAATGTCATCCTCAATAAAAAAACAGATGTCTAGACAAATATTTGAACGCTCCGCTCTTTGTACATCCCTTATGACAACCCTTTCAGATTTAAGACTGATTTATGAAATATATTTTCTGTGTCGCATTATCGTCAGTCAAATATAAAAAAAAAAAAAAAAAAAGTCATGAGTGATGTCACAATTCACATTTGCGAATTGATCAAATAGCTTAAAAATGTATTTATTTTCCTCTCAGGAAAACATACATGTGAGCCATGTTCCCGTACACAACGGGTTCACATATATGTCGTTTCCAACCGGAATAGTTAGAGATATGTGTGAATATTTAGAAGCTGATATAAGACAAAAATCGAATGGGTTGTCACTGTAATATTTATAAATCAATCGAATCGGAAACAATTCTTATAATAATAAATGTTATGATATTAATCTGTGAAATTCCCAACTCAACGGAAGTTCCCCTAGGTCTACAAGTGTCAGACAAGTCTGGATGAAAGGTGTGGATCAGAAATTCCAACCTGTAATTTGTGGTGATAATAAAAGTAAGATAGCATGTGAGCAGTACTGCCAAAAGGCAGCATCTGCTTACTTGTAAAGTAAGCAGATGCTGCTTTTTGGTTTTGCACGCCAGAGTAGGCATTCAGGGTGAGCGGGGTGTCAAAGCACCCCTCAGGGGTACGGTAATCCCGTGTTACCATGGAGATAATGTGGGGTGAGGTTATTTTACAGGGGTGATTAGACATGGAACTGGCAGTGTGATTACTCCAAACTCCGGGTCATGTCACACTTATGACGAAAATTGGGAGATCTTCGAATAATACCATGTTGGGAATCAGTAAATACGTTTCTGTGTTTTACTTTGCATCGACCCAGTCAGTCCGCGACCAGACTCCTAAAATCATGTGGCTGACAATAAATTGGAAAAGTTAAACCTAAGTTCAGTTTGATCAATAAGTGCTTAGCTTGATCAAGGAATCTACTGAATTTCCTTCGTTTGATCAAGGAATCTATAGGGATCCCTATACTGCTGTGCAAAAGCAAAAGGCAATATCTGCTCACTTTACAAGACGTTAGTAAGCAGATACTGCCTTTAGGGGGCCACCAGTCAATTCCTGGGGGGGGGGGGGGTTTGGAATATTTTTGAAATAAATATTTTGAGACTGATTTTTCATGAAATAAATAATTGTCTGAAGGACATGCTATAAATATATTTTTATTGGCTTTCCAAAAAATATTGCCTCACTTCGCTCGGCATAATTAAATGACGTTTCAATTTGTGAAGCTTCACGGCTCGCTAGCTCCCACATCAATACTAGCCTAGTTTGGGATCCAACTTTGTAGACAGAAAAAATACATTTTAGGAAAGTGAAATAAATATTTTGCTTGAGGCAGCGTGTGAAATAAATAAAATATTGCAGACAGGTGGTGAAATAAATCATTTGTCCAGTGCAAAAACTCCAGCCCCTTGGTTTGATCAGGAACATTATCTATATATTAAGTTCTTGATTTGATGGACAAACCTCTTAGCAATGATGTACATGTATAATAAGGGAATTTTTGACCCTTTCATCGCGGGGATCATCTTTATACGTCAGAATCTGACGTCTGTAGACGTCAGATTCTGACGTATAAAAACGATGCCCACACTGAAAGAATTAAAATATTTATAATGACCGTAGATCCATAACATAGGTATTCAAATGAAGCGGAAAGAGATAACTGAGACATATATGATAATTTTAAATTGAAAAAAAACCCTCCGATCTCTATGGTTTGTATAAGTGTATTGCAGCGCTTCAAGGGTTAAGTGTCTCATAATATAATCAGGTGAGGATGTTTATATCATGAAGGATACTCGTGGTGTGTTAGTAACTCTCTAAGGGTACTTACCCCCCTGATATTTACCCCTGAAGCACTTAGTGAGTGTGATGGTCAGGTGCTGATAGCCTGCGACATAGATGGGTGGACAGGTGAGGGTGTTTAAAAGCTTGACCAGTGGTCATCAGAGGGGTAATGGCCCACACAGGTTAGTTGAGAACCTGTGCCTCAGGGGATATTATACTATGCATGTACTGGTAGGATTGGGGTGTAATAGAGCTTTTTTTAAGGCGAGGTAAAAAACGGACACTTTCTGAATATATAAACTTGTTTTGGAAATTTGCGGTCCTGAGCCATTTTTGTTTATGAATTGTTGTGTGTTTCATTATATTGTTTGGGTGTATCTATATACATTGCTGTGATACAATGATGTGGTGAAATAAATGTGTATGCCAACAAAGTTGTGTCCCAGAAACACGAGACGTTAAGCTAATGTTGCTTGAATGTTGGGCCAGAGTCAAAGACGATGGGGAAACATTTAAACAACACTGGGTCAACGTTTCGTGTTTGCTGATGGCACATCAAGGGCACATCGACCCTCAGTATAGGACCACTCCCTGCATGGAAAGTATGGCCTGGCCTGAGAAAATAGCTTCAACATAATATCTAAATCAACAGCAAGTAACTGAAAGTTCTCATAGCGATCACCGTATCCTGATTCGCATTATTGAATAATCTTGCAAACTGATCAACCTCCGTTTTGATTCGCTGGGTGTGTCCCTTGTGCTTTTAATCTACTGATCATTTACTGGACATCCCTCGCCTGAGGGTCAGTTAAGGGGTGGATAACACAATTCTATTCTGAGTGCCGAGGGGGCTAAACCCTTTAACCGCCAAGTTATTTAATTGGAATTTTCACTCACTTCAGCTTCAAGTGAATGAAAATTATTCCGATTGCACAAAATGGAGGTCAATGATGATTTTGAAATCTTGCTGATAGATGTCACGCTTTATATTTATCATGCTCGAAAGCTGGTAATGAGCTAACAAAAAAAAATTGAAAAACATTATAATCGTGACCAGTGGTTAAAGTGGCGGTCATATCTAAAATACAGACTGTGTTTCATTTTCTGTATACATACGCTACGTTGTAAAAAATGAAGACAAAATATTACCCTACTATATGTGTTAGCAGACAGGAGGTAGCGCTACTAAATATAAATATAATTATAAATCATGCACAGTGTACAGAATAGTCTTGATAACAGTAATTTTGTGAAATACACCGCACCTGACTGTATATTTTTTAAAAAAATTAAGAATTTAGATGACGCATATGTCACACATTAGGGAAAATATTATTGCTATTTCTAGTATCATCTTCTTCGTCGATTGTAAATATTTTATGCTTGGTAATAAAGGCATGATCAAAGGTTCTTGCTTCCTTTAATGTAGAGATCGTACGCACGGAAGGTGTATGCTTCAGCGAATACAGTCTTTGTGTACAAATACTTCCAAGAAAATTGCTGGCTAGTACAGGACCTATATTGTAGTGTACTAGAAATTTTACAATGCCGCTTTTCACGATATTCAGGCTCTGGAAAATGTTTCACTCGTAAATGTTGACCTATAAAGTAATGATGTAGCTGATTTAAATTCGCGCCTATTACCGTGAGCCATGCATTACTAGTAGCCTACCTATGGAGAGCAACATTCTGCAGAATTATTGCTGATGTCAATCATACACAGATAATATTACGACATTATCATTAGGCCTAGATTATAATAAGACATTACCCCCCTTCCAACGCTGAAATATTTTTGCATAAACCATTTGAAATTATAATAGTCTTAGTTAGCTCTTCCCACTTCATTTGGATACCTATGTTATGGGTCTACGGTCATTTTAAATATTTATATTCTTTCAGTGTGGGTATCGACTTTAGACGTCAGAATCTGCCGTCTACAGACGTCAGCTTATGACGTCTAAAGTTGATCCCCGCGCTGTAAGGGTTAACAAAGCAGAAGTTTCTGGTTTTCTCGTAAAATGGTTACAAACTGTAACGTTCGGTTATTACCTTCCTGTTAATATCCTCCATTACGATAATAACAGAGTGGTCGCCGAAATCATAGACTGATATTGAAATGAGATGTTAATCTATGCACCCCCTGGGTGCGCGCTTTGTATCGGCATTTAGGGCCCCTAATCAACCACATATCTGTAAAGTGTGCTGCTTTTGACAAATTTCATCAGATAATGTTTTGAATAAATGATTATTTTAATGAAGGGCTACACCAATATTAGATGTCAGTGGACCTACTGCATTATATAATTATTATAGTATGATCCAACTGCATGATATCATATCGGTTTCTGCTGAAATTCCGTACCCCTAATTGTTTTGCTTTTGAATTCCTATTATGTAAAAATATTTTGCTGGTAAGCTGGTAAGTGTTCTTTAACCCTTAGGCCTACAACGCTGAAATATTTTTGTATAAACCATGGAGACCGACGGGTTTTTTCAATTTAAAATCATCAAAAAGGTCTTAGTTAGCTCTTTCCGCTTCGTTTGAATACCTATCATATAGATCAACATGTCAGAGGCCATTTTTTTTTTAATTCTTTCAGTGCGGGGACCGTCCATAGACGTCAGAATCTGACGTCTAAAGACGGTCCCTGCGCTGAAAGGGTTAAACACGTGGAGTTCAAATATGTTCAATATAGTTTTCCGTCATCTAAGTGATTATAACTATCATTTCTATCAGGATTAGGTTTTTCACTTTTGGGAAAATTCAAGCTAAATTCGTCCTCGCAACGAGTTCGGTATAATTATGATTATGGCTATATTGATGATACCATTTCTCATGGCTGTGTTAACATGAACAATACAAATAGGTCCACGTTGTTTCAGCGGAATTGTGAATTAATATTATCTCCCACCGTAAGATCCAATTAGTGAATATCCATCCGCTCATGTACGACACCACCACAAATAATCCTATTGTGTCTTGATGGTTTGTGTTCATTGTGTTTTCTGTGATTCCAATGTGTTCACCACTCAATATTGTTAACATGTTAATTCAGTTTTCAGTGTGTTAGTTAGTGTGTAACGTTACTGACCTCAGCTTGTACAATGTGTTGTCTATTTTGTACGACATGTAATTATAATACCATATGTGCTAACGTAAAATATTTATAAACCAGAGGAGACAATGCCGTCCCCATGGATATGAAAAGGTGTATCTGCCACTTTGTGAAGTGGCAGATACACCCTTTCATATCCCAGGGGACGAATTGTGTACACGTTGCTGTTTCTGTGCCGTACGTCACTGGTCTTCGCGGACTGTCATTCTGTGCACCGGAATAAGAAGCGTGCCTATGGCAGACCATTAAGTCATTATAACAATCAGATTAATGACTCTGCCTCGGTGATTGAGTTAGCGCGACACCGGGGACATCTGGGAACAAAAAACGCCAGACAAAATAGGAAAATGAATAGACCGTCACAAGCTGTATCAATCATGAGGCGACGTGAAATTACGTGTATAAAAGTGTTTTACTGTTTGCCTGTATACATGAGAAACAAAACGCTTTGTGATTTTAAGATTAACAAAATTTATTACTGAAACAGAAACAACTTTCAGATATTCATTAAATTGTATGTAAAAAAGTCATGAGGAATCACCAATGAATGCGAGATGCGCTTCAGGGCTCGTATTCTCGTACAAGTTACGATATCCGAAGCCTACGATATAACGTAATTTCTACAAGAATACGGGCCTACAGTTTCGACAGAGAGGTTTTTATTTTACCCTTTTATTCACTTTCAGATGTAGTTTTTCACAATTAAATGAAATCTGCATGTCTATGAATGATTTCTCTGCATTTCTTAGCGAATTATTTAATACGTGTCACCGAGAAATCTCTTTTCTGTGATCCTGGTTCTAAATTATTTATGCTTGAGTTCCTCCACTTCCGGTTGGATTAGAGCTCCGAGACGGCGTCCATGTTCTGGAACATGATGCTCCTGTAGATAATGGGCCAGTGACAATAGACACAGGACGAGGCTTTACTTTCCGGGAATATTATCCGCCTGAAGAAAACAAAGCGCATACCAAGCTATAAATCTCAATTAATTTTGAATGGCCACTAACCCCACCACATAGAAAGTTCTTGGTCCGACCATGGAATAAAGAATAATTAACTCCATGGTCCCACTTTACAAATGGGTGTCTTGCCCGTATTAAGCCAGGGGGAACTCCTTGTGATATGTCTATGATGAACAAAAGTACAAAAAAATATACAATTAATAGGCGTTTGCACTTTAGAAATAGTTACATGAGGTTTGATATAAAGGCGGATTTTTTATACACCCTCTAGACTCCTGATCCTCCAGAAAAAAATCAATCTGCTCGCACGCTGTGCTATAACGTTGTGTCAATGTGTAAGTTGTACAACGTCGGTCCAACGTCTTCGACGTTGGTCCAACCTTGTACAGATGGTATACAAATGTTTTGCTTTAGCTGGGTTAGCACTTTGGGTTGAATGTTTTAATTTAATCACTTGAAAACCAGATCCGTTTTCTGGTGGTGTTGACGTTCTCGGGTGGAGTGGGTGATCACGTGACTTTCTAGGGGTCACCCCGTGCCCCCTGTGACCTAGGATGACCCCATGAGGGTGGTAGCCCCTCAGCCGGCACATTATAGGCACATACTGCTCCCTTGGCACCCCCTCAGGTTTGAACGCCCAGACGATTCACAGCATTGATCCATCAAAATTACCCTTCTACTCACCAGAGGCCTCCCACGTCAGCAGGATGTGACGTCAGACTAAGTGCACGCATAAGCGTGACGTCACACACCCGTGATCAAGATAAGGCAGCATTTTCTAGCAATTTTTGCGTCAGATAGTGTAAGGAGGGATGTTGTAAATCCACGCTTATATATTGTGGACTAAAAGTAATGTTAGCTCTGCCTTTACAAATAGTTTATTTATTACAGTGCGGGGATCGACTTTAGACGTCAGAATCTGACGTCTGTATACGTCAGATTCCGACGTCTAAAGTCAATCTATGTACTGTAAGAGTAAAAATATTTATAATGGCCGCATACTCATAACCACTAGAAACATAGGTATTCAAATGAAGCTGAAACAGCTAACTAAGACATTTATGGGAAAAAACATTGGTCTCCAAGATTTATACAGAAAATATATCATCGCTTCAAGTTTACAGTGATTTGCTTGGTTTGTCACTATCTTTTTTCGACACAACTAAAGTTGTCCCTCTGGACGACAAGGGTGTGCTGCCTGGGGATTACTTTACTCTGCGGATTCTCACGGCCCTCTCACGGCCTCGTCTACTCCAGAACGTGTAGTAATTGCACCCCTCATTTTGTCTGCTCGCTTCTAAATGGAACACAAAAGGCGTGAGCGATAATAGGTGATGTTGTAAAGTAAATTGAAACTGGCTGTTTTATGGGTGTGCAGATAGAGTGCGGGGTACGCCTCAGGCTAGCCGGTGTCTTGTACCCCCTTAATAAACCAGGTCACCGGCCCATACATGTCTGCGACTGTAACTATGGTAACACAAGCCTTAACACGACACTCCACTTTAGGCATACCCATTATAACACCTAATTAGCATACCAGGAATTATTATTATAATAGATATAAGTTATATTTTTATAGAAAGGTCTGATAATATTCATGGCAAAAATTAATTTTGTTAAAATAATAATGTAGGCCCTATGTAACGTCCAATAGACGTGCTCAAGACGTTCTATTGGTCAACGTTGAGACACAAAATAATAACCCTCACATGGTGGAGCAAGAAAAATAGATTATATTTTCATTGGGAGGAAACATCGCTTTGGTTATTATATTATTATATTCGTTTTTTTAATTGTTAATCAGTACTAATTATTATTATTTTTCACTTTGTTTCAGCATCGCGGGAGGCGGCGTTCACACACGCTATCAGTGCTGCTGGTGTCGTACACGCCGTAGCCAGGTCGTGTAGAGATGGCGAGCTGACATCGTGTGGGTGCTCCAGGAAGCCTAGGCCTAAGCAGCTCCACAGAGACTGGATCTGGGGAGGCTGTGGGGATAACAGTGAATATGGATATAGATTCGCGGAGGGATTTGTGGACGTGCGCGAGCGCGAGAAGAACCATCCGCGACATTCAGATTCACTGGCGAGAACCATGATGAATCTACACAATAACGAGGCCGGCAGAAGGGTAGGTACCTGCAGTGCGTTAACCATTTCACGACTATGTTCATTAATTTTATGGACCAAGTATGGTATTCTACTCCCGACCAATGGAAGAGCAGCTCAGTCTATCACATGATGCGATCAGCCAATCAACACCGTAAATCACTGTTAAATCCGGGTGTTAAATTAAGGGTAGAATATTTTAGACCAGATTTTCGCGCCTTACAAGCTTTTATCATTATTAATAATACCACACCATGCTTGGTCTTAAATTAATGAAATATAGGTAATTTTCACCCACTTGAAGTTGTGGGTCGCGGTAACGAGACACAATTTCAAGTAGGTGCAGTTTATAGTTTCTAATATAGCACTTTAAGGGTTAAATGACTTTTTAAATGAGTTTTTCACTCAGCATCGATCTTTCTGTTTGCCCCAGAGTTTGGTCTTGCCTCTACCATTGTCCCATGCAGGGTGTGCCAAACCATTGTAAATTACATCAAATTATTATTCTTGGACGATTATGAGATATTGAAACAGAAGATTATTATATAGGAGACCGAGAAAGGTGTAGGAGCAGGGTATGATACCACACCTCTTGCCAGACCTCACCACGCGCCTCGTTAGTTGTATACTGATACATCAATTAAAACTGTCGTCCTGTGGCTTGATCTACATCTATTCTTTACGCTCAGTGGAAATACAAAGTGTTCAGGAGATCAGGTGTCTGGTGATGACTCAGTGACTGTGATTATGTGCCCAGTGTGTCTGGTATACTTATACCAAGAAATCTATAGTAACATATAGATGTCTCGCTTATACCCGTATAGCATAGAGCAATAATTCAAAGACAAAACTCACTTTGGCTTTATCTGCGGAAAATTGATCAGCGATGTTCACATTTGAACCATACCAAAATCTGTCTTTATTGACAGTGAGATTGTGAGGTTCGCAGGGACAAGTTACATCTCATTTGTGCATTTTTTCTTGGAAATAACTATTTTTTTTACAAAATTATCAAATTGAAGGTCATAATGCTGATCATAACGGATTAATATTACGTATGTATGCCATTGATGTAGGCTTATGATAAATTTATGCCGTAACTAGTAATCAATAATAATTATTATTTATCATCATAACTTTTATAGGCGTAGATATCCATGGCATAAATAAGTAAAAAAAAATATATATAAGCAAAATATACCAATAACTGTAGTTTTTCCATTAGCATGATTAGCCATGATCTTACTCAAGTGTTGATTCATTTTATATTTGACCTAAAGTATATTTTTATTTCCCTGCAAGCAAACTTCACTTCCGTGTTATGCCTATATCGAGTCTTGCGTTACGACTACATCCCCTGTGTGTGGGATAGGGGAGGGGGTGAGGGGTTATAATGGGTGTTTGCTAATTACAGGGGGTGACAGCGTCAGGCGGCACAGCCCTCTACCACCAAGGATTTAAAAAAAAAAAGACATTATACCTCAAGAAATACCCAACCCAAAACAAATTTTATATAATTACCATGTATATAAATTTTATCCTGGATGTCGAACTTAGCTAGGGTGCTGGTCACCTGTATTCGACATCCTGATGTACACAATTTTACTACAATTGCTTATTTGTACGATTATTGTATATATTTGTGTAAATAAAGCCTAATAAATAAAAACGACACACATCTACCCAATGTTTGACCAATGTTGGGCTAACGGTGTAGACGGTGGGCCAACAATTGTAAAACATTAGGTAGGCCTATATGTGTCGTATATGCTAGGTACAGGACATTTATCTTATGTGGTTCTGGGACACCGTGTCTTCCATTCTATGTTTATCAACTAATGATCTTCGGCAGACAACAAACAGTATTTTCACTCTCAATTGAGACTTCAAGGACTTAATTTATCACTATTACCTATTAATTACAGCTAGACATCTTTTCACATTCTATACATAGACAGATTAATAAACGTTTAAGTGATGATACTCGGATGACTTTCACCTCTGATCCGGTTTAGCCTTGTAAACCATTTTCGATAACTGGTCGGATTTTAAAAATTCACATACTTTCATGACTTTGACGCAGTAGTGACGGACAAATTCAGGTGTCATGTGTCCTTATTATAACCATGATAACACACCAAAGAGATTTGTTTAAATTCCGACTCGTCAATTCAGAAGCATTCCACTTGACATTGTCTTGATAGTGTAAAGTAAGGGTCACACATGATACAGTCATCAAAGCAGAGCACCACCATCAATCAATGTACTCAAATAGGCGATATTCGTCGCCTCGGAGCTAAAGGATCCTATCTGACACTCGTTAGAGTGGCAGATAGGATCCTTTAGTTCCGAGGCGACGATATACAGTGTTTCAGCAGTGTATTCTTAGAGGTGACTGCATGACCTGTATTCTCAAATCTGAACGTAACATCATGAAGATCATAAGACGTTGTGCTTGATAGCCGTTTCGAACACCGGCCTATTCTCGAACCTAAATGAATGTGTTGCGAAGAATTTTTTTGACGCAATGAAGGTTATTTTTCAAATTCGCTTTATCAAGGGTTAAGTATCTGCAGATAAAACACGATGGTGTGACCTTCACATGTAAGATCGCTGATTGATGCATCTGTGGTTGTTCACGTGTGCATATATATGTACCGTTGTTGATCACCGGTATTTATTCTATTTTAACTCTTTCTTTTAAAGAATTAAAACAATTATAGGCCTAATGGCCGTAGACTCATAAATATAACATGCAGCTACAGGTATTCAATTGAAGCGGAAAGAGCTAACTAGACATGTATGATAACAATTTCAAATTGAAAAAAACAACATTTGGTCTCCATGGCTTATACAAAAAAATCAGCGCTTGGGAATGTTGCAGGGTAAATAGGAATGTGGCTGAATCACAACTATAAACACTTATAGATCTCAAGTAAAACTATTCCAAATTAAAAAAAAATCTTTATGTATATATCGTCGCCTCGGAGCTAAAGGATCCTATCTGACACTCGTTAGAGTGGCAGATAGGATCCTTTAGCTCCGAGGCGACGATATGCCATTACACGGGCGGCTTCAGTTATATGTTGATATGTTCAGAATTTGGTGTTAACACGGTGATTTAATAACTCAACCGCAAGATAACATACAAAGAAACACTTAGACATACAGGTGAATGTTACATATTCGTTTGAAATCTGAAAAGTTTATCGCTTTTTGTTATCAAACATGTCACCCCGGCCCTAAACTTTATTTTTATTCATTCATTATCACATAAAATGTAATAATATTGTAATAATTATCATGACTATGTTGAACAAAATGGCAGGTCTACTAGTGGGTACAAAACATCTACAACTGTTGACATTGATACCGGTCTTCTCGTGCCGCCCATGACCATAAAACTTGGGACAAATTGTTTCACTTAACACTTTTTTCCCCTGTTGTTCTGAATACCTGTATCATACCAGGGTACTACGCGTATTATATATAGTACTATGCCTGTAGCTAATTGACTGGTGATATACCGTTTCGTCAGATGCCACGTAAATCAACGTGCAGCACGCCCATTCTAAACTGGATCTATACGGCTCTGCAAAGTCAAACGGTAGTATCTGCTTACTTGAAAAGTAAGCAGATACTGCCTTTTGACTTTGCACGGCAGTTTGCTACATAACCTCTATTATCAACATCACGCGTATTATTGGTCGAGATCGTCATCTCGTCCTATCATACGCGTTCGATTTATGTCAACTTTTTCGTGAATACCTGCGTGGCCCCGCGTTCTGCGATACTTGTTCAGGGTCATACATTTTAACACAGTTCAATTACTTCCACTTGCCCTGGCTTTACACTATAGTCACCAGGTAGTACTGTGATACTTAAAAACATGTTTACTTACAACGCTGAAATATTTTGTACAAGCCATGGAGACCAAACTTTTATTTATTTATTTGAAGACTAATTAGTTAGCTTTTTCTGCTTCATTTGAATACCTATGTCATGGGTCTGCGGCCATTATAAGTGTTTAAATTCTTTCAGTGCGGGGACCGTGTTTAGACGTCAGCACCTGACGTCTATACAGACGTCAGGTGCTGATGTCTAAAGACGGTCCCCGCGTTGAAAGGGTTATTTTAATAGATGTTATCCGGAGTGTTTTATTATAAATTATGTGTATCTCATTCAATGAGATAAGCAACAATCAGCACTAATGAATACTAAAATTATGTATTTTTAATGTAGGTCCACGCAATTAGTTAAATAATCAGTTGTACTGGGTGATATGCTATTATGTATATTTTCACATTGTTCCAACAAAACAATCATAAAATTGTTAAAGTTTTTTCACGCACAAGTTGTTATGTGCCTCGCTATCACCACCCACAATAATGGATGCGATTTACGTTTAGTATTTGAAATTTGAGTATGAACTAAAATTCAACTTGCTGACTGTCTTTTGGAAATAGCTTTCAATAAATGGTTATTAGAAGATAAGATGTTCAATCTTTAGCAAATACACTTCTTAATTAACAGCCCTGTCAAATTAAAGAATCAATGCTGATTGATGATGACCTTGACACCGTCTCAGACAGTCTGGTTTTCGCACACACTTCCGTGACTTAGGGTCTTGCTTAGGGCAAGCTGCGGGTGTGGTTCTGCATTTAAACCGCGCCTGGTACCCACGCTTGACACCAGAGCGGCGCTCTAACACCACCGGAAGTGTGCCACAGGAACGCTTTCTGGATCAGTCACGATATTTACTTTATTTATCGCCGTATGGACAGGTATTCTAATTCCTACTTAAATCAGGCTTCAAAATCAATTCAGTGATATTTTCTACAATTTCCAAACTTCAAACATGTTTTCGTGCGAGCCATATTATTAAAGGTCGGATTCGAAAAATTTGCTATTTATTCATGTACCAAGTGGGTTAAATGTTAAAATTTTGTGATATGGCCACCTTTATTCAATGCGAAACTAGTTGATTTCCAGAACAAATTAAACGAGTTTTTTTCTGAATGTTGAAAAACACAGCACCCACTACATAGGTTAATCTTGCTAAGAGAATAGGCACTTCACGATCAATATGGCTACATCATAGGACTAATATGGCTGACAGGACTCGCTGAGCTATCATCGTAGTCCTCGCCTTGCGCACGGACGCGAAACATTCCTCCGGATGTCAGGGGAATTATGGGAAGATAGGTTTTTAATCCGATCCAGATTCCCGTTGGAGACAAACCAGAGCGCCATCTAGTGAGTAGAAATCAGGATTTGTGAAGGACGAGATTGCTGGTGTCATCTCAGCACACCAGGGGGCGTCTGACCACACCCTCAGCCATCTCGCCCTCTGTGCTCTGTAATATTCTTTTTGACACATCAGCCATGATTCATGACGTCATGCATGTGGACCAAAAATTACAATTTGCTATACTGTGTAAATCCCAGTCAATTATCGATTCGCTGCAGCCAGTCAGATATCGGTAGATGGCAATTTTACGACATACCCAGCACACACGAGACGCTGAACCAATGCTGGGTTGATGTTGGACCAGCGTTGTAGACGATAAGCCAACAATAGCCCAGCATTGGTTCAACATCTCGTGTTTTCTTATATATAGCCCAGCTTTTAGTATGAAAGTAAATGGGGTAGATAATCTGCGTGCCGTGGTATTGTCCTTCACTTGCGATCGCCCGGGACATTTGTGGCGGCTGGTGCATTTGGTGACTTGGAAATAAAAGTGTCGTATCTGCTGCCTTCTGAAGTGGCAGATATCATCCTTTGTCGTCGCAGTAAGGATTTTGCCCAGATTTCAGGGCGGTACCTCACATGTGTAGCGAAGGAACGCTGTCACATTAATTATCTTCTCCCACAAAATGTACCGTCCTCTTGGCTGTGGCTTGTAACAACGATTTTAAGTTCGGGGTTCGGTTCCCGGTCTCGGCGGTTTGAAAGAAACAAAAATTTTTTTTTCCCCATCCACGTGTGAAAGTCAGTATTGTGGGGAGCCTCCGTGACCGAGAGGTAGCGTGCTCGGTCTCAGACTGCCAGGGCTCGAATTTCGAATCCTGTGGAGACCATCATTGAACCTTCAATTTTTGTTTATTTATTCTGTCGTTGAATTTTTCTCAACACAAATTAAAGAGAAATTGATATGCTTTGATCTATCCATAGAGGTACGTAACCTCCTTAGACATAATGTCACTAGCTAGTTAACCGTTGCATAACATTATCTCAGTCCAAAACATGTTTCCGTTGACGAATCGTGTCCGTCGTGATGAGTTCGTGATCTGCATTGATGATGGAAATCTAGCGCACGCGCACATTGTGGAGGCACGCGATCGAAAATTCCGAGCGTTTATTTCACGGCCCGGGGTCATGATGGGAGGTGCGAATGAGAGTAAGAGACCTTGTAAGGGGATCAACACTCCGCGATGATTTTAGACAGCGAGTGAGTCAGTGAGTTGAGCTTTCACGTTAGATTCTGGGATAATATGGCGACAGACATAACTTTAAAGCTGGAAAAACTCCAATATTCGAATCATATTTATTCGTAATTTCCAGGATGCTATCCCGGGATGCTATATAGTTGCACCTCAGATTTTTAAACAGATTGGGTCACTCTCTATATATACTATTCGATGTGCGACATCCAGCCATCAAACAATTCGAGACCCTCGAATCACATCAAAAAGTCACAAATAGTGATCATTTTTACCACCACAAATGTTATTATGCGAGCAAAACATATACTAAGCATGGGACCGGATGGAAAGATCCCAACATGCTAAGTCACCTAGCGAGTGGTGTGTAAAACACATCTGATACGCCGTCTAGTGTATAGGGTGGTGAAATATGCGGCATGGAATGGGGAGGGCGTGTCCAGTTGTCAAATGGAGTGCTGCACGTGGAGACGCCTAGTGAATTATGGAGTAATCACAGTGAGACTCTTCCTCACATGTTCACCTGTCTCCATGGTAACTGTTTTTGTAGTTGACGCACTGGGTTCGAGGCTGTTTCAATTCAGGCTATTATTGGAGCATCTCACGGCGATAGGAAATACACATATAGGCCTATGTACGCCGAATATTTTTGATATGTAGGTTCTTATTGAATAAGTCTAAACCTATTAGGCTATCGCCCACCGTGATTCGCTGTAATTTACGACGGAGTGCTAGAAGAAAATGCGAAATATTGAATATATAAATTTATGGATAATCTACATAGCTGTATACACACACATAAGTGGTAGCAGAATAGCATAATACATGCATCTTCCTGATAGCAAGGCTGGACGTTGAGGCCGACAGGCTGACGACCTCGAGGTCCAGCCTTGCTGTTGGGAAGATGAATACATGCATTTCAGGTGGTGTTCAAAACAGTGTTATATTCGGCTTATTGGTTCGTCTGTTTCTCTCTATGAAGGAGGGGGTCATTTCCCGGGGTGGCTTCGGGTCATGGTTCACCACACTGTGACGTCACGCCTGGTTGACCATGGAAACAATAGTTCGTGACTGGGGCAGTTATTTATCATCTAAAATAAAGTCATCCCCTTGTCAGCCATTGACTCTTGTTAATGAAATGGAAAGGGAAGGAATTCATTGCATATTTTTTTAAAAACAACATACGCGTCTCCATAGAGGGCGGGGGCCCTAGGGTAGTGGTTAGCACCGCTGCCTTTCACGCCAGAGTCCGGGGTTCGGTTCCCGGTCTCGGCGGTTTGAAAGAAACAAAATTGTTTCTTCCCCATCCACGTGTGAAAGTTAGTATTGTGGGGAGCCTCCGTGACCGAGAGGTAGCGTGCTCGGCCTCAGACCGCCAGGGCTCGAATTTCGAATCCTGTGTCTGGAGGACAGTGTCATCTCAATCATCTCACCATCCTCAGGAGGTTCTCCTGGCCCAGTTTAGCCTATATGTGCACAAAGGTGGCCTAAAGCCCGATTCATTTCATTTTTGTCTCCATAGATTTCGTATTGGTTAGCTGTTTTTATTGTCACTGTAACTTCCGGTTTGAACCGTCTTTTTATCCAGTTGAATTAAAAATGAGTATTCTCATTATCGAACACTTGGAAGTAAATGGTTTATCTATATTGCTCGCTATAGCAAAGTGGTACTGACTTATCTCACTTATTTGAGCATGTCTATTTTATCCGAAATCTGAACGTAGGCATACGACAAAATTCAAAGCACCTCTGTAGGTCTACGATAACGCTAGATTCCGTGATTGTTTTCTTCTTGAGCTTTTGACTAATTTAAGTGATAAAAATGTAACATTATTGTGTTCATCTCTTTTACAAATCCTACCAAATATCCCACCTCATGGATGCTACAGGCCTAGGTGCCTTACACCTCCCTGGTGATATCACTCTAAACAACATAGGTTCTTTAAAAAGAACCCTTCAGTACAATCACCATGCAACCCCAGGAGAGCCCCGCAAGGGTTCTCCTGGGGTTGCATGGTGATTGTACTGAAGGGTTCCTTCTAAAAAACTTATGCTGTTTAGATTGATATCAGAGTGTACCTGTGTATTTGTTTGTGCTCACGTGTTTATTCATATCCGCTTGACCTCAGTTCACCTCATTTCTGGCAGGAAGAAGGTCAAGGTTGTGACCCTGCCCTTGGTTCACACTTGACCTACGATCTCAACCGGGAGTTTCCTGTGTCAAAATCTCATTAATTGAACGTTTTTTTATCAAGCCAAATTGAGAATGGAATCACACAAATACGTCATGCATGTACCACGCAGGCTTACCAGTATTCGCCGTTGTGACAGTTTATATTCGTGTAGAAAAGAGGCCTAAATCCCGACTTTGTTGTGCCGCCATCCCCAGAAAAACAAAAGAATTGTTAGTTAAATATTTTATAATACACAAACCTATGTTCTCAATCGGCATGAACTTTCTACAGTTGATGTGATTGAGTTAACTTATGGGTGCATTCCGCAGAGAGTGCATATATTGACCTTGGCTTTCCCTGTGGGTCATTCTCGAATCAATTTATACCGAATTACCTCTGTTATGTCTGTAATTGACACCGCACTCGGCTGGTGGCGCTGTCAGTTATAATTACTGATTACATGACATTCAGACACGAGACATTCAACCAATGTTGGGTCAATGTTGGGCCGACGTCGTAGACGGCGGCCAACATCGACATTGGTTCGATGTCTCGTGTACACGAGGATAACGCAACACAATTAGATGAAGCGATCAAGATATTTGAGGATGCGAGAGGAAATCCCAATAAGATTTATGGGTTCAATGGTAAAGTGTCATGTTATTTATTTTTTCCCACTTAATTGAAGATGTGATTTTTTTTTTTCAAATTACCGACCCAACTACATGTATTTAAATGCTGAATATGTCCTATTTTTCATCCATATAGCGCGTAATTGCAGATTAAAAAAAAACAAATTAAAAACAAAATAGACTACCTAAATACTAGGTTTGGGATTTTGTTTTCTGTAATAATACAACTTTAAAAAAATTATAAGTGTTATTTTTTGAAAAATTATAAATTATAATCGACATGGTAGTATCTGAATGGTTACGAATTTTGTACTTCATTTGCGCATGTACGCGGTACTAGATTACATAGTGGTTGTCAGGAATTCCATGTAAGTTTGCATTTTTCGGTTTACAACAGGAGTGGAAAATCCCCTGTAGTTAGTATGAGCGCTTGGTAAAGTGGTCAGATGGACAAATGGACGGGGATAGAAAGGCGGAAGCCGTAAGCCTTTTTCTCTCTAACAAGCTGATGATCTACTGCCCAGTCCCGTGAATTACACACACCCCCTAGCGAAAACAAATCACATTGACCGTGTACACCCCCTCGTTATGCGCATGCCCATTCCTCCACCATTTTGTAGCCTCTCTTTCATTACACATGGGCACGGTCCCTGGTGACCAGGATGAAAGGCGCCTTGTCCAGACCATAAACATTCCCCGTCAGCCAGCGTGCGCCTAAAAGAAAACATCAACCATTCTGGCCATTTGGGGTTTAATCTTCCGACCATGTTCCGATTTAAAGCAGAATTTTATCAAACAAAACAATAACCCTGCACACTGATACATATAAGAACCTTTAATTAAAAATATCTGCTTTTATACACTCTATTAGAAGCAAATCTCAGCTTGGTTCTCAAATAATTTAGGCTATGTATGTTTATGTTTTTAGCAATGATTCCTAATATCACAGCATGGTCAATTCAATTGAATTGTATTTACTTTCTGATCTGAACACACCACAATGTCAACATGAGAAGTTTGTGATCATTCAAAACTGCTTGTGTTTACATTGATATCTGTGTTGATATCGCTATCCACTGGTTTGGCTGTCAAATCGCGATTCAGTTATAAACTTTGTACTTTTAAACATAGTGATATAGAGAGAGAATAGCTTCAAATTATTATGATTATGTAGATGTATCAAATGTTCTTCAGAAAGAGCTAAGTAGGTTATGGCATCAACGCGGTATTTTCAGGTTATCAGTTGGTTATGCCAATCAGTTCCGAACTAACACGAGACGTTGAACCAATGCTGGTTTAATGCTGGGCCATCGTCTACGACGCTGGCCCAACAATAGACCAACATTGGTTCATCGTCTCTGGTTTGCCGGATTATCACTATAGTCTTTTTGTGGCGACAGCAGGCGCACAACAGCCTAGTTATCGTCCTGGTCACATTTGGAGGTAGGGTATAGGCGTAGAGTGGGTGTGTCAATGGGCGGAGTTTAGACATGATTTATGCAGTGCGCCCCTGTGGTTTTTGGCCATCTCTAACGAGCTGGGTGAATCTCTTTATTCTCTCAACACCATGTATAAACCCTTTGAATCAACCGACTACATAATAATTACATAGGGCCGAGGTAATTTGAAAAAAAACTATTTCTGTATGGTTGTTATATAGAGGAGCAATTATGATATGATTGCAGTCAAATAGATATTTTTTAAAAGCAATGTAGGCCCCTGTATATAAATATATTATTTAAAGCACCAGAAAAAAATATGTGCTTGACGATATGAGTTCCGCGATCCGCCCAGCCCAGAGAATTTGTACGTTTTCTGTTTTCATTTTTAAAAATCAATGCTAATATAGGACTGAATATTTTGAAAATTGAGAGAATAATTATGTCACTGTGACGTATTCTTTGATTATTTGCTAGACTGATATGATAATCATTTCACTGGGCCTTTGATATATGCATTATGGTTAATTAAAAAAGTTGGGCTATTGCAATTGAAGCTCAGTGTCGTCGGCGTCGGCATCGGCGTTAACATTTACTTGTGGGCGCAATAACTTGAAAAGTTTTTCTTGTATCCTTCCCAAATTTGTTATGCATGTTACTGATGACCAGTTCTCGGACAAGTTCAATAATGGCCGAAAAAAAATAAAAATGGCCGATTTATTGCGATTTTTCGCATTTTACGTCTATAATTTGACCTTGTGGGCGCGATAACTTGAAAAAATGTCCATGTATCCTCTTCAAATTTGTTATGCATGTTACAAATAAGCAGTTCTCGGATAAGTTCAATAATGGCTGAAAAAAAATCAAAATGGCCGATTTAATTGCAATTTTTCGCATTTTACGTCAATAATTTGACCTTGTGGGCGCGATAACATAAAAAGTTTTTCATGTATCCTGCCCAAATTTGTTATGCATGTTACTAAAGACGAGTTCTCGGACAATTTCAATAATGGCTGAAAAAAATTGCCGATTCATTGCGATATTTTGCATTTTACCTCAATATTTTTTTACCTTATTGGCGCGATAACTGCAAGTTCAATAATGGCGGCGGGCTATTGTCGAGTGTGCTCTTGTTATCTTTTTTAAATGTACTGTTGTAAGTGAAAATAAAAAGTTTTTCCAATACATACCAACTCCATGAGAAGATTAACATTCACATAATCTATTTGTGATAAAACATATTATTCATTTTGTTTTTGTACTAATTGAAGTTAACATTACATAAATTTATATAAATAAAATAATATTTATACAAATTTACAGAAATTGATTAATATATAAATTACATAAAGAGTTTGGTTTATGTATGCCTACTTATAATTATTTTTCTAAACATAATTTAATTATTTTGAACAGTACATATTATATAATAATAACATTATTTTTAACGTATCAACACATGTTTCATTTTGTTGGTAGCGGCGCTTTACTTAATGATTATATATTTAAATATATTATTTGTTATTAGTATAATTATTATTTATTAATCTGGTAATAATCATACACTTGCACAAATAGTTAGATTATTGTGGAAATAGTATATTGTTTTTGGGATATGTGAAGCCCATAATAAGATATAATTGCATAAGCTGATGAGTGATCGTGACTTTCTGAGGTAGAAAGTCCTTTGTCCTTCGATAGAGCAAGGAATCTCCCACAAGCTTGACCAACAAATCTTTATGCCGTATTTAAGAAATCTCCTTTTTCACCAGCACTGCTCAAGATTCTGTCAAACAATAATTTTAATTTAATCTGTGACCTAGATTGTCACTGTTATTACAGTGAAGTGGCAATAAACAGTGTTTACTTTCGTCCCCGCCTAACAGCATAGAACTCTCGCTGAATTCTCGCGTGCACTGTGTCATGCAACATCCTGTCACGTGAGAGCCTCACTATGGCAACAGGCAGACGACAACCGCGGTGATTTGCATACGTATTAGACGGGAGATGATTATCTGGCCCCATTTATCACCGTTTGACGTATGTTTTATCCGAACAACACCGATTATGTCAAGAGAGACATTTTATACTCCACAGACATTTTGAGAACTAGCAGGTCCTTGAAGTAGGTGACATACGTTGAGGATATGGGATACTAATACATGAAAAACAGATGAAACAGGTTTAACCTGTATTGGGCCTAATTATTATTACTCATTAAAATAACATTAGACCTAAAACAAATTTCAACTGAGACGAGATATTTTTTGGCCTAAAATACTGTTTTGCCAAACTGACAGAACATCACCACAGAAAAGATGATCAGAAAATCGTTATCTCAGGGCCCTCAGGGCGGGGGTAAAGGGTCGACTGCTCCTGAAATATTTGTTCGGAAAGTAATATGTGCCAAGACATTTTTTCACCGCTAATGTTCGCCCACGATATTATCAAAAGGTGAAAGGAATGTAGGCTGTTCACTTCTTTAGTGCACTTATATTATTATATTCCAAGCTCCATAGGCGATCATTGCAGGCCCAGATGCCGCAACCTTACAATCTGCGGTCTCACAAAACGGCTGTAATGATGTACAGTAGTATGGTGACTACAGGACAAGTTTACATCTGCATATGGAACTTTTTTCCATTATTACATACGCATGATACAACACATTATTTAAGAATGGGAAACTTTTTCGATCATACAAAATATTTTCGATATGGTTACCAGAAACGTTATTTTCTTTACGATATGCATGTCCTTATAATGTTGTCACATCGAGATTATGAACCCTTTCAGCGCGGGGACCGTCTTTATACGTCAGAATCTGACGTCTACATTCAAGATTACGTATTAAGACGGACCCCGCACTGAAAGAATTAAAATATCGATAATGGTCGTAGACATGCACATATATATCTATAAATATAGGTATTTTAATGAAGCGGAAAGAGCTAACTAAGACATTTATGATGATTTAACATGTGTTTATTCGGAAATAAATGTCCACAAAGGTTCTTTTATATAGGCATACTTACGTACTTATTGCTTTATTATTGTGATTGCGTGAACCAAGATAGTATTCTACCCCTGACCAATCCACAATGATAATCTCGAATGACAGCACTTCATTATATAATTCTCTTAAATACCTGATCAAATACTATAAAGCTATTAAATGCATATAAGTTATGTTTAAAGAAATATAATAATTTAGTTATTTCTAGTGTTGACCTTCTGAATGTTGAATGTCAAAGACAGAAAACGTTGAGGCAAGATAATCGTAGCAGCTTGTCACCATGCAGTTACTGTATTGATTATGTATTGGTGCATTAAGCGATAATAGGTTGTTTTTATGCACTCGGTAGTCGTATCACTAACCAGGAGCTATTATGAGTGTGTGTGATAACTCACATACCACAGACTAAATACAAACCACATAAATACTAAAGAAAACAGACGAAAAACCAACCATAACAAACATAGGGTCTTCCCCAGTGCCCAGAGAGTGCATACGCTGCACGAGCAAACCAGCAGCGGTCCGGTGTTTAGTTAAACCTAACCTCACCTCTTAGTTCACCTGTCCACCGCCTGAGGACAGCACAGAACCGTATGTGTGGGAACCACTACCTGTTTGACTAGGATCCCAGTCACAGCAACCTGCTCCATGAGCTCAAGGCTCACGTGGCTTTACTCTACATGCCTTATTCACCCAATGAATGAATGAATGAATGAATGAATGAATGAATGAATGAATGAATGAATGAATGAATGAATGAATGAATGAATGAATGAATGAATGAATGAATGAATGTTTGTTTGTTTGTTTGTTTGTTTGTTTGTTTGTTTGTTTGTTTGTTTGTTTGTTTGTTTGTTTGTTTGTTTGTTTGTTTGTTTGTTTGTTTGTTTGTTTGTTTGTTTGTTTGTTTGTTTGTTTGTTTGCTTGTTTGCTTGTTTGCTTGTTTGTTTTTTGTTTGTTTGTCTTTCTGTGACCAGAGCAATCTCTTCCTATCGGTACACTCGACCTCACGGTCTCGTGGGTGGGGCGCTGGTGACAGCATGTTTGTTTGTTTGTTTGTTTATTTGTTTGCTTGTTTGTTTGTTTGTTTGTTTGTTGGTTTGTTGGTTTGTTGGTTTGTTTGTTTGTTTGTTTGCGCAGGGCATACTTGTACAAGTACTACTCTAACACACTAATTATAGGCCTATTACTTTTGTCTTTAAGGTTCTCACTTTAGGCTTCTATGCGTACCTGCATAATAAAACTGTATTTCCTAGTAAGCCAAAATGGGTAAACCCCCTTTAATTTAGCGGTGCAAATGCGTCCCTAAAAATTATGCTAAGCTCCAGATAAACACATTGCTTTATTCACTACAGCGATATTTTGCTATTCACATACGGTAGTGATACGGCGTATCAGTTCAGCAGCTTTTATACATGAAGCAAGTATTGAGTTTACAGTAATGGAGTTGATTTCACCAGAATGATATCTACAATATGTATATGTTATCTGTCTATTTTACGCCACATGCGGAACAGTAAATAGCGGTGTGTGACAATATGACGGGTATAATCTCTAATTACCTCATTTATCGCCCACTACATCGTGAGAAGTGAGGTCGCCTCACACGGAGGAGACATACAGCTGGCAGTGAGTGACTGACCTTAGATAGCGATAACATTTAATGATGTATTAACCCTTCAAGCGCTGATTTTTTGTATTTAAAACATGACGACCAAAGGGGTTTCTTCAATTAAATCAGCATAAATGTCTTATTCAGCTCTTTCTGATTCATTTGAATGCCTATGGTATGGGTCTACGGCCATTATAAATATTTTAATTCTTACAGTGCGGGGATAGACTTTAGTCGTCAGAATTTTGACAAATAAAGTCTATCCCCGCACTGTAAGGGTTAACCCTTTAACCGCCGGCTCCGATGATATTCCGATTCGGTTTTTCATTTTGTTTTATTGGCACATACGGTACCACCTTTTAAACATGTTAAAGATAAAACGTAACATCAATCAGCAATATTTGTAAATATTTAACCTTCATTTTGTCAAATCTGAATAATTTTGAGTCGTTTGAAGTTGTGGATCGCGTGAGTGAGACACAACTTCAAGTGAGTGAAAATTACAATTAAAGAGTTTGGCGGTTAAAGGGTTAACGTAGCCGTACTGATGGCAAGAATCTAAGATTTTAAAGTATTTACTCATTATATCGTATATATCGCACTGGAATTATAATAATTCAAACTTCATGTTGATATTATCATACAGTAGGCCCTACAGTCAAAAATAAAACTCAATTGTTTTATTTCACAACCATTCGCGATCAGTTTCACAGAATGCAACAGTGAATATATAAATATGTAAATAGTATAAATAATTAAAAGCTAAAAACAAGCCTAAATAATTTGGGTTCAGAAAAGAAGGGACGGCAAAATCTGTGAGTTATACACACAATTTTATCAATCTTTTGCTCGACTTGATATGTACAACTACGGAACTCACCCAACTATTTTGCCAGTTGTAAACACATTTCGAGGATGTTATGATCGAACTCCACACTCCATACTCATTAAAACTATGTGTGGGAATGGATGTTGACACAGGTGAATGCTCATTCCGAATATGGAATGACTTGAAGGTGTGAATCAAGATAGTGGAATCCGGTGGAAACTTCAAATAAACAACGATAGTTCAGCACTTATAAGTAAGGTGAAGAATTAGTCGAATATAATATGCAAACGTAGCCTAGATATAGGAGGATAAGTGCCCCTGCATGGTTGAGAGGGTGCTGGTGATAACATACTAGGTGATTTATATCATAAACAAGTGGTAGTGATACTGATTATTGACATAAAGTTAGACTTCTACCTCTATGTTATTACTGACTGGCGCAAAAGGAAAACTTTGTAATAATATAGATATATAATAATAAAAAAACGAAATTATATCAAAAGCCAAGAGGGTAACTATTTTGTGATCACTAAAAAACGTTGTTTTAGACATTCTAACGATATGATCAGTCAGGCATGCTGAAGACCAGTTGTGTAGTGCAGGGAGATATGAAGAAGGATGATTGATATTTTCAGCTATTGGTATCGATTTAATGGGCTAATTACAGCCGAATAAAGATATCAAGGCTACATGTCGCAGCACAGCAAACATGAGGCTTTTAACCAATGGTGTTTCAGTGTTGGGACAGCGTCGAAGACGGTAGCCCAACACTGTAACAGCTTTGGATAAATGCCACAGTTCTGATCGCCGCCCTCCAGCCATGTATATCACCTCTGCGGTCGCTGAGTGCTCCACTATATCAAGGAGGTTATATAACCTCCTTGACTATATGCTGGATTTGACCTCAGTATCCTATGTTCCCCGAGAATAAAATATCACCTGTGTCAATCAAGAAAATGAGTGTCACTTGGTTTTCAAAATGCATTAAACTTGCTCAATGAAAAAAAATGACATTGCCTTCCCACTGACACACTTGCAGTTGCGTTTAATTGCATATAGTTGGAATACAAATCGAAAATTCACGCTGTAACAGGCCACGCTAAACAATATAGGTTCTTTAAAGAAGAACCCTGCAAGGGTTCTTCTAGGGTTGCATGGTGGTTGTACTGAAGAGTTCCTTCTAAAGAACCTATATTGTTTAGAGTGCATATAGTATTATTTCAAAAGGAGCTGGAAACAATAGACGCATTTATTAGAAACGGACAGTTCAGGAAAAATAAATATGGTTGCGCAGGGAACGTATTTGTTGTAGTGTGAGGGAGTAAATACTGCTTTTATACGTCGCTTTCTCCTGGTACATATTGTGGCGACAGAATAAGCCCGGAATCGGTATTATATCTTACTCTTATCGAATGAGTCTTTGAAATATCTCAGACTAGAGCCCTTTGAACAGTTCGAAACACTGTATGTACCACCACGATGCGGACCGGCTTCGTTCACGCAATGATACAGCTTTCTCGAATCGAGATAGTTGATATAGTAAATTCCTTAATGTCGCTATATTTCAAGCAAGTGTAGCCTATATTTTAACGATGTACCTGCAAGCGTTGTCTGTTGTGAAAGGACGCAATAATGTATTATGTAGCCCACGTATATAACAAGTCTAATCTGACTATGCAATTTTGTTTATTCCCTGGGCCTTATTTTTCGATGCAGAACTGTGTTCATGAATTGTGTTCTGAATTGAGGACTCACATATTTTTTCACAATATAGTAGGGGCCTACATAGTTGGCTCTATTAGAGAGCAGATCTCTAAAATTATTTAATAGCTGACGTATTCTATTCCTGCTTGAACTATAATTTAGGAAAGTATAATTATTATATTGCTTTAAAGCAGTGTTTTAAAATTCCATCAGAAGTGCTTTCCTATTATACTATACTGATCCACAGTTTTAGAATAACACTGCTGGAGGGTGGAGCTTCCCAAGCTATTTTGGATTTGCTCGGTTGGTTTCGTTTGAATGTTGGAATGTGAAATTCCGTTCTGGTTTAGTTCTTTAGCACTCGGTAGAGGTCGTAGCTTGAGGTGGTCTGAAATGAGGAGCACATGCGGGTTTCGTCGGACTTGAGATAAAACAATGTCTCAATATTGGTTCCACATTCGGGCGACATGTTAATGGTCACACAACTTTGTGGAAAGGTTGGTCCAATGTGGATTTCTCAGTGATATTTCTGCCTGATGTAGATGGAGCTGAAATGCGGATCAGATCCACATCAGGGACATTTCTCTTCTCTGGATGCTGAGTTTCTCTGGTTGCCATTTGACAACCAGACCTTCAAGTAGAAAAGAGCCAAGTGATAATCTATAGAACTAGTATCAAGCCACCAAACAGCCTCAATATGAGCCAAAAGGAAACCAAAGGCAGGCCAAACTGTGGAATGACATTATGAAAGGATGCAATAAAATAAGGATGATAATTATTTATAATTCGATTCTCTCGATTCGAAAACTCTTGCCCTGGTGGTAGGCCTACAGCCACCCACGGGCCATATACTAGTAGTAAGTATATCTTGCTTAAATGCATTTGTGAAAAATGTCAAAACTAACGATGTATTATGTAGCTACCGGAGAGGAAACAGGTACAAATTCAGATCGAGGTGCAAACTCAGGATATATCATAACCTTGTTGTGCTGCTGGGCGCAAATTCGTTAAGCATAGTGGACCAAGATACGAATCGTGATTTTCTTTATATAAAGAGTTCTGTACAGTGGCACCCCATAGGGTAGTCAATGAACCATGTAGCCCCTGGCGATGAATTTGCGTTCAGTGACACCAGATGTGTTAGAGAAAGCGGTGCGTCCTTCTACATGTTGTATGGCCGTTACACTTAAGTAAAAATAGTTCAGTTTGTCGTACAGAAAAGAGAAGTGTGATTAATATTTAACATACGTACAGCCATATATGCTCGTGATGTCTTAAAAATAAACCGTAGAACAAGAAATAATGCGAATGGTTACAACAAATATATATGCTTACCATTGACCCTTAGGCTTGACAGCAGCTAAGCAAATCCTGATGTCATACATCATCCCCAGGCAGATCTCAACGCCACAGTGCCGCTGATCAACACTAGGTGTCCGTCGACTCACTCCCAGTATATAACATCCAGGATTTTTTCCGGCCCCTATATTCCTTGGTTAAAAATTACAAGTCGTAACTTACTCCTTGAATATAATAACATAATAAACAAAAATCAAAAACATCCTAATATGAACAACATGCAATCAATGTTTTTTGCAGCTAAAATACAAATAGGGCCTACTGTCAAACCAGTAAAACGACACATTTTATACACCAACCAACGTTACGTAACAAAGTTGAACACGTAGCAGGACCGGTAACAAAATCAATGTTGTATTAATACACCAGAATCAACGGTAGGATACTCCAGGAGTGTAGTCTGACCACTACCAAAGTGACTTCATGCAATCATAACAAGAATTCTTGGTCATAACCATCATTGCATCGAAGTGGACCAAATTCTGTGAAACGCAGTGACGTCACCGGGAACCCTTTCGAGTGGCTACTCGGTGAAAACAACATTATATAAGCCCCCCTCCCCCATTCTTCATTGTATTAGACTATTAGGTGAAAATATTGCAGATCAAGGTTATAGATTTTCAAATGTAAAATTCCTCTATTCTTGTTATGATGGGAACCACCTGGTGAATTGCATTGAACTACATAGGCCTACTTCTGGGATGGCAGTGATTTCACAGCAAAGTTTACTGATACCAACCACACCAAGCGTTAGATATCGTGGATATTGCTCGGGCGTTTCAGGTGTTTGCCCAGTATGGATTCGACACTACGCCAACCTCTTTTGTGCATCGGGTGGAGCTACTTTTAAACCAGATCGCTGTGCCACAAACGGCACGAGGTGCATTTACCAATATCTCCTGAAGCAATAGCCTCAAGCCCACACCAGACACCTATACACACAGCAACTGTTCTTGACCTAGCCCAGCAGACAACGAGATGTTGAACCAATGCTGTTTTAATGTTGGGCCAACGTCGCAGACGGTGGGCCAACATTAAAACAACATTGGTTCAACGTCTCGTATCTCCTGGGAAGGCTCAAGATATGAACGTACTCAACAGAATCATTGTGATTTATTTGAAACAACAAAATAGCATAAATTTATTTTCCGAACACACTATGCAGGGTCAACCGCATTATTGGTAAAAAAGATACACCCACTTTTTTTGTTTTTGTAGCCCAATTGAAATGTATACGATACAGAAATGATATGTTTCTTTTGAACTCACATTAACAAAATAAAAAACAATGGACTATATTATAATATATTATATGTAGGCCCCTATTAACATGACTAGATGTGTTTTCCCCATAACGGGATTGCTGACCGTTTTTCTTTGCCATCACTATATTTTGCTAATGTACTGCAGTTACCATAGTACTGTTATCTGTATTGTTGGCTACTTATCATAAACACATAATATGTAATGCCTAGTAAAAACACTTGGAACTTGAAGCTTGGGCAATTTGTCAAAAATTAATAATTTTGAATAAACTGTAACAGCGTGAAATTAATTTTTGACATAAAGACAGAGCTAAGTGTTTCTAATATGAGTCATAATGAAACAGTTAAAGCACACAGAGTTAGGTTTAAATTGTGATTTATAAACTGGCAAATATAATATCATATACAGTATTTGTAATTTCGTATTTGTATTTGAATTTTGCTTATTTTATAGAGGCCTGTGTTTGTAACAACTTGTCACCGCTAGTTCTTAGTGACGTTGTTCCCCAAAATTCAAAATAAAACCCAAGTTCTCCCATTTGCTCAACAGTTCACCAATCATCGAGCTGGAAGCGGACTTGATTTAATTTACTGTTGGTATTTAGCTAGGCCTGTCGCTTGTTGAACGTTCTTACCTTGCCAGTCAGTTGTTGTTACATGCTAGCAACATACGTAAAGCTATGGCTGGGGGCGACATACCTCACCACCTCACCTGCCACTTGTTAGAGGTCCAAACAAACAGTCCACCTGTGGACAGAGACCTGGCGTTCATGAGGTATATAGTCCTCTGACATGTGAGTACTGAATGAGGTATATCATGTATATCAATTGACCTTTTACACGAGGTGGGTTGAATTAAGCTACATTAACCCTTTAACCGCCGGTGTCGCATATATTCGGGTTTTCATTTTTTATTAGCACATTAAGTACCACCTTTTAAGCATGTTAAAGATAAAATGTGACATCAACCAGCAATATTTGAAAACAGATGACCTCCATTTTGTCAAATCTGAATAATTTTCGCTCACTTGAAGTTGTGGATCGCGTCAGCGAGACACAACGTCAAGTGGGTGAAAATTCAGCTTGAATAATTTGGCGGTTAAAGGGTTAAAGGTTGAACGCGGATTTTCTATTGACTTGAGCTTAAATGGGGGTATATTAGAGATAAGCCAGGTCACTAGAATGGATATAATTAAGGATAAATTATAAACCATCCCGTGCGTAGTAAGTCTCTACATCTGCCGAAGCTTATTATAGAACGACTAAGTATAACCGGCGTAAACAAAGAATACTAGTATGTTCATAATCAGTTGAAAAAAAAATCAGTTGATAAATCTATATGTGATCACAGATGGAAGTTTGACTACATGCGCAATATGTGGTTGTCCAGGTTAGATGTCACAACAACTTGTGGTGCTCTGCGTTAGATATTATCATTACAGGCACAACTGATGATGGTGCAGGTTAGAGAGGCCTATTTCACGACAAGCACAATCTGTGGTGCTCCAGGCTGGATATGTCACTACAGGCACAACCGGTGGTGGTCCAGGTTACATATTTCACGACAAGCACAATCTGTGGTGCTCCAGGTTGGATATGTCACTACAGGCACAACCGGTGGTGGTCCAGGCTACATATTTCACGACAAGCACAATCTGTGGTGCTCCAGGTTGGATGTGTCACTACAGGCACAACCGGTGGTGGTCCAGACTGAATATTTCACGACAAGCACAATCTGTGGTGCTCCAGGTTGGATATGTCACCACAGGCACAACCGGTGGTGGTCCAGACTGAATATTTCACGACAAGCACAATCTGTGGTGCTCCAGGTTGGATATGTCACTACAGGCACAACCGGTGGTGGTCCAGGCTAGATATTTCACGAAAAGCACAATCTGTGGTGCTCCAGGACATATCATCACAGGCACAGGTGGTGCTTCCCCGACACCTCCTATTATGTAAAACAATAATAAAAACCTCCGCACACATTCACATGCATGGTTTCACTTAAACTCTAATATTTTTCAACATCTTCTTTGAAATGTAGCCTATTATTCTGCTAAATCATCAGGTTTACATATTTGGGAATTATCCTTCAAATCGCGCCAGCAATCTCTCTCTCCTTCAGTCAGCTGTAGGCCTACATCTCTGCATGCACGTCTCAGTTTCTAGCCAGAAGGCATAAGCAGGAGTTTACCGGGTTGGTAGGCTTGGCTGTATGTCATCGTGTCATATTATTGCCCAAGGCACAACATTCCTGTGTAATTGTTTGACTTGTTCCCCAGATTTATTTTACCAGCCCTGTAATCTTGCGCAAGTAATCCCGCACTTGACGAGATCGGAGTGGACGCGCACAGACATGCGCACACATCTATTTCCGACTGCATATCTCACTCAAGTGAGCGATAATCGACCTGTTAGACTATTCCTGTAATCGCCCATTTATGATATATTCCGGCGCCAAATCCATCAGCCAATTGACAGCATATCTACTGGCACTTGCAAAATAAAATATACTTTACATAAAAAACAAATGTTTTAATAATAAGAGACGTCTGATAACAATAATATAATAAACATTATAATAATATGAAATGGGCATTACGCAGGATGCGAGCACAGAACCATAATATATCTGTACTATAAATGTACTATATTAAAATTTAAGTAATATCAGGATAAATATTTCGCTTGATTTGTCACCTGGTGAATAACTGTGTAACTACGAAGAGTTAACCATGTATCCATCGATGATGGGGGCCATTGGGGGGACGACTTGCACAAATGCGACACATGTCTTCATAACTTTACATTGGTTTAACTTTTAGATCGTCTATACATATCTCATGTCTCGTGGCCATTCCATGCAGTGAAACGATTAAATTTTAAAAACCATAACGCTTAAAATAACATCAAAAATCAATTATGTACATTTGGCTCTCGATTAACATGCAATATAGGCTTCAAGTAGTAAATTAAATACAAATCTTTCCTATAGAAATTAGAAAAGATAGTAGTCAGAGATCTTTTAATTCAAAACGGAAGAGTTTAGGTGTCCAAAAGATGGCAGCATATTTCCTTTTGGCTCGCTCTGTCAAAGCTAGTCATAAACATATAAATGAGTTTTTCAGAATAAATGTGTAATCGCATTATCATTGATCTCGCTTCAGTCGCTATTAATTTATTAATCATGTTTTTGTGTTTCAGGCCGTCTACCGCAAAGTGAAGATCGCCTGTAAGTGTCATGGAGTGTCAGGATCGTGCAGCCTCAAGACCTGCTGGAATCAGCTGCCTAGTTTCAGGGAAAGTGGGGATTACATCAAACTAAAGTATGACGGGGCCAGTAAGGTTAGCTTCAACAAACGAGGTACCAAACTAAGACAGGCGCACAAGAAGTACAACAAGCCCACTAAAGACGATCTAGTTTACCTACAAGACTCACCAAACTACTGTACACCCGACCCAAAAACTGGTTCACTGGGTACAACAGGCAGGCGATGTACACTGAACTCTGATGATGTCGATGGCTGTACACTTATGTGCTGCGGTAGAGGTCATAATACGTACACTACGAAGGTGAGCACCAGGTGTCACTGTAAGTTTCACTGGTGTTGTTATGTGAAATGTAAAACGTGTGAAGAGACAGTGGACATTCATACCTGCAAATAAAACCATCCCCTGCATCCGCGGAAGAATACAATACATGTGGTGTAGTCCCTTCTCAGGAAGAAGAATGTCACACCACGTGATCTAGCTTCAGTATCAGACTATACAGCAAACCGACCAGTATACTGCCAAGTCAGCGTACGGATAGTATTTATGACGTCACCACATAGGATCAGCTATGGTTAGACGTTACGCTCCAGACGTGACCCCACCTACACTTCCAGGACCAAACTAAAAGTGACATTCTGATGACTGGGCAACATGCAGGCCTGCCACGATGTCACACCTTGGTCACTTATCATCTTGCATGGTTGACAGGTGAGGGGAAATGGGTTACTGGAACTTCACACAATTTTGCACAAATTATGCTTCCCGGATAAAGTGAGTAGGCCCATTTTCCATGTGCACACTGCACACAAAGTTAGGCTAGACACTTTCATTGTGTCAGGAAGTTCAGTTGGCACCATTTGCGTACAAAATGTTTGGAAACATTTGAAGCATTGGTCCAGCTACATGCAGTTGAAGGCGTACATGGTGCATGTGTATGATGTGTACATGTATAAATGTCAACGAAAGTGTAGATATGTGTGCACAATGTGTATTATGGCAGTGAACTCCTTGGCTACATAATGTGCAAAACATTGCCAGCGCACAAATTGTACGATAGATACTAAATGGATAGCACATAATGTGTTGAAACATATTGACAAAGACAGAAGATGATAAGTGTACAAGAAAAATAGACAATACTGTACACCCCAAACGGGTATACATCACCATTGCACAAACATGACATTGTGGTGCGGGAACAGTGCTATTAAGATACTGTGTTTATATTAATATGACCTTGGAAAAATCCCAAAACCTGTTGGTCACATGTGTGTTGTGACCTCATCATGGCAGTAGATATGAGAAGAATATCGGTGATTCACTCACTAGGGGGGATTAGTGTCTACTAGTGCGTAAAACAGTAGAGAATAATATGCTCTTTCGTGTTAACATGGTTAATTAATATGTCATGTCGGAGATAGATGTCTTATTTATTGTCATAAGTTAAGAGAAGTTACATAGTCAGTTAGCTGTGTAGAAGCCATGGCGATTTATATATATGATTGCACAGTAGCCAGCCAAACACAGAGTTAAGGTTATATTAGTAGACGTAAATGATAGTATCCTATTCTACAGTACCATATCCAAATAATATAGGCCTATATATATCATATATGTAGGCTTATATATATTTAGATTTAGGTTCACCAATATATAATTATAGGCACTATATATATCAGACATACATTATTCTCAATGTTATGTATTTCTGATGATATGTTGATAAATATATTCTCATTCGATTCTAGATAAATTTTATGAAATTAGTGGCTATTATATTTCAGAACTCAAATGTTCATTTACATAGATATTTCAATTCACCTTGTTCACCCAACTCATGTTAAAGAATATAATAATACCTGTGTTACGGCAATATCTCAAACAAGTAATATTTATTTTCAGAATAGGCCTACTGTTCATGTAGGCCCCCTAATATTTCTTCAGGGCATTCAATTTGTTAAATCTAGTGTAGGGGGCTACACAACAGTCACAGATCGCTCACCAGAGGGAGCAAGCAGACGGCCATTTCGGTTAATTACCCTGCATATGGATGTACATAACCCTCCCCACACACTATAAGCTATACAACTTTGCTGCACTAGCGGTAACGATATATAACAAATGATGTATATAATATGTTTCCTGTACAAACTCCCGTATTAATATTATACAATGTTTTTATGTTGGACGTGAATTAAACACGTATCATGTTTTTCATTAAAACGTAGACCATATATTTGTGTTAACTTTTCTCACTTCACAATTCTCACTGTGAGATATTTAAAGGGACTGGCCCAGGCTAAAATCATCAAAAAATCGGTGATTTTATTTCGGGTTCTTAATATGACCATATGATGTAAACATGTACATAGACTAGAACTGCAATTTTTTATAATTTTTGTGCTGCGCACTTACCAGTTAGACTAGATATAGAGACGAAATTCCCGCATTTCTTATTTTTGACATGGTTGTCAATAATTACAAATCAGGAATTTCGTCTCTATATCTAGCCTAACTCGTGAATGCGCAGCACAAAAATTATAAAAATTTGCAGTTCTAGTCTATGTACATGCTTACATCATATGGTCATATTAAGAACCCGAAATAAAATCACCGATTTTTTTATGATTTTAGCCTGGGCCAGTCCCTTTAATTATGAGACCCTATTTACATAGACAATTTGCTACCTCATATGACTTGTTTTAGTATCATTCCAAGTTTATATTCCAATAACGGTCACAAAATTAATATCAACATCCAAGATGACGCCCATAAAATTCCATATTTCCGAAATTTGTAGAAACGTGAATAAAGTGTAGGTTTTTATACATTCCTACTTTCTGCTTCTAATTTAAAACAATTGCGTAGATAAAATATGACCATACCTTGCATACGTTGTATCTTTTCCCTAAATTGTCAGAGAAAATTATTTGACTATATTATGGCCATGTTTAAAAAAAGATTGTATTATTCTCCAAAATTGTCAGCAAAAAACTGAATTTTTCTATAGTGCCAAGATCGGCAAGATAAAATTCAAGATGTTCGCCATCCAATTACAGAGTAGATCTATCAGAAAACTGGATCCTAAATCACCAGAGGACCGAGCTCAGAATCCTTAGCATGATTATGTGTCATAGTCTAGGACAAAGAAAATTCGTCAACATGGAGCCGGCCGCCGACCAGGAACTAGGACAGGAAAGCTAGGCCGAATACATGAGATTAAAGAGATTCCCGAAATTTTAAAATTGTTTGGGCATTTTGTATAGGCACAGGTTGTGTGTTCCATATAAAAAAAAGCTCGGTCCAATATTAATTTTTATGCCATGTATACGTGGGAACAAAAATATATTTGAATTTGCGGAACCTAGATGTTTCAGCGGGCAGTGCAAGACAGCGAGATATGTAAGTTGGTTGTCATTTAAGGATATCTTTCTTATATTTATTATTTTTATTTTACTGCCGTTCTTGCGCGCCTATTTGAAGTGATCGACTTGGAAGCTGACCACAATAGTCTTTGGGTAATGAGGTAGTCTGCAATAGCTTTTCTAAGCGATCAGACCAATAGTGTGCGAGTACGGCTGGGTCAAAGGTAAACGGTGCGTCCGAGACGAAAAAAGAGCGAAACTATGTGCCACATAGTCCTATCACGGTTAGCATTCTATTTATATAAAAGATATGGATTTCAATCTGATTGACCTCATCTCATATCTACAGCTATACTTTGTTATTGGCTGTAATACATGACCAGGGACCCCGTCACTTTTTTGTGTTGGGCCCCACCCGACAGACAGTCTGCTACGATGTTACAGACAGCCAATAACGCATAGTAGGGAAAGTTAGAATAAAAACTGAAACAAATTCTTTACCAAAATATTTTTGTACCACGGTCTTGTATAAGGTCTGGACTAGCCATGCAAAATTTGTTTACTCTGGATAGGGCAAAATCCAAAATGCCGACTCTTTCACAGAAACTACACAGGGAATGATAATTAAGCATCAATTTGTTTGCTTACAAATTTTCTGATTAAAGGATTGGAAGTTGTTTTACAATAAATAAACGACATAAAAAAGTGGCCGCTAATAGTTTTATCGATAGTTTTTGTCTATGTATCAAATGAAATTTCATCAAATGGTTTGTATTCTTCGAGCCAATTGAAAACAAATTTGACTGCAGAAGAATTACTTTCCATTATGTTTTTTGCTAATCTCTTTATGTTCCACATTATTTTCGCTATTATTTGCAATTATTTGTATAACCTTTGGATGTGGCTTTGATAAGCTTATCTTCTGGTTTTGGGAGTCATTGCAAAATATACAGTTCATGTTTTATAGATATTAATACGAGTTCATGATGGACAATATACATGTATATATTTATTTATCATTAACACAAAAACAATTTCAATTAATATGTATTACATGATTTTAGCTAAATTTGCAAAAATCATCGTTGTAATAAAACTGATGACTGGGCCACCAGAAACAGACATTGTACAGTACATGTACTGTATCATCTATACAAGCCTGATGATGACCGGTTACACATAAATATTTGCATGCCCTCCACCAAAATCAAAATCTTATACTAAATTATAAAAATTAGATTTGAGCCGACTTTTAAAACTATAAAGTGACCGAATGCTTCTTATATTCTGTGGAAGGATGGGCTACATCTCTCGTTGTATTTTAAATTGAGATTTAAGTATATAACGTGCCCATTGACTTGATTCTAATGCTTGCATTTCAATAAACAATTAAATGGAAACCAAACTGTAGAGCAGTGTTCACGGTTACTGCAATCAAGTGCACTGTAGTGTACAAGTAAAATATAACAGTTATAGGAGCTTTGTAACCAACAGCACGTTGTTATCATCCCCATCATTTTGTTACATTTAGATACGAATGAATTTATAAGGGATTTCGATAAAAAATCACGAGCAGCAGAAACACCAAGATCCTTCATACATTGCACCCTACAAACTGGTATAATGTTAATAGTAGAAGTAAATTCAAAAATATGTTTTTTTCCTAGTAACAGGAAATATATTACATTTCTCAAAACTGAATTTTAATCACCATCGTTGTCCATAATCATATAAACTATTCAGATCATTCTGAAACAAATGACAGTCATTATGACTTACAAATTTACTATTACATGTTGCATCATCAGCAAGTAAACTCAACTTACTAAAGCCTGCATCCTTAGGCATATCATTAATAAATAGCTAAAGTAACAACGGTCCTAGGATCGAACCTTGTTAAGCACCAGATGAAACATCTAGCCAGCTTCAACCCTAACACCCTCTACAACCACTCACTGTTTAATATCAGTTAGATAAGACCAGTCCAGCATATGACTATTAAAACCATACATTTTTAATTTGTGAAGAAGCAGTCTCTATGATACACTGTCAACAGCTTTACTAAAATCTAAATATATTATGCTAGTTCGATTTCAACTGTCGAAATATGAGCTAATTTTATGGTGAACATCAGTTAGTTGGGTACTGCAAGATTTGACTTTTAGAAATCTGTGTTGTTCAACGCAAATCATGTTGTTGATAATTATACTGTTGTAATATACTTTTCAATCACTTCTAACACCATACTTAATAACGAACCTGGTCTGTAATTAGAAACATGCTCCTTGTCATTTTTGTCATGAACAGGTGAATCCTTAGCTAATTTCCGAAGAGTGGACGCTTTGGACTGTTCCAGAATTACATTAAATAGTCACCAGAGAAAAAGCCAATTCTTTAACACAATTTTGTAATACAGCCGAAGACACCTCATCTTGTCCAGATGCTTCTGTGCTGGAGATCTCCTTTAAAATCTCTGATTCTAAAAATAAATCTAATAATTTTGTAAATGCTTTTATATTCGACGATATTTGGTACAGCTAATAACTCACCAGTGTTGTTATTAGAAGCTAATTCAAAATATTAAACATATAAGCCATATCATTGGGTTTGGTGGCGCTCAGACATTCGTGAAATTTTTCTCAAGGAATATTTTCTGTTTTTGATCTTAAATAAGACCAGACTTGTTAAAGGGTTTTTAGTGTGTCAGACAAATCAGCAATGAACTGGTTTTGTTTGACCTGCAATAATTTCTGTAATTCATTTCGTACTTTTCTAAATGTATTCATATGATGAGCTCTATTAAACTTCTTAGCTTTTGTCCAATCCTGCTTCTTTTTTTAGACTCTCACTTCTGAGGCAAACTAAGGTGGTGAGTTCCTAGGGGTAAATTTGATCTTCTTACAATAATTTCGGGTACACATGTTTTAACAGCATCATTATAGCACTGGAGCCAACATTACCAGTCCAGATCAACATCTATGTTATTAGTACATTCGACTGTCTGCAACATTTCACCACTAAACAAAGCTCCTAATTTATTCCAATCTACGTTCTTTACATGCACCACACATACACTTTATCTATTCCACATACATCTAATAGAGACAAAATTAAATGTTGTTACCTATTTACAAAAAACAGACCTGTTCACATTTAACAATAGCTTTGTATCGATAACATAAGATTTGCGTGTTGCACTTCTCAAACCAAAAAGTCAAATGAATAATACTACATTTAACGTAACTAGCAGTATGCTTTCACTTTTTAAAAATAATTTACTTTCATTCTATCCATTTAAAACTAAAGTGTTAATTTATAATACTTCATAAATTACTAATTACTTATTTCATTATTTTTTTATTGAACAATTCACACACCACAGTCAAAGTCAATAACATTTTTTTTTTATTATCGCCATTTTATTACTCATATTGGAATGCATCATCATTTCTTTGGTATAGCAGAATCAAACAAGTGCATCATTGGTCTATGTTGTTAGGCCTCTGACCGAGACAACTTTTTCAATTTCATCCAAGATTGGCAACACAAATTACAAGCTGTTGTAAGAAATCCACATACTCAAATTTAACATTTATTCGCATACATAAAAGTAAGATTTTGGGTATGACATTATATTAAGATATATTCATTTTTACCATCTGGTTATTATAAAGCTGCTGCTATATCCTACATCATTGTTTTATTTTTATGTAGCTTTGCCAATGGCATAGCGTCATAAAGGTGTTGTGTACTCTTAAATATTAAAGACGCAAGTGTACATGGGTTATCAGACATGGAAAAAAACAGACAATAATGAATAGGATAGTCATGTTCTAGATGTCACTGAAGCGGCACAGACATCACTGGAAACATCTAATCCATCCCTATTTTTATAATGACCTCTGGCAGAATCAATTGGGCCTTATCTTAATAACATAGCAGTGACTGAGAGCCATCACGACTCCAATGTCTATTTTTTATGATGTTGCGACTGATGAGTTGAGCATGTGATCATGTAGCTGACATGTTATTGATAATAGTCAACTTATTGGCAACCTGATTAAAAAAGTGTAATATCGAGAAGTGAAACTCATTATCAGTATAAATGTGAACTTGGGTAGGCCAGGGCCTATAGTTATTACTATACATCACTTATTGGATTATATAGGGTTAGCTTGAATTTTAGAGGTTCCTACATTGAAGTATATTCTGGTATAGAGTTTCCAAAACATGACTTTCAGTTTAATCATGATACAAATTGCCGCATATATGTGGCCATACTGCATCATTCAGGACTCTCATATAAGATGTTTTAATGATTGTATCGCCGAATGATATTCAAACTGTCGCCATTTGAATTTGTGTAAACACGCTATAAGCTAATTTTAGTCACGTGAACGTGGCGTACGCAAGCCGGGCAAGCAGACACAACGGTTCAGTTGTAAACACACCATCCACATGTACAAGAGGGAGGTCTCTGCTATTATGAAATGTGGGGTGTGTTGAAATCCGTCAATCAGCATCTAGCCCCAGGCCTATTCAACAATATCAATTATATTCGCTCACAAAATCCTATATAACTCCACATCCCTTTCCCTGATTGAACAACATAAGACACAGAAACAACAAATCAACCCACGTGACAAAGCCTACTACTGAGAACCAAGACATTTCAAAAGACTATGCATTTTTGCACTAAGGTGTTTTCTTTATTTCCAACGCACACAGTGTATTTTTTTAAGGTGGGGTCTCAACTGATAATAAGTATATGAATGATATAGGCCTACAACCCGTGTAGGCCTACAGTAGTGGCCAGTAGTCACTATACAGGCAAACCGCACAGTGACTGATTATGCCTACCATATATGGTGATGACAGAGATAGCTGGCGAGGTCGCAAGTCACAGTCACCTGGTCACAGAAACAAAGTTATCAGACGAGATGCTACAGGCATGCTGCATGTAGTGCTGTCTCTGCGGAGCGATGGTGAATGATTTATCTGATCAATCGTTTTTTTATTTATTTTATAATATAGACCTAGGCCTACCTTAACACTTACTTAAAAATGCCACCAGACAACAACTCATCTCTGAGAGTTTTGACAGCTCGATCAGAGCGGTCAGCCACACACCACACATAGATGCTGCGCGTATACATCATATCACGTGGTGTCTGGTGGCGGCGCGGGCTTAACCATTGTTAACCTGCCAACACAATTGTAACTGCAGCTGTAGACCACACATCATTGGCGTCGAGTTCGTCGAAGACATCATCGGGCCACATGATCTATATAGGCTCCTATCTCAGTTCAAGTAAGACATATCATAACATATAACAGTAATAATGTACTCCAGACTGCTCGACTTTGAAAAACGCTAGGCTTACTTGAAAAATCATAAGCCTAGGCCTATACCGGGGGCCTATATCATGGCTCTGTCATTGCTTGTTTGTTTACTGAACTGTCAAAAATAAACAGGCCTACATCACATGATCATCACATGACATGCATGATCCATAATACCACGCTAAGCAGTGCTAAGAGTGGGCCACAGTGGAGAATTGTTGAATGACAATACTGCATTTTTTAAAGTCGTTTTGGCGGCGATATTTATCAAAATAAATATCAATAATAGAAAAACCAGGCCTTATAGCCAACTTTATAGTCTGGTTACTTCGAGGTATGTACCTTTAACATTTCCCTGATTCCCGGGCACTGCCCATTTCATATTAGAGACCAAATCTGAGATATGACCGTCCAATTTTTTTTTATTGTTCGTAATCTGTTCTCATGTTCTGGTCTTTGATTTGCTGAGAATAGACTTAAGGTCAACTAATCTAACTTTCATGTATTTGGAAAAATCAAGTGAAAGTTTGGTTATTCATTATTTTTAGTTTTATTTCAGTTTATTTTTCTTAGATCTCGGTACTTGTTATTGTGTTCAGGGAGGTAGAAATTATTCATTTCTGTCAATTGTTGATTTTGCGATTAAAACTCACCAAAAACACATCAGAAACACTTAGTGTGATACCTTGAAGGAAGTGGTCTGACTCGAGTGTCACGGTAGGCTCTTTATTACAATCAAGACGCCAAAGATACAAAATTGTGCACAAAAGCATATTATAACAAAAATAAATTAATTCAAGTACCTTTATATAGGTATGTGAGGTTGTATACCAAAAAATATAAAAGAATACTGATATGTGATGGTGAACATAATGCCACACAAACTACTGATTTATATTGTACTCATTTTAACACATTGTCAAAATAAAACAACAACATTTTAAGTTATTTAAAATGAGACATTAGTATTTTAACATTAGCTAATTAGCTAATTTGCATTGTTTTTTATAAATTTAACTAGACAATAATACGTCATATTTTTCGGTGTTTAAATTAAACCAATAATATTTTGGTAAAAGCAACTTCCGCTCATCATTAAAAATACTGCACTGAAACAAAAAAATAAAATTAATCCCATAATACTTGACACACAGTACATTTTCTCTCACAACGATCTATAACTGCCTTTTTTATAGCCCAGGTAATTTATAATGCGAGACTCTAAACTTAGTTAGTGAAACTATTATTGACACTGGCAAGTTTAACAAGTATGTTTCCATTTTTAGATTTTTCTTTAACATCCTATAATTCTAACATTTACTGTTATTAAAAACACCTGTTGATCACATATTCTTAAAATATATTTAGTGTATATACATTCATTAACAATGTTTTGTAAACTGTCTCATATTCGGTACATCCTGTGTACACGTTACAACTGCTTGAACAATTTTGAACATGCAGAATCCTATATGATTTTATCAAACCTGTTTTGTTGTTTTGTTAAGCTTATACATGACAAGATAAAGAGTTTTACTGAATTGCTTGTCATTTGCCTTTACTACGTTTGCCCAAAAATTCAATACAGTTTCATCAATACTAGTTTGTAAAGGGGTTCCACCTTATTCACCATACACCATACATTTTGAAGTTGTGTTCTTTACTCCTAGAATAATATGACAAACTTTTAATTGAAGTTTTTCAACAATATAATTATTTTCACAGCCCCATAGCCCAGATCGATAAAGCAAAATTGGTACAAAATGTAATTGAACATCTATAGGAAGACACAAGTTTTATTGTTTTCTTAAAAGACTGTACACAGCTTTGTGTGCCTGTTCAAAAAGATATCTTTCGGATTTAATAAATTTCCCATTATAGGTAAAATCAATACCCAAATATCTATAATCAGTAACCACTTGTAATGATAAACCATTATAAATGAATTTTGGAATATTTCGACTTTTACCCCTAAAAAATCATCACTTTTGTATTTTTAGTATTAATTGGCAAATTCCACAAAGTACAATGATGATGTGTAGCGTTCAATGCAGCTTGCAACTCACATTCAGATTCAGTCATTATTATAGTGTTATCCGCATATAACAATACATACATTTTGAGATATATACCCCAATAGCATCATCACTTAACATTTGACTTACAATCTTTTTTCAAATCTAATCCCTGAGAAGCATGTGAAATAAACTCTGACATATCATTGAGAAAATGTAAAACAATAATGGAGACTAATTCTCACACTGTCGAACACAAACATTACATACAAAAAAGATGTTTGGCTACCTATACATATTTTGACACAAGGTTTTACCAGACTACATAAGTTATATAAATGACATTAAACGTCAACGGCAAACGATGTGAAATAGTCACTAGATGGGGCTATTGTTACTGATAGTTGAGCGAGGTGACGTCGTCGGCAACTTCCGCGAATCTCACCGGAAGTGACGTAATTTGAGACAGAGATAATCGTCTGCAAGACTGTCTGTCACAGGAACAACATACAACTTGTCAACATAGATTGACACAGTGCCGATAAAATGTTCTTTTGAACGATTTGAAGTACTGTCAGCACTTTTTGTAATAATCATATTAATTATAGATTTATTTTGACTTTTCTAACTAAGTTAGGTAGGCTCTAGCCTAGGTTATTCAACTTTGTGAACTGTATTGACTACTCGTCTACTGTTCTCTCACACGACGCGGACCACAACTGACAACACACTGCAAAATCCCAACCCAGCCGTGTCACGCTTGGCCAAGAAACGGTCAACCAAGCTAAACCTACTATGATATAGACTACCTACTATTTGAACAGTGTCAGTGACGTGTATTTAATTTATATATTATTTATAGTCTAACTGTAACATTATCATATATACTGATAAAATAGGCCTGCCAGTCCCAGGTTGTTTTTAATTAAGTGCCTGTACTTATACTTATAGTGATAGAGGCGGGGCACATGTCTGACACTGGCCGCATTTTGGTCATCGGGACCGGGAGACGATGGTGACTGTCAGTGTCTTAATACTCATGGGTCTAGTCTAGATCTAGAATATTCTGGGTTAACCTGTTCTACTTCAATTTAGCAAATTTCAACAAAAAATAACGTGGTATTAGGGTCTAACTTTATGCCGTTTTCTGGTCCTTTTCGTTACTATTCGATATTTACTATTTGTTACTATTCGCCGTTCCGGGGGACCGAGGCATTTACCAGTCCAGCCCTGGGCCAGTCAAGACATAGGCTAATTAGCTTCCACAGTGGAAGCTGGTCCAAAATGGAGGTCGGCGTTTCAGTAGGCCTATTTGTCTACAGCTCTAGACTACTCAGTCAATTCTCAAGCGATGTTCATGAAATTTTGTAAACCCTATTTTCTAGTCATTTGCCACCTCTCCTGACAATTTCGTAAAAAAAAAGTATTGTATAGACTATAGGACCTATAGTCAACTTCAAAAGTTAGACCATTTGACATGGAGTAGATGTCTATTTATGACGCTCCTCTATAAACCATTAACTAAATTTTGGTTTATTCTCAGAATTGTGTTACATGTCAAATGGTCTAACTTTTGAAATACTCAATGGAATTTCATGAAATTCTCAAGGTTGTTGCCACTTACAAGGGCGAATCAAGGATTGTAAAAAGGAGGGGGCGCAGTGGGTTCGGGGGCACCAAACATTTCTTTAGCCAATTTAACAAACTTTTTAAAGAATTTGGTGCATAAAGGGGTGGACATGGATCCGCACCTGAATTAAATGACTGAATAAAAATTGTTGCAAAATTTTATGACAATCGCTTGACTGAGTAGATAACGAAAAAGTACCTTTAATTTTGGACCATCCTACATCGTCGAACAGACTATAGGCACACACTAGCCATATAGTCATAGACCCAAGGGCGGATGCAGGATTTGAAATAGGAGGGGACGTGGGTTTGGGTATAGCCCTGGGTCAATTTATAGCTGTTTTAGGGAATTTGTTAGAAAATTTGGTGCAAAAAAGGGGGTTATGATTGCACCCCCTTTCTGGATCTGAGAGCTGATAGACCTGGAGATTTATTTTCAGCAAATTGAGCTATAAATAAATTGACCTAATGACATTCCCTAAATCATAAAGAGATCAGGACCATTGGGGGCCATAAGGGACAATTGGGGATGTTTTGAATATTTTTATTAGTCTATATATTTGTCTGTAGGCCTACTGTATTTTGATATGCATGTCTTTTATATGTTAATAAACATATTATTTATAACATACAATGGGAGGGTAGGTCCAGCACAATAATAATAATAGAGGCAGTGTTTATCATTTTTTTCAAACATGGTATCAGATCTAAGGGGATGCAGGGATTACCAACCTATTACCGGGATAAAATTAAAATGGTCCAGGGCTACTGCATTTAGATGTGTACCAAGTCCTACGGGCAAGGATCGAAAGCTTTCTATAAAAACAATACAGAAAATATAATTCAGGCCCTTAGGTTTATGTTAATTTATGTTTGACTGAATGAATAAGAAAGCTAAGTTAGCTTATGTAGACTAAATAGATATATAACCTTCTTAGCCTGCTTATTATACTTATAGCCTATTTTTGTGGAATGTAACATATATGATACCCACTATGTCAATGTGAGGAGACCGTGGTGTATCCAGAATGTGCAAGAGAAGGGGGCGTAAGCCACCTTTTGGCCGAAAAAAGGGGCGTTAGCTTCACTTTATTAAAAAAAATGCATGAAAATACAATATTTTCACCAATAAAGGGGAGGGCGTACGCCGGGTACGCCCTATGCTGGATCCGCCACTGGGAGAAGTATTACAGCAACATGCAAAATCAGGCCAAAATCTTTTTTTTGGGGGGCTCCTTGATATGTTCTTAACATGTCAACATGGCCATTGACTCACATTGCGTATGAAGTTTTACATTAAAATTTTGTGTTGCACATTAACCATTAAAATAAAAATAACCCCAAATTCAAATTTCAAGTTTTATTGGGAGGTTCGTGGAGTTGACCCTAAATAACAAATGTAAAATAAAAAACAGTAATAAAAAATATCAGTCAGAATTGTACTCATACTTTATCATCATCATCTGCTATTCCATTAAGTCAATATTAAATGGCATTTTGAATGGCATGCATTGCACTAGTAGCTCAATTAACTCATTATAATAAATCGCCGTAATGAATTGACATCAAATAAATCGATTAACTCAATATAGTAAATAGCCAAATGAGTTAATATATTAAATCAATTGCATGAATAAGCACATTAAATTGACCAAAAGTTATACATACATATATTAAATCAACAAAATACATCAATATATTAAATCGACAAAATGAATAAATGTAACAAGTCGACAAAATGCATCAATATACTGTAGATCTGGTCATTCTCGTGTGTTGTGGATTTCCGCGAATTTGGGACTTTTCGTGAAATGTAGAATTCGCGAAAAAATGTAGAATTTTGATAATAGTAGCACTATAATAATAAAAATTTTCATGAGATTCTTAAATTCTCAAATTTGTATTCCTCGCGAAATTTGTGAAAAATTAAAACCTCGCAAATATTACCAGATCTATAGTATCATCATGATCATATAGACACAAGAGCCTACCGCTATTATTGAACGTGAAGTTATTGCGCCCACATGGTTAAATTATTGGCGTAAAATGCAAGAAATTATCCATTTTTAATTTTTTTCAGCCATTATCGAACTTATCCGAGAACTGGTCATTAGTAACATGCATAACAATTTTGGAAGGATACATGAAAAACTTTTCATGTTATCGTGCCCACAAGGTCAAATTATAGATGTAAAATGCGGAAAATCGCAAATAAATTATATTAAATCGGCCATTTAAAATTTTTGAACTTGTCTGAGAACTGGTGATTATAATAACAAATTTGTTGTAGGATACATAAAAAACTTTTCATGTTATCGCGCCCACAAGGACAAATTATTTATGCAAAATGAAAACAAGGCCGGTCGGTGACGGAAATAGGCCGCCGCCATTATATAAATTGTCGGTCGGCCATTTTGAATTTGATCAAGTTTAATTTTTTATGGTATATCGATCTCTACCTGAAACTACACATTTTGTTTAATGGTAATGGTCTAGCTATCTGGTCCAGTTTTCCAGATATTACGCAAAAAAATAATGACCAATAATTATCCTTTTTGGCCGCCATGACCTAGTTTCCGTCCTAATCATGTCCAAGCTATTAGTGGAATATATTGTATACATTTTGGAGCGATACATAAAAAAATGTTGAGTGAATCTCGTTAACGAGAAAATTTGTCGATCTGAAGTGGCCGCAGTTCGGCCATTTTGAACTTGATCAAGTTGAATTTTTTAAACTGCAAATTTTGTTCTATAGTACTTAATGGTCTAGCTATTTGGTCCGGTTTTCAAGATATTACGCCTATTAAAAAAATAATGGCCGATATTCAGCCATTTTGGCCACCGTGACCTACTTTCTATCTGAATCTTGCCAAATTTCAAGCTCACTCGAGCAATATATGGTATAAATTTTGGAGCGGAACATGTTGAGTGAATCGACTTAACGAGAAAATTTGTCGATCGGAAGTGGACGCAGGTCGGCCATTTTGAATTTTATTGGTCCGGCTTTCCAGATATTACGCATATTAAACCTACTTTCTATCTGAATCTTGCCAAATTTCAAACTCACTCGAGCAATATATGGTATAAATTTTGGAGCGAAAAATGTTGAGTGAATCGACTTAACGAGAAAATTTGTCGATCGGAAGTGGCTGCAGGTCGGCCATTTTGAATTTTATTGGTCCGGCTTTCCAGATATTACGCATATTAAACCTACTTTCTATCTGAATCTTGCCAAATTTCAAACTCACTCGAGCAATATATGGTATAAATTTTGGAGCGAAAAATGTTGAGTGAATCGACTTAACGAGAAAATTTGTCGATCGGAAGTGGCTGCAGGTCGGCCATTTTGAATTTTATTGGTCCGGTTTTCCAGATATTTAAATACGCATTTTAAAAAAATAATGGACGATATTCTGCCATTTTGATCACCGTGACCTAATTTCTGTCCAAATCTTGCCCAATTTTGAACTCATCCGAGCTATTAGTGAAATGGATATATGGTATCAATTTTGGAGCGAAACATAAAAAAATGTGAGTGAATCTTGTCAACGAGAAAATTTGTCGATCGGAAGTGGTCGGCCATTTTTAATTTTATCTTGTTGAAATTTTTCATGGTATATCCCTACCTGCACATTTTATTTTATAGTAATGGTCTAGGTATCTAGTCCGGTTTTCCAGATATTACGCATATTAAAAAAATAATGGCCGATATAAATCAGCAATTTTGGCCGCCATGACCTAGTTTCTGTCCAAATCTTGCCCAATTTCGAACTCAGCCAAGCTAGTAGTGAAATGGATATATGGCATCAATTTTGGAGCGAACATAAAACAATGTTGAGTGAATCACTCTAACGAGCAAATTTGTCGATCGGAAAAAAGTCAAGGTCATAGGAGTCACAGAAAGGTCAAATGTGAAAGTAGTCAAACTTTAGTCATGATTAAGCTGTATGTGAAGCTTAATGTGCATTCCACTTATGCGAAACAAGTTATAGTGCTAAAAGTGGCGAACGGACAGACGGACAGATGGACGGACGCGCCTGGTGACGACAATAGGCATCCGCCAAAATTTTGGCTGAGGCCTAAAAATCGTAATAAATCTACCGAACTTCAATTGCAATAGACCACCTTTTTTAATTAAAATTTAAAGGCGGGCTAAAAATGAATTATTGGAACTGAAATAACCTAAAATGTACAAAACATACATTCATATTTTGCTAAAGGATTTATAAATGCATTAAAACTATGTGAATGTAGCAGAATTAGTTCACAATGCGGTACACTATATAAAGGAATGTGATGTAGTAAATCGGTGAACAATTTGTGCGTAATAGTGGTGGATATGAGAAAGAATTTGTCTAACATTGTTCCAGGGCCGTAGACGATGCACTAACATTTAGCCATGAATACAAGGCTATTCCGCCCGAGATGCATAGCCTTGATGCCAGGCATTGAGAATATCCCGGCTTCTGCTTTGTGCACGTATTACTGCATACAGTGAGCCAGCGACTTAATCTGTTGTCGCTGCTCACTATACACACATACAGCTGAAACCCAGGATATACTCTGTCGATGGATTCAAGGCTCTGCAGCTCGAGCGGAATAGCCTTATATATCCAGAGCATATACCCCTACCTAAACACACACATTTCTTTTTATACCAACGGTCAAATAGCTATCTGGCAGGGGCTACGAGACATCAGGCATATTTAATTTTTAAAATTATGGCCGATGGTCGGCTATTTTGAATTTGATCAGGCAGAGGATAAAAAACCTCCCCCCTGGTAGGGAGGGGGGAGGGGGGGGCAATAAAAAAATATTGATGAACAAAAAATAATGTGATTGTCAGAAATAATATCTGATGATAATATTAATAATCTAGCATAGTACTACATGTACATATATAATCCAGTGCTTTACAATATTTCAACTATTAAACCGCCAAATTGAAATAAACCATTTAAAATTGTGTCTTGCTACGCGACCCACCCGGGCGACCCACAACTTCAAGCGAGTGAAAATTACCCATGTAATATCTTAGTTAGCTCTTACCGCTTCATTTGGATACCCGCTACTGGTACCTTTGTTATGGGTCTACGGTCATTAGAAATGTTTTAATTAGCTCCCGCCGTCACCGTAGGTGTTCACTCTTGTACAGTGACTCAATGCTCCGAGCCCACAGGCGTCACTGTTATGAGAGTGAACCGTAGATGAGACGGAGGGAGCTATGGATTCCGCCTCCGTCCAGGTTTTTACCTCTTCTTTTGCCTATAACTTTGTAAGAAAACTAGAAAGAGTTTGTTCGGAAAGGAACACAAAAGCAGCCCTCCGTTATCGCCAGTTGGCCATTTCAAATTTAATATAGATCAGTAAATTTTCTCAAGGTTTATTTTATATTACCGCTTTAGCTATCATAGATCAGCTATCATGAAAGATAGAAAGACTGGCCGCCATTTTGGATTTTAAAACCGCAAAAGTTGTCAAGGGTTATTCTTGTGTGAGACATGACATTTTGTTTTATATTCATGGTCCAGCTATTTCGTTTTTTTCTTTTTTGAGTTAAGTAAATATCATAAAATTATTAAAATTCGAAATGGCCACTAAACGGCCATTTTGAAATTGTTTGCTCCCAAAAGTTAATCAGGTCATTGGCTGACATAGCTGTACATATTTGCCAAATTAAAAAAGGATCTGATGGAAACTTTTTCCTGAAACGCGCTAACAAGCTTTTCTTTGTTAGTGGCCATCGTAATTTCTTCGTTGGTGGCCATCGTAATTTTTCCATCACTTTCACATGGCTGATATCTGATAAACCGTGCTAGATGGCTAGACCATTACTATAAAACGAAATGTGAGATTTCAGGTGAGGATGCATCTTGAAAAATGTTGAATCAATCAAATTCAAAATGGCCACCTATCGGTCACTATTTACGTTCACATTGCTGATATTTGGTAAACCGTGCTAGATAGCTAGACCATTACTATAAAACAAAATGTGACATTTCAGGAGAGGATGCATCCTGAAAAATTTTGAATGATCAAATTCAAAATGGCCGCCTATCAGCCATTATTTATTTTCCCATGGCCGATATTTGGTAAACCGTGCTAGATGGCTGGACCATGACTATAAAACAAAATGTGAATTTTCGGAGGAGGATGCACCCCGGAACTTTTTAACTCCATCAAATTCAAAATGGCCGACAATTGGCATTATTTATCTTGATAGGCCTGATATCAGGTAAACCGTGCTAGATAGTTAGACCATTACTATAAAACAAAATAAGATGTTTCAGGAGAGGATGCATCTTGAAATTTTTTGACTTGATCAAATTCAAAATGGCCCCCTATCGGCCTTTATTTACTTTCACATGCCCAAGATGGCTAGAGCATTAGGCCTACTCAGGGTTTCCGCCAGGGGGCGGGTCAGGGGGGGCCGGACCCCCCCCCCCCCCTCTCAGCACCACAGTGGGGGATATCCCCCCCTTGTTGGTAAAGAAAATGACAATATATTCCAGATTTTGCTGTCATTTCAGTTCAAATACGCCATTTTAAGCACTCAAAATTTAAAACTCTGATTTTTTCTCCCCAGACCCCCCACCCCGTTTGGACTCCCCTCTCAAACATTCCTGGCTGAAACCCTGCTACTATGAGACAAAATGTGAGGTTTCGGGGGAGGATGCACCCTGAAATTTTTAAACTAGATCGAATTCAAAATCAGACATTATTTACCTCGATTGGCCTGATATCAGGTAAAGCGTGCCAGATAGGTAGACCATTACTGGGATACTGATTAAGATCATTAATTTCAATGGAGGTTTGCAATGTCTGACTGACTGTCTAGTTCTTATCTTACTCTTAGACTGAGCCTCTTAGACTTAGTTGTCTTGCGTCCTGATTTTTGACCTAGCCTACTAGGACTACATTAATAACACTACACAGAATCGCTTCAATCAAATTCTAATTCAGAGCGAGAGCTATGTAGTCTTGTTCTTTCAGTGCGGGAATTGTCTTTATACGTCACATTCTGACGTCTACACGTCAGATTCTGCCGTATAAAGATCATCCATTTTTCTGCCAAGTTCAATTCAAACAGGTTCTAATGGGACCATCATCTTCAATTAGGACCTCTAAAGTCCTATAGCCTTCGCCACAAATTGTTTGAGGCAATTCCCAATAAAACCATCAAGATCAGTAAATGTATTCTTCAGCCGCCTCCTGTCAGCTTTGATGCTAATCATATGACAAGGTGTGTTTAGTCTCTGTTGCCATGGTTCTGTAATGCCACATCTGCATCTACAAGAAAATTGGATTGTCATCAGAAATTATATATTATTTAGAAAGACCTTAAATATAATCTTAAACTAGATGCAAGTGTTTACCATGTAAACACCCAACAAGGCTCCCCCTCCCACTTTTCAAATAAGAGTTATACATTAATTATAATTTTTGCAGATAATCAATTTGTACATGTAATTATTAAGTAATGTTATGAGGCAGAGGCTAGCAGCTTTAGGCTAGGGTGATAAGGTTCTAATTTGACGAAAAAAAACTAAAGATGGCCGCCATGACCCGGATATTTTCCCAAACTCTTTGAAAAATTAATGCAGTCTAGGAAATACTACTACTATGCAGTATTTTGAATATTGAGTATATCGGATAAGCGGCTTTGAAGTTATCAGGGTGACAAGGTCCTAATTTGACGAAAAAAGAATAAAGATGGCCGCCATGACCAGAATATTACCCCGAACTTTCTTAAAAATTGATGCAGCCTAGGAATTAATGGTTGCATCCAGTATGTTTAACACAAAGTGAATCGAAAAAACGGTTTTGTAGATATCAGGGTGACAAGGTCATAATTTGACGAAAAAATATTAAAGATGGCCGCCATGACCCGGATATTTTTCCGAAGTTTCTGAAAAATTGATGCAGGCTAGGAATTAATACTACTATGCAGTATTTTGAATATTGAGTATATCGGATAAGCAGCTTTGAAGTTATCAGAGTGACAAGGTTCTAATTTGACGAAAAAAAGATTAAAGATGGCCGTCATGACCCGGATATTCTTCCGAACTTTTTGTAAAATTGATGCAGGCTAGAAATTAATACTTCTATGCAATACGTTGAATTTTGAGTATATTGGATAAGTGGCTTTAAAGTTATCAGGGTGACAAGGTCCAAATTTGACGAAAAAAGATGGCCGCCGTGACCCGAATATCTTCACAAACTTTCTGAAAAATTGATGCAGCCTAGAAATTAATATTTGCATCCAGTTTGTTGAACACAAAAAGAATCGAAAAAGCGGTTTGGTAGATATCAGGGTGACAAGCTCCTAATTTGACGAAATAAGGTTAAAGATGGCCGCAATGACCCGAATATTTTCCTGAACTTTCTGAAAAATTGATGCAGCCTATTTAGTATTAATACTTGCATCCAGTATGTTGAACACCAAATGAATTGAAAAAGCGGTTTTGTAGATACCAGGGTGACACGGATGAGAGGCGCTAGCGGACAAAACCATACAAAAACTAAAAGCCTCCCCCTGGTAGGGGGGAGCCTTAATAATCATTAATGTCACACTAAATTAATTTAATGGCCAATGGATTTTGAACTGAGAAATAGGAGCGAGCTAAGTAAAAATTAAAATGTAGCCTATTTCTTCATTGCATATTTTTTTAGGTGAAAAGTGCACTTTAAAAATCGCAAACTTCAATACAAAAATGCCAGTCAACCACCCTACTACAGTAGGGCCAAGATGGGGAAAGAAATAGTGAGAATCTCACTCTCAGGGGTCTGCAAATCTGGAGGACGGACAGTGAAGGCGACTACACGAGTGAGGGTTTCAGCCAGGAGGGATCGGGGGGGGGGGCAGGGGTGTGGTCCAGACCCCCCACTCAGCACCACAGGGTCAGGGTCTTGTTGGCAAAGTAAATGGAAATATATTCCAGATTTTGCCGTCATTTCAGTTTAAATAGGCCATTTTTTGAGCGCTCAAATTTAAAACTCTTTGATTTTTTTTCTCCTGGTGGAGGACCCCCAGACCCCTTTTGGACCACCCCCACTCAAACATTCCTGGTGAAACCGTGCGAGTGGGCGCAGCCCAGAAGGGCGAGAGACTGAGAGGGGGTACCGTACCATATATCACTCTAAAATTTATACAATAGGGGCCTAGACTATATTTATTTCACCAATATAGCTCGGACAAGAATTTTGAAAATGGGCGCACATCAGGCAAAAACTGGGTCAACAGGCGGCCAACGACAATTATTTTTTTAATATGCGTGATTGATATATTTGCAATTCCAAAATAGCTGTCTATCATCATGAGCATGATAACTTGACAAAGAAATTGACGAAAATTATGTGCTACTGCTAGACTAGGCCTAATTCTGTTTTTAATAAATTTGGTTTCACTTTATAGTAGAGTAGTCTAGAACAGGGCTAGAACTTGTCTATCAAACTACAAGTGAATAAAATCTTATTAGATTTATATCCTCTTATTAGGCCTACGGTAGGCCTAGGTGGCTATAGCATTTTAACTCTGAATATCCATCTAGACTACAGCCTTGTTTTAGTTTCACCAGATCATAGGAGTATCCTTTTTCAAATTTGCTTGGTCACATTTAAAATTTTATAGCTAGAGCTCTCATTTCACCATCATAATGAAACACTAATTATTTTAAATGCAAATTGGTCTAACTTAAAACAACAAAATTCCACCAAATTTTCAGCGATTTTGGAAAATGAAACTACGAAAAATTGAAAAAAGGCTTCTCCCAGGATCTGCTGAAACAGATGACAGGCCTAATTCTGTCTTCAACAAATTCAGTTTTATTTTATACTAATGGTATTATAGTCTTGACTAAAGGTATCTATTCTGTTCGACATTGGACGATTGTCCAAAATGAAATGTCTAGTTCATGAAAAAATATTAGTCTATACACATGATACATGTAGCCTAGTTCAAAAGTTAGACCATTTGAGATGTAGACTAAAAGCTTTAGTAGATTATATAATCAATATCTTATCATGAGCGACTGCAAACCCATAGGCATTATGGAGCCACCATTCAATTTCAAGGGGTATTCTAAAATAAATATTTTCAGGCTGAATTTAGGCCCCTAGTCTAGTTGTCTGAAGGACATGTTGTAGACTAAATAAATATTTAGTCTAATGGTGGGCTTAATTTTTTTTTCACTTATTTTTTTTTTCAAACACCTGATCAATAGGCCTAGACTACACTAGATACTTGATCCAACTTTTTAATGTTTGTAAATGTAATTGTACTTGTAGACAGAGAAAAAATCTTAGAAACTGAAATAAATATTTTGCTTCAGGCAGAGCCCGAGGCAGAGGGCAGAGTGTGAAAAAGTAAGCCTATTCACCTATTGCAGATAGGCCTAGGCCCAACTTGAAATAAATAATTTGTCCAGTTTAAAAACTCCAGTCACTTGAATTGAAACAGACAATCACCTGATCACATGTCGTCAATGACGTCAACGTCAGATCTACCTTGTCCTGGAACGTTCCTGTAATCAGGTAGGCCTAATGCAGTAATGGACATGGTCATGGTCTTTTATGAATTATGTAGTTGTAGGCGTAGCTGGCACTATAAAAATATATATAGCAGACTAGCACGCAATGTTACGAACGTTAGTTCACGCAGTCACAACCGGCGTGCAAGTGGGCAGTCAAGACAGTGAGTGCTGAGACAGTGAGGGGGTGGTGTTGTTCTGGGTGTGGGCTACACTTCACTGTCTCATTGACAGTCCACTGTCGCACTCACAGTCACAACACTGCCACAGTGGCACAGGCACAGGGCAGGCGCCGCCGCACAAACATCGACAAGTTGACAAGCCTCACTCATTGTCACTCACAAACGATGTTGCTGTGGACAAACTTTGATGATTTAGCTTTTAGGTGGGGCGTTTTCATGAGGCAAGTTGTGGTATTTAGGAGCTACATGACAAAACAAATTGCAACCTTATTACCTGCCAACACACTGAACATGCTGAACAGCTGATCATGTCCTGCCGTCTTCTTCACCAGTCTGTCCATAATTACGTCACATCCTGTGAAAAAACGCGCCCTCCTGTGGTCGAAAAAAACATTCGTCTGGTCGGCTTTTACCCTCAGATTTCCCAAAATTGTTGGATTAAAATGTTTTTTTCATCGTGAATGATATTTTTCTGGATAAAATTAGTGGTGTGATCGATCAAAATATAGTCCAATCTACCTAATTACGGCCAATATGTCATTTTTTCAAATCGTTTGCCGTTGACGTTTAAAAAAAGTTTCGATTAATATTATGATGAAGAAGTTTACTCCATAAACCAATTTTCCAAATATTATCAAAAGACGAACGATAGTCTATAGATGCTGTAAATAATATTTTGTTTTGGACAAATAACTAGCAATAATATATTTCAAGCAAAAAATATGATCCAAACTTCTGTAGCCAGATTTAAATCCATCACTTTCTTCACCATTTAAGTCATATTCTTCTAAATACCTTGACACTCTGCGATTTATAACTGATGTAAATAATTTACCAAAGCAAGACGATAGTGTGATGCCTCTGTAATTATATGGGTTTTCTTTATCATCTTTTTTTATATTTTGGTATTAGTATACCTGTTGTCCACATTTAAATACCGGTTTTAAGTACGAAATTGAAATCGTAAAAATATGGGCATCATAGTATCCACAGAATTCTTTAGAAATTTATTTGTAACTTGATCACGATCAGATGCCTTATTATTATTCGTTTTTTTCAATATACATAAACTTATCTCTTCCTCTGTAAAATCCAAATTTAATAAGGCATTCTCAAATCTACAATTATAATTAAAATTTTCATTTTGAGCCTCTTTATTATTACACAAATTCTCAAAATGTTTAGCAAAAGTGTCTTTTAATAGTACAGAGACCACATCAGACTTAGGTGTATTGACTTTACTGCTTACCATATTCCAATACTCTTTTGATTTATTTACTTAAATTTCTATTCTTTTATGAAATTATTTTATTATATTTATTAAATTGTTTATTTTTACCAAACTCTCTCATATTAATTGTATACAACTGTCTAACTGTGTGTTTCTATACATAATCCTTTGCTTTATTATGCTTATTTTTAAAGCCAATATAGGGCCTACAGACCGACAAAAAAAACACTGAACGATACTTGCAGAAATCGCTTAAATGTTTTAAATAATGGCGAGGATGAACAGTTGTTTTGAATTGGCCAGAAACTAGAATGCCTACACCCCCACTTGCTCACTGATCGGAGCGATGTTCGTGGAAAAAACCAATAGCCAAATGGTTAGATATCAGCAATTCTTGATTGCGTTTCTTCATGTCTTAACCAGTATCTGTAACTGCCACAATGTCTAGATGTTTAGATGTTACTTTCTGCGAGAAGGGGGAGCAAGAGGGACCAAGACTTGAACTGGTATCCCCTACCCGTAGAAGTAGGATGGCCAATTGAAAAGTTAATGAATGTAATTCCAGATTAGATAGACATACATTTAAAATTTGTAATTTCGTTGAAGTGAAATTTGATAACAATATATATGAATTGTCAGCAACTCAGTGTTTAGGCTGCCAATGTCAATGAAAAGCAAAAAGGAGATATTTATAAGCCTATACATGTTTATGAAATTGTCAGCATCTTTAGGGCAGCCCACGTTTTTTATACTATACCCATATAGCAGACCCGTACCCAGTGGGTGTCGTTGTGTGTCAAAAGTGTATGTAAGCAACACTTTTTTTCAAAAGAAATGCGAGAAATTTGAGAAAATTCAAAATTCCACAACAATCTCTGAATTTTCATTTTCCATGACTTCTTTTTGACATTTTTCACCTAGGTCATCCAAGCTATATAATTCTGTGTGCAAATGTGGTCCGTGAAGTTAGTTACTTCATATCCGTTTCTTATTCCACAAATTAAAAGTCGTGTATCATCAAAATTAAGATACAGGTGTCTGGCGCCAACCCGCCCAAGGTAATTCCCACCGTGACCTTGACCCTGACCTTTCAACGTCATACAGAAAAATAAGGTAAAAAATAAAAGGTAGTCTTCAATTAAAAATCGAATCATCAAAATTAAGGTGCATGTGCCCGGCGCCCACCAATTTAAGGTCATTTCCATCGCGGCCTTGACCCTGACATCTCAAAGTCAAACAGAAAAAGTAGGTCAAAAATCAAAGGTAGCCTGGAATTTAAACTAAAAGTCGTGGATCATCAAAATTAAGGTACCTGTGCCTGGCGGCCATCAATCCAAGGTCATTCCCATCGTGACCTTGACTCTGACATATGAAGGTGATACAGTAAAATTAGGAATAAATCAATTGTAGGCCTAGTCTGAACATATGAATGTGATACAGAAAAATGAGGTGAAAAATCAAAGGTAGCCTAAAATTATAACTAATAGCCGTGGACTGGACCATAAAAAATAAGATGTGAGTGCCTGGCGCCCGTACCTTAAGAAATGTTCTCTTCTGACAAAAAAGCAATAATAAAAATGTTGATATCTACTCCAAAAGTCTGTAGGCTGTTAGGTTAAATCATTTCCTCTCATCAGTTCAGTTAACCGCTAGTCATGACTAAAGGCCTCATAATCGTTTTTAATATCCGTTTTATTAGCCGATCAAATCAGTTATTAGAAACGAAATGAGCTGTTTAAATATCAAGATTTTTTAATGTTTGGTCTCAAATTAAACAAATATGAGTAATTTTCACCCACTTTCAGTGGAACGCGGTAGCGAGAAATAAGTGTAAGTATTAGTGAAGAGATTAATGAAATGAAAGTGAAAGATGAAATTCCCGTCTTTCTGTTATTTTCAACGGCACCAATCAAGCTTCGTAAACTTTCATACCCATCAGAAATGCATTTACATACCCATCAGAAATGCATTATGTAAAAATAAATTATACTGCAACTTGTTCAACGTTTGACAAGTTGCCTGGACTAATAAAGAAAATAAAAGAACGGCGCATCAATACGCTGGGATATTTAGGTAGCATTTGAATTCGTGTAAACACGCCATAAGCTAATTTTAGTCACGTGAACGTGGCGTACGCAAGCCGGGCAAGCAGACACAACGGTTCAGTTGTAAACACACCATCCACATGTACAAGAGGGAGATCTCTGCTATTATGAAATGTGGGGTGTGTTGAAATCCGTCAATCAGCATCTAGCCCCAGGCCTTTTCAACAATATCAATTATATTCGCTCACAAAATCCTATATAACTCCACATCCCTTTCCCTGATTGAACAACATAAGACACAGAAACAACAAATCAACCCACGTGACAAAGCCTACTACTGAGAACCAAGACATTTCAAAAGACTATGCATTTTTGCACTAAGGTGTTTTCTTTATTTCCAACGCACACAGTGTATTTTTAAGGTAGGGTCTCAACTGATAATAAGTATATGAATGATATAGGCCTACAACCCGTGTAGGCCTACAGTAGTGGCCAGTAGTCACTATACAGGCAAACCGCACAGTAACTGATTATGCCTACCATATATGGTGATGACAGAGATAGCTGGCGAGGTCGCAAGTCACAGTCACCTGGTCACAGAAACAAAGTTAGCAGACGAGATGCTACAGGCATGCTGCATGTAGTGCTGTCTCTGCGGAGCGATGGTGAATGATTTATCTGATCAATCGTTTTTTTATTTATTTTATAATATAGACCTAGGCCTACCTTAACACTTACTTAAAAATGCCACCAGACAACAACTCATCTCTGAGAGTTTTGACAGCTCGATCAGAGCGGTCAGCCACACACCACACATAGATGCTGCGCGTATACATCATATAACGTGGTGTCTGGTGGCGGCGCGGGCTTAACCATTGTTAACCTGCCAACACAATTGTAACTGCAGCTGTAGACCACACATCATTGGCGTCGAGTTCGTCGAAGACATCATCGGGCCACATGATCTATATAGGCTCCTATCTCAGTTCAAGTAAGACATATCATAACATATAACAGTAATAATGTACTCCAGACTGCTCGACTTTGAAAAACGCTAGGCTTACTTGAAAAATCATAAGCCTAGGCCTATACCGGGGGCCTATATCATGGCTCTGTCATTGCTTGTTTGTTTACTGAACTGTCAGAAATAGACAGGCCTACATCACATGATCATCACATGACATGCATGATCCATAATACCACACTAAGCAGTGCTAAGAGTGGGCCACAGTGGAGAATTGTTGAATGACAATACTGCATTTTTTAAAGTCGTTTTGGCGGCGATATTTATCAAAATAAATATCAATAATAGAAAAACCAGGCCTTATAGCCAACTTTATAGTCTGGTTACTTCGAAGTATGTCCCTTTAACATTTCCCTGATTCCCGGGCACTGCCCATTTCATATTAGAGACCAAATCTGAGATATGACCGTCCAATTTTTTTTTATTGGTCGTAATCTGTTCTCATGTTCTGGTCTTTGATTTGCTGAGAATAGACTTAAGGTCAACTAATCTAACTTTCATGTATTTGGAAAAATCAAGTGAAAGTTTGGTTATTCATTATTTTCAGTTTAATTTCAGTTTATTTTTCTTAGATCTCGGTACTTGTTATTGTGTTCAGGGAGGTAGAAATTATTCATTTCTGTCAATTGTTGATTTTGCGATTAAAACTCACCAAAAACACATCAGAAACACTTAGTGTGATACCTTGAAGGAAGTGGTCTGACTCGAGTGTCACGGTAGGCTCTTTATTACAATCAAGACGCCAAAGATACAAAATTGTGCACAAAAGCATATTATAACAAAAATAAATTAATTCAAGTACCTTTATATGGGTATGTGAGGTTGTATACCAAAAAATATAAAAGAATACTGATATGTGATGGTGAACATAATGCCACACAAACTACTGATTTCTATTGTACTCTTTATTATTTTAACACATTGTCAAAATAAAACAACAACATTTTAAGTTATTTAAAATGAGACATTAGTATTTTAACATTAGCTAATCAGCTAATTTGCATTGTTTTTTATAAATTTAACTAGACAATAATACGTCATATTTTTCGGTGTTTAAATTAAACCAATAATATTTTGGTAAACGCAACTTCCGCTCATCATTAAAAATACTGCACTGAAACAAAAAAATAAAATTAATCCCATAATACTTGACACACAGTACATTTTCTCTCACAACGATCTATAACTGCCTTTTTTATAGCCCAGGTAATTTATAATGCGAGACTCTAAACTTAGTTAATGAAACTATTATTGACACTGGCAAGTTTAACAAGTATGTTTCCATTTTTAGATTTGTCTTTAACATCCTATAATTCTAACATTTACTGTTATTAAAAACACCTGTTGATCACATATTCTTAAAATATATTTAGTGTATATACATTCATTAACAATGTTTTGTAAACTGTCTCATATTCGGTACATCCTGTGTACACGTTACAACTGCTTGAACAATTTTGAACATGCAGAATCCTATATGATTTTATCAAACCTGTTTTGTTGTTTTGTTAAGCTTATACATGACAAGATAAAGAGTTTTACTGAATTGCTTGTCATTTGCATTTACTACGTTTGCCCAAAAATTCAATACAGTTTGATCAATACTAGTTTGTAAAGGGGTTCCACCTAATTCACCATACACCATACATTTTGAAGTTGTGTTCTTTACTCCTAGAATAATATGACAAAATTTTAATTGAAGTTTTTCAACAATATAATTATTTTCACAACCCCATAGCCCAGATCGATAAAGCAAAATTGGTACAAAATGTAATTGAACATCTATAGGAAGACACAAGTTTTATTGTTTTCTTAAAAGACTGTACACAGCTTTGTGTGCCTGTTCAAAAAGATATCTTTCGGATTTAATAAATTTCCCATTATAGGTAAAATCAATACCCAAATATCTATAATCAGTAACCACTTGTAATGATAAACCATTATAAATGAATTTTGGAATATTTCGACTTTTACCCCTAAAAAATAATCACTTTTGTATTTTTAGTATTAATTGGCAAATGCCACATAGTACAATGATGATGTGTAGCGTTCAATGCAGCTTGCAACTCACATTCAGATTCAGTCATTATTATAGTGTTATCCGCATATAACAATACATACATTTTGAGATATATACCCCAATAGCATCATCACTTAACATTTGACTTACAATCTTTTTTCAAATCTAATCCCTGAGAAGCATGTGAAATAAACTCTGACATATCATTGAGAAAATGTAAAACAATAATGGAGACTAATTCTCACACTGTCGAACACAAACATTACATACAAAAAAGATGTTTGGCTACCTATACATATTTTGACACAAGGTTTTACCAGACTACATAAGTTATATAAATGACATTAAAAAAAGTTTCGAATAATATTATGATGAAGAAGTTTACTCCATAAACCAATTTTCCAAATATTATCAAAAGACAAACGATAGTCTATAGATGCTGTAAATTATATTTTGTTTTGGACAAATAACTAGCAATAATATATTTCAAGCAAAAAATATGATCCAAACTTCTGTAGCCAGATCTAAATCCATCACTTTCTTCACCATTTAAGTCATATTCTTCTAAATACCTTGACACTCTGCGATTTATAACTGATGTAAATAATTTACCGAAGCAAGACGATAGTGTGATGCCTCTGTAATTATATGGGTTTTCTTTATCACCTTTTTCTTATATTTTGGTATTATTATACCTGTAGTCCACATTTAAATACCGGTTTTAAGTACGAAATTGAAATCGTAAAAATATGGGCATCATAGTATCCACAGAATTCTTTAGAAATTTATTTGTAACTTGATCACGATCAGATGCCTTATTATTATTCGTTTTTTCAATATACATAAACTTATCTCTTCCTCTGTAAAATCCAAATTTAATAAGGCATTCTCAAATCTACAATTATAATTTAAATTTTCATTTTGAGTCTCTTTATTATTACACAAATTCACAAAATGTTTAGCAAAAGTGTCTTTTAATCGTACAGAGACCACATCAGACTTAGGTGTATTGACTTTACTGCTTACCATATTCCAATACTCTTTTGATTTATTTACTTAAATTTCTATTCTTTTATTAAATTATTTTATTATATTTATTAAATTGTTTATTTTTACCAAACTCTCTCATATTAATTGTATACAACTGTCTAACTGTGTGTTTCTATACATAATCCTTTGCTTTATTATGCTTATTTTTAAAGCCAATATACAGACCGACAAAAAAAAACACTGAACGATACTTGCAGAAATCGCTTAAATGTTTTAAATAATGGCGAGGATGAACAGTTGTTTTGAATTGGCCAGAAACTAGAATGCCTACACCCCCACTTGCTCACTGATCGGAGCGATGTTCGTGGAAAAAACCAATAGCCAAATGGTTAGATATCAGCAATTCTTGATTGCGTTTCTTCATGTCTTAACCAGTATCTGTAACTGCCACAATGTCTAGATGTTTAGATGTTACTTTCTGCGAGAAGGGGGAGCAAGAGGGACCAAGACTTGAACTGGTATCCCCTACCCGTAGAAGTAGGATGGCCAATTGAAAAGTTATTGAATGTAATTCCAGATTAGATAGACATACATTTAAAATTTGTAATTTCGTTGAAGTGAAATTTGATAACAATATATATGAATTGTCAGCAACTCAGTGTTTAGGCTGCCAATGTCAATGAAAAGCAAAAAGGAGATATTTATAAGCCTATACATGTTTATGAAATTGTCAGTATCTTTAGGGCAGCCCACGTTTTTTATACTATACCCATATAGCAGACCCGTACCCAGTGGGTGTCGTTGTGTGTCAAAAGTGTATGTAATCAACACTTTTTTTCAAAAGAAATGCGAGAAATTTGGGAAAATTCAAAATTCCACAACAATTTCTAAATTTTCATTTTCCATGACTTTTTTTTTGACATTTTTCACCTAGGTCATCCAAGCTATATAATTCTGTGTGCAAATGTGGTCCGTGAAGTTAGTTACTTCATATCCGTTTCTTATTCCACAAATTAAAAGTCGTGTATCATCAAAATTAAGATACAGGTGTTTGGCGCCAACCCGCCCAAGGTAATTCCCACCGTGACCTTGACCCTGACCTTTCAACGTCATACAGAAAAATAAGGTAAAAAATAAAAGGTAGTCTTCAATTAAAAATCGAATCATCAAAATTAAGGTGCATGTGCCCGGCGCCCACCCATTCAAGGTCATTTCCATCGCGGCCTTGACCCTGACATCTCAAAGTCAAACAGAAAAAGTAGGTCATAAATCAAAGGTAGCCTGGAATTTAAACTAAAAGTCGTGGATCATCAAAATTAAGGTACCTGTACCTGGCGGCCATCAATCCAAGGTCATTCCCATCGTGACCTTGACTCTGCCATATGAAGGTGATACAGTAAAATTAGGAATAAATCAATTGTAGGCCTAGTCTGAACATATGAATGTGATACAGAAAAATGAGGTAAAAAATCAAAGGTAGCCTAAAATTAAAACTAATAGCCGTGGACTGGATCATAAAAAATAAGATGTGAGTGCCTGGCGCCCGTACCTTAAGAAATGTTCTCTTCTGACAAAAAAGCAATAATAAAAATGTTGATATCTACTCCAAAAGTCTGTAGGCTGTTAGGTTAAATCATTTCCTCTCATCAGTTCAGTTAACTGCTAGTCATGACTAAAGGCCTCATAATCGTTTTTAATATCCGTTTTATTAGCCGATCAAATCAGTTATTAGAAACAAAATGAGCTGTTTAAATATCAAGATTTTTTAATGTTTGGTCTCAAATTAAACAAATATGAGTAATTTTCACCCACTTGCAGTGGAACGCGGTAGCGAGAAATAAGTGTAAGTATTAGTGAAGAGATTAATGAAATGAAAGTGAAAGATGAAATTTCCGTCTTTCTGGTATCTCCAACGGCACCAATCAAGCCTCGTAAACTTTCATACCCATCAGAAATGCATTTACATACCCATCAGAAATGCATTATGTAAAAATAAATTATACTGCAACTTGTTCAACGTTTGACACTCATATTGACATATTGCCTGGACTAATAAAGAAAATAAAAGAACGGCGCATCAATACGCTGGGATATTTAGGTAGCATTACCGCGGAAGCAATTTCTTACTGTATTCTTCCACAAGGTCCACCGTCGCCGAAACCCACTGCATTTTTTTAAATGAAAACAAGTTATATTATTTTGTAATGTATAGTTTCGCAGTTTAATTAGGCACTGGCATATACACCTGTACTATTGGCCCAGACTGTATTATTGCCTGGAGTTTTCCGCCAGACGTTGCCTTCACGCTCTGTCACAAGAAGTGACACGCGAGACACACAACACGTGGTCATGAGACATGTCGCACCAGGAAACAAAAAAACAGTACTACGTTGGCAAAATACTCAGCAAAGACGTTGGGCCGACGTTGTACAAATTAATGTTACACAAAGGTTTTGTGTCTGCTGTGATAGTGGCACGGAAACACGCCGCAAACAGTAGCCCGTTAACTGTGAGAACGTTGAGGTCTAATTATTATGATTTTTACCAAGATGATCTACATGAAAGAATACACGTGCACTTTATCAAAGACACAGACGTATGTCCCAGTCATAGGTCAGCCTCCTTCTCAGGGCCAGACTAGCATAGCTAGGTGGCCCTGCTACAGATATCTCTTCTGTAATGCCGCGTCCTGATAGGGCCTCAATAACTGGTGTCTGGTGACCCCGAGCTTGACCCTTTCCAACTGTGTCAAATGTGACATTACGTTGGCCAATCACCGATCAACTTTCCCTATCATTGTCCATCCTTCCTGTTGTCGCCTTGATTATGTTTCGGCGACAGTAGCATTCTTTTTTTTATCCTGACATTATGAATATCCTGATTGTTTCTGTCCGTTTTTGGTTTTGGGTGATCTGTTGATCTGTTGTGTTTTTAAGCTGCCATTTTGATTTGCATAATTGATGTTAACATTGGTGAGGTTATTAGGCCCGGTCTTATGATTTAATGCTATTTTGAGGTCCAATTTCTGCTAAATTGCATTCATTAATGATTAAAAATCGTTTTAATGCGGCTTATATGTAAATATCATGTTTTATTTGTTAATGAGCGTTGAATTTGTAATGGTCACTAGACCTGTCAGGGTTTGCCTAATTCCGGTATAAATACATTTCAGGTTAAGTTGTCAACTGCTATGTCACTTTCATGTCACTAATGTGTGGGTCACCATTTACACCGCATATGGTTATTAATTTACGCCTGTTAAGTCATGAGTGCTGTAGTTGTTTTCCATCTATTATATTAATAATAGCTATCTTTTATTCTAAACCAAGTATATTAAAGTAAGTATTATCTTGTATGCAAAGAACTTATTCTATCCATTTATTTCCTACAGATTCGCCACAATTCCGCCACGGATGTGCGTGCAGATTAAAGGTGTAAAGACCAATGACTTGTTGTTGTTTTTTCATGCTTCCGCGCACATTACACTTCCATTGTGCCACTCATGTGGCAATAGTTTGACAGCCACGTGGCGGGCCAGTGTATTGTTCAATTCTTGTTTACAAAGTCAAGGACATATTTTTTAAACATGTGGTGATTGGCCAGCCGGAAAATTGGTTCAAGCTCATGAATATCTCCAACAGAACACATTCCACAGTACAATCAATCAGAGCCACTCACTAGCGAACGTTAGTGGAAGGATAGTGGATCTGATGAATGGAAATGAGTCAGGTTAGAGTGGATATATATGCAAGGATGACACGACCAAAATCTGTATTAAAGAAGTGCAAATTACACCATTCAACTCCGCTGAGGATCTACAAAAAAATCTAACTCATCTACGTTTGTTTTTAATTGTATTCAAAATAGTGCATTTTTATTCATGCAAATTATATTGATATCGAGCATATAATATTATTTTAAGTGTTACTGCCAAAAAACATGATTATTTTTGTTCGCTAGGGGTTGTACCACCCAACCTATATGGATGACCCAGCTCCAGAAATTTATCTACTGATTTATCTGTATAGGATGTCAAAAGCTAAAATCAAGCGGCACTTATTACAGAATACGGATGGGGTCAGTTATCCCAGCAAACACAAAACATTTTTATAACCTTTCTTGTGTTTGCTGGGATATCAATGACTTCTATATCGAACATTTAACCCTTCACACTTCACACCCTATAGATATCCTCAGACAGAATTCTTGTGAATTAAATTAGCCTATAATAATTATCTGAAAGACATGTTGTAAATAAATATTTAACTCTAAAATGAACTAGAAATAAATAATTATATAAACTTATAAGCTTAAATGCAAACTAATGTCTAGCCCTTAAAACTGTGCCTCCAGGTTAATAATGGCCCAGCAAACACAAAACATTTGTATAACATTTATACAATGTCGGCCCAACGCCTTCGACATTGGACCAACATTGTACAAAAAAAACATTGTACAAATGCTATACACATGTTTTACGTTTACTGGGGAGGCCTACCAAATATGTAGAGAAAAAAATAAACGAAAACATACTATTACAGATCATCTCGAATTTATTGTTTAAAAAATGAACAAATTAAAAAAATTAAAAAAATATTTATAGCCACACACAAACTGAAATGAGGTTTGCTGCAGATAGGATGTGAAATGATACAAATAAATATAAAAAATGGTTGTGGTCCCCTTAGCGACAGCCTTCGAACGGATGGTCATTTAACTGACTGTTCTGATTTTTAAGATGCACTCACTGATTTAGATAGTAGGTATATAAATAGAACGGCAAAATATGTAAGCCTAAATTAAAATAAGTCTCATTATCGAGTAGTGATTGACTTCATATACCATTTTTGGCGTTATAGACATTTTTTATTTACTAAATCTGGACAGGTGTCCCATAAAAATTCAAACATAGCAAAGTTTACCTATGATCACATGCTATAATCTTTAGTCCTTTTCAGAGGCTCAACATCGCATTTGCAGGATAAACATCCGCCTCCGAGGCAAAACACACGAGGCGACATGAAAAGGAAATACATTTCCAGAAAACGTGAAGATAATGTATGCTTTATTTTTCATTTTTATAACTGTGAACAGACATTGCCATCTAGAACATGTTGTAAATAAAGAATGAAACATAATTATCAAACCTTTGTAAAAGATTTGAGTGACAAAGTTAAGAAAAATCCAAAACGATTCTGGTCTTTTTTTCATGAGAAGACAAAATCAAAAGCTATACCAGATATTGTCACTGATGATATTTCAGAATACAGTGATACAGCTGCTAAAGCTGATTTATTTAACAAATATTTTCAATCTGTTTTTAATCAGGATATTTCTCCTACCCACCTAAATGTTGAAAACACGAGAACCGAAAACATAAATTTATCATCTATTGAATTTGATCATTTACAGATTCAAAAAATATTATCTGGGCTAGATGCCAATAAAGTATCCGGCCCAGATAATCTCTCATCACGTATTCTTAAGGAATGTGCAACCGTTCTAGCTCCATCCTTAACATTACTTTTTTTAATGAGTTTTGCCTCTGGTCACATACCAGTTCAGTGAAAACAAGGAAATGTGGTACCAGTTCACAAAAAAGGTGACAAATCACAGGTCTCAAATTACAGACCGATATCACTTCTATGTATAGTATCTAAGGTTATGGAGAGATATATTTACAATAATGTATTTAAAGTTGTTGAACCAATAATTAATACAAATCAACATGGATTTATGAATGGGAAATCTTGTGCTACACAATTGTTAACTGTCTATGATGAAATTGGCACAACCTTGATGAAAGTAAACAAACTGATATGATATTTTTAGATTTTTCAAAAGCATTTGATTCAGTGGATCACAATATGTTAATTCACAAATTACACAAGCTTGGTTTTTCAGGTAAATTACTTCTGTGGATTAGAGATTATTTGACAGACAGGTCTCAGCGAGTGGTACTGGTTAGTGTCTCATCTGATTTTGTGCCAGTTACATATGGTGTACCACAAGGATCCATACTTGGTCCATCATTATTTCTTTTTTTTATAAATGACATGCCAGACTGTGCTGAACATTCAATACTGTCCTTATTTGCCGATGATGCGAAATACTTCCGTAAAATTAATAATGTAGATGATTGTGAGCGACTGCAGCACGATTTAAATAGTCTTGATGAGTGGAGTCAGGTCTGGAAATTAAATTTTAATGTAATTAAATTTAAGGTAGCTTCATTCACAAGAAACACAAAACATATTGTATTTAACTACCATCTAAATGGAACAATATTAGAAAATGTATCATGTTATAACGACCTGGGGGTCACAGTTGATAAGAGTCTTTCTTTTAACAACCATATCTCTAATGTTATCAACAAATGTAACAGAGTCAATGGTATGATTAGACGCTCGCTAGGTTATAGATCTCCAGCCTCTGTATCCATCAATCTTTCTTTACAAAGCCCTAATCCAGCCTATTATAGAATATTATGCCCCAGTATGGTCACCCTTTACCAAAATTCAAATAGAGTCCATTGAACGAATTCAACGAAATGCTACTAGATATGCACTTCATTATCCAACAATTAATTACAAGGAGCGCTGTGAATATTTTATTATCTTACCATTGTCTTTCCGCAGGGAGATGATAGACATCAAACTGATTTTTAAATCTTTATTTGTGTCAGATTTTTTCTGATATTGTCGTATTTCTATTGAATGACTACAAACATGACAGTAGACTTCGGTCAGGTCAGAACGGGTCACTATTTTATCCGAGGCATGTCAGAACTAAGACGTTTAAAAGTTTTTATTCAAATCGAGTGGTCAGTATTTGGAATAGATTACCAACGGATCTGCGTCAAGAACAATCTTTGGACGGCCTTGTACGTAAACTGAATAGCTTTTATTATTTAATGTTTCAAAACACTTTCAACTGTGATAATGTTTGCTCATGGACAAGTACTTGTGGATGTCAGGCGTGTGCGTGATATTTGGATTATCATAATCAACATGTAATTACCCAATAATACCAACATTCAATATGCATGGCTTATCAACGATACTACTTCAACCTATGTTACTGAGTTGATGGGAGAAAGTTTTTCGCTATGCTTCCTAAGAATGACGGAGGACTCTCATGTGTCGATACTGATGTGTTTGGCAGGCCAGAGCCACCAGTCGAACACAGACTATATAGCATAGATGGGGTTTTTTCGGCTGAGCGACGGCTATACGAGCTGACGCCAGCAGATGCAATTTAAACTAACCAAATTACTTTTATTCTGAAGGGACTAACGTTATGTACGTGTCGAGGGCCGTCGCGCCTCACATGTGGGCTCACATGTTCATGTTGCGTTGGACGTCGCGTCGGTCGTCGCGTTGGTGTGTGGACAGTCACGCGATTGTCGCGTCTCGCGTGCCTAATCGCGCTCACGCTCACATTGGTGTGTTTTGCCCTCAAGTTAGTTATTTCGACCCGGCTCGGCGGCGCGCTGAAAATTTCTCATTTTCTTCTAGGCCCTATGTTTATACATTCTTGAAGTATATTATTTATTTCACGCAGAGTCTGCCCGAGATTATTTATTGCAACTTTTGTCGAATTTCCAGATAACTGTAGGTCTATTTGATGTAGAGCTTTGAGAAAGGTAGGCCTATCACTTAACTCTACATTGCAACCTCGGTTGGATAAAACATTGAGCTTAGATAGGCCTATAGCCTTAATGTGCTGGCTCATATTGGTTGGGTGCTCATCAAAAAAACATGATTTACAGCGCAGAGGGGAGGGGGGCGTTACAACGCCCCGGAAAGGAATGTTCGCATCTGAAACGGATTAGCGATTATAGCCTTCGTGATGATTAAGAGCTAAGTCTAAGACTGGAAAATATTAGACTTTACCTGAAAAAATGGACATGGAAATAAATGAAATGAATTGGGTTTTACGTCACCTTTGTGCACATATAGGCTAAACTGGGCCAGGAGAACCTCCTGAGGATGGTGAGATGAATGAGATTACACTGCCCTCCAGACACAGGATTCGAAATTCGAGACCTGGCACGCTACCTCTCCCCACAATATTTAATCTTACTTTACGAGTGAGCGAGGAAGAAACATTTTGGGTTTTTTAAACTTGTTGGCCAGAGTGGGGTTTGAACCCGCGATCTCCGACTTTCGAAGCAGGCAGCTTTAACCGTGAATTCCACGTGGAAACCACAAAAAATGTCAAATATATTTTATTGGGCTCATTTCCACTACTATATTGCATGGATAACATATCAAATTAACAAGGTCTACAAAAAAAATAATGTAGGATTGATAAGGATTGATGTCACAGTTGATAAGAGTCTTTCTTTTAACAACCATATCTCTAATGTTATCAACAAATGTAACAGAGTCAATGGTATGATTAGACGCTCGCTAGGTTATAGATCTCCAGCCTCTGTATCCATCAATCTTTCTTTACAAAGCCCTAATCCAGCCTATTATAGAATATTATGCCCCAGTATGGTCACCCTTTACCAAAATTCAAATAGAGTCCATTGAACGAATTCAACGAAATGCTACTAGATATGCACTTCATTATCCAACAATTAATTACAAGGAGCGCTGTGAATATTTTATTATCTTACCATTGTCTTTCCGCAGGGAGATGATAGACATCAAACTGATTTTTAAATCTTTATTTGTGTCAGATTTTTTCTGATATTGTCGTATTTCTATTGAATGACTACAAACATGACAGTAGACTTCGGTCAGGTCAGAACGGGTCACTATTTTATCCGAGGCATGTCAGAACTAAGACGTTTAAAAGTTTTTATTCAAATCGAGTGGTCAGTATTTGGAATAGATTACCAACGGATCTGCGTCAAGAACAATCTTTGGACGGCCTTGTACGTAAACTGAATAGCTTTTATTATTTAATGTTTCAAAACACTTTCAACTGTGATAATGTTTGCTCATGGACAAGTACTTGTGGATGTCAGGCGTGTGCGTGATATTTGGATTATCATAATCAACATGTAATTACCCAATAATACCAACATTCAATATGCATGGCTTATCAACGATACTACTTCAACCTATGTTACTGAGTTGATGGGAGAAAGTTTTTCGCTATGCTTCCTAAGAATGACGGAGGACTCTCATGTGTCGATACTGATGTGTTTGGCAGGCCAGAGCCACCAGTCGAACACAGACTATATAGCATAGATGGGGTTTTTTCGGCTGAGCGACGGCTATACGAGCTGACGCCAGCAGATGCAATTTAAACTAACCAAATTACTTTTATTCTGAAGGGACTAACGTTATGTACGTGTCGAGGGCCGTCGCGCCTCACATGTGGGCTCACATGTTCATGTTGCGTTGGACGTCGCGTCGGTCGTCGCGTTGGTGTGTGGACAGTCACGCGATTGTCGCGTCTCGCGTGCCTAATCGCGCTCACGCTCACATTGGTGTGTTTTGCCCTCAAGTTAGTTATTTCGACCCGGCTCGGCGGCGCGCTGAAAATTTCTCATTTTCTTCTAGGCCCTATGTTTATACATTCTTGAAGTATATTATTTATTTCACGCAGAGTCTGCCCGAGATTATTTATTGCAACTTTTGTCGAATTTCCAGATAACTGTAGGTCTATTTGATGTAGAGCTTTGAGAAAGGTAGGCCTATCACTTAACTCTACATTGCAACCTCGGTTGGATAAAACATTGAGCTTAGATAGGCCTATAGCCTTAATGTGCTGGCTCATATTGGTTGGGTGCTCATCAAAAAAACATGATTTACAGCGCAGAGGGGAGGGGGGCGTTACAACGCCCCGGAAAGGAATGTTCGCATCTGAAACGGATTAGCGATTATAGCATTCGTGATGATTAAGAGCTAAGTCTAAGACTGGAAAATATTAGACTTTACCTGAAAAAATGGACATGGAAATAAATGAAATGAATTGGGTTTTACGTCACCTTTGTGCACATATAGGCTAAACTGGGCCAGGAGAACCTCCTGAGGATGGTGAGATGAATGAGATTACACTGCCCTCCAGACACAGGATTCGAAATTCGAGACCTGGCACGCTACCTCTCCCCACAATATTTAATCTTACTTTACGAGTGAGCGAGGAAGAAACATTTTGGGTTTTTTAAACTTGTTGGCCAGAGTGGGGTTTGAACCCGCGATCTCCGACTTTCGAAGCAGGCAGCTTTAACCGTGAATTCCACGTGGAAACCACAAAAAATGTCAAATATATTTTATTGGGCTCATTTCCACTACTATATTGCATGGATAACATATCAAATTAACAAGGTCTACAAAAAAAATAATGTAGGATTGATTTAACATCAAAAATATTCACCGTATATACGACATGTAAAACCAATTTTTACCGCCAGAACGGCTACAAAACGTGCTTCTAGCAGAGGTATTTTGTCTCCTCCTCTTGCAAAAAGTTAAACGACTATTGTCAGCAAAAATATATTTTGTTACAGTATATATACATATAATCACAGTGTTATTTTAACTATTTATCTGTTTTGCAAGTCTAATGACAAAACATTGTGACAATGTCCACAATCTAGAAATGTTAAATCACCCGGTGTGATCACGTAACGAAATTGTTGAAAAGGCTAATAATTTTATTGATTTACATTGAAAATGAATAATAATCGTTTTCAAAATTTAAAATATTTTATTTTTGGACGTATTGTGCCATATATCCGCTAGAATTACGTTACGTGATCACACCTTTATCATTTAAAAAGAAATGTTCCGTGATCACGCATTTTTGAAAGCTACACATTGATTGGGAATATTTTTGAAAAAATGCTAGTACCCAGCGCTAAAGGCGTCCAAATACACTAAATAAAATAAAAAATACAAATCCATATAAATCTAAATGTTTGCATTTTTACTTGAAATATGTAAGATGAAAATAAATAGCCAGTGATCACGTGACGAATATTGCTGTGTTATAAACAACATATGTAGGCCCTACTTATAACTTTTTATTATGTTGAATACAAATAATGTTCATTTATTGGATTATTTATTGATATATCCATATATATTCGATGAAAAACATCTACCATTACTTACCGTTTCTAAGGTGATGAACATTCAATTATGATGTGACCACGTAACTGTGCTCCTCACGTAGCGAGTTTTTTCAAATAATTTTCTCCTACACAATAAAAATGGTCTCTCTAATATCGATAAACATTGTGATATAAACCCAAGGCTTATGGTAACGAGTAACGTAGACATTTTTAAAATACATCGAGTGGTTAGGTTGGTGATTCATTTTGACAATAAAAAGAGACCTCCCAATTAGAGTGATCACAAAGGACAGATTTGATAGGGTTTTTTTAATATTACCACAATATGTTCGATTTAATTAAAATCGGGTCTATTCACCCTCTACCTAGATATAGTGACTTTGGAATTTTTTTATTTTATTTATAATTTTTATATTTCTTCCGTCTTTAAGTGATGACGTATAACGATATATTTCAATTTTGTTTTCGTTACAATGTATAGATAGGCCTACATGGTGTCACATTGAATAAACAAACCTCCAACATAGCGCACAAGTGTTCTTTTCCGAAAAAAAAATCCACATATGCGATTAACAGAAACACAATGAGGGCAGAAATATCAAAACGCACAATGTGACATAACCTTAAAAAAGTAGTTTTGTATAATAAATACATAAACGGGATTAGGGTAAATATTTACAGCCAGATTGCGCACAAATGGCAAATAAGAAGAATAGACAAAATGCTACGCTAAACGCTATGAACGAGAAAAAAAAAGAAAAAAATGAGATCACGTAAGCCCAAATCGAGCGGGTGTCACATGCGGATTTATATAAAAAACGCACCAATGGAAACAGACGACCCGCACGGGTACCCGCACTGGACCGGCGCGGCTAAAAAACCTTACCTATGGAAACGTAGCCTTATGCCCATAGTTATCGTCAATTTTTAATAAAAATATCTCCCACACAGCGAATCGAACCCCGGCCACCGCCGTGAGAGGGCGGGATCGTAACCACTAGACCATATGGGACTACAACATCTCATACTATAAAGACCTCAACATCAACTTTTAAAAATGTTATAATGAACCGGTACTGGTAGTAATAATGTTCTAATGTTATAGGTCTAATGTTAATGTTAATGCCATTATTGCTGGGGTCAGTTGATCCATGCCATGGGGCATGGATCAACCAGTGGCGTATCCAAAATGTGCAAGAGGAGCAAAAAAGGGGGTAAAAAAGGGGTGTTAGCTTCACTTTATTCAAAGAAATGCATGAAAATGCAATATTTTCACCAATTAGGGGGGGGGGGGCTATGCTGGATCCGCCACTGGATCAACTGACACCATCCATGGTTCAACTGACCCAATCCATGGACGAAGAAAGCAGACCTGTCAAGTTTCCCATCTGAACAGCGGGAGGCTTTTGTTTTTTAGGCTCTCCTCCCCGGTTCTCCTTCGCCAGGTAGTCTATGTTGCAGCTTTAACTTTAATTAATAACCACTTAATGGACATCAGGATGACAAATAAGTTGTCAAAAAATTTAGCCTCCCACACGGGGAATCGAACCCCGGCCACCGCCGTGAAAGGGCGGGATCCTAACCACTAGACCATATGGGATTGGTGAAATGGGACAACGCGCCGCGCCTGGTGGTGCCCAAAATTGATGTAGAGTATATATCTATGGCTTACACTGGTTTTACGTTAGCTCAAAGGGGCCCTCATTAACGTGATCGCCTAGGCTAATCACATAGAGAAGGGAGGAACAAAGATAGGCGTATCCCTCTAACGAAAATATTCGAATACTACTTTGAAGACCAGTTCCAAATCCCGGGGGGACAACTCCATATAAAGCTGGCGTCCCATCCGTGAAGATGAGATTTGCAAACCACCCCTAGGCTAAGCACTGCAAGTGAAATTGAAAAATGACCCCTAAACAATGCAAGCTCACTTGAAAAAAGACCCCCTTTTACTTGCTGTTGACTGAAGGTTGAAAAAATGACCCCTAATTCTGTATTTCACCTCACTTTAAAAATACCCTTAATTTGAGATTTTAGGTCATTTTGACCCCCTAAACACGTAACGCGCGTTGTGCACGTTTTTATGAAAAACAACCTTAAAAACGTGCTTTCTCCTTCACGGAGGGAACACCAGCTTTATGGGGAGCAGCCCCCTGGGTAGATTGGTTCGCTGTCCTACTCCATCTGGCGAGCCGACTGTATCGTCAGGTGGCGTAGAGCAGGGAAATAGTCTACCCCCCTGGGTTCCAAATGCAAGACTTTTACTCAGACATAACACTGACAATTAGAAATAATAAAACTGGCCCGTAGACTAGTAAAAAAAGTTATCTATGTATAGACAGAGAAGTGTACTGAATCAGTAGGGGCCTACACTTCTCTGGTAGACTATAGGCCTATATCACATAATTAGACCTTTAGGTTCTATCATAATGTTATTGAGACCTTTTAATCCTAAAACATTATTTTTGAACTACAGTTCATTCACCAGATGTCACACTAAGTCTATTCTGGTCGCTGACTTACTCCTTCTGGTGAGCCGACTGTATTAATTTTGCTATCGCCTGATGGCGTATAGATCAGGGAAACAGTCTAATGTGACACTGTGCAACCAGGGAGATTGCTCTTTAGGCCTATATCTTACTGGTGCAACCCTGCAACTTATCCTAATGCTAGGTTTTAATAATAATAATCTGTGCAACTCAAATAAATGTCGATGGGACAATAAGGTTAGTGAGACCTTTAATCACACAGCTACTACCACAGTTCATTCACCAGGTGTCACTCAGCGCGATCTCCTAAACCATAGATAGGCCTATAAAAACACGAGATGCTTACCTAATGTTGCGTTTTAAAATGTTTTATAGCTCTATGACCGATTTTATCGTAATCCTTGCCCACATAAATGTCGGATTGCATATATTACTCGATTTCATACGACCACTATTTTCTTAATTATGATATAAAATCTATTTTGTAATGACGTAATTTTCGAGAATCTACATAAATGACGATATTTGCTGTTACGCCTATTACACTGTGCTAATAATTATGACGTCACAAAGTGACGTTTTATTACATAGCAACAAATGACGTTTTTTACGTGTTGTGTGTGCGAGCGTAAATTATAGATGACTTAAATTAGAGCTTGTGCAAATCGTCCATTAAATGTAGATCTTTTGACATAATATCATGGTAATACATATAATATAGCGGTAACCATGGTAACATAAATAATAAGAAAAAAAAAATGGCATAATTAAACGGGGGATTATCAAGTATGAGAAACGAAGATTATTTAGAACGTTTTTTGTGATATAATAGCATCATTTTGATTTTGATAATGACACGAATAGCCTGGTATCCGGTAATACAGGTGTTAAAGGGACTATACTTCTCGTAGATGTCGTGAACACCATGCATTTCAGACGGGTTGTCATGGTAACGGTGACGGACAGGTCGCCTTTAAGTATATAATTTTCCGGGGGATATATTGACCTTCATTATACAGCAAATCCGTGTAATACTTTACAACACTTCGTGCATGACAAAAACTGTAACATGTTTTAAAATCTATGAAGACGTTTTAGAATGTTAATCATCATGATATATGCAAATTTGACCTTGCCGTGACCTCTAAAATGTTGCAACATCCTAACTCTGTATATAGTAGGGCTTACAAAGCCGTCCTGGTTCCAACAAGGTATCACAAGAGAAATTATATTGATAAATGCTATCGCTATGGACTTTTGACCACACCACCCACCTTTATATTCACACTAAAAGGGTGAAAATAACTACTCAGTTACCATGGTTACCAACGTCATTTACATAACTTTTGCAAGAGAGTTGGCAATGACGACAAGCATTTCCATACGTCCAAGAGACAGCTCTATCAGAATATATAAGTATCACGAGTATAGCAGAGATGGTCTCACTATCCAAATTTTACCTCCTTGGCCCCCCGACTAATGTTGGTCCAGAGTCGAAGACGTTGGGCAAACATTAACCCAGCATTTGATCAGCTTCTCGTATTAGCTGGGATATTCTAATCTGAATAAATCACCCCACTTTTTTAATTCAGTCATAAAAAGTAACAGTAGGCCTAGGCCCTATGTGTCATACACCAAAATAAAGCTTGGCATCTCTGGAGCCGGACAAGTGATGTTGCCATTGCTGCAATATAGGCTACGCTCAGGCTCAGGCCTGAGAAGAGACTTGTTACTGCTAGCGCGAGGACGTCCTGTTATCTTCAGGCCCTATCTTTTCTAATTTCGATGCTTTTGTAATTGTATCAAAATCATATATCTGTAATATTCACCACGAACCCATCAAAGCTTTTGACAGTGTATCGTACAGACTGCTACTTCATAAATTAAAAATGTATGGTTTTAATGGTCGAATGCTAGACTAGTTTACCTCTTATCTATCTGATAGGAAACAGCGAGTGGTTGTAGAGGGTGTGGAATCAAGTGGGTTGAATGCTTCCTCTGGCGTTCCACAAAGTTCAATCCTGGGACCTATGTTATTTTTATTATTTATCAATGATATGCCTAAGGTTGTAAGCTCTAGTATGGTAAGTTTATTTGCTGATGATGCAAAATGTTATAGGAAAGTTTTAAGTCACAATGACTGTCAATCACTACAGAATGATATAAATAATTTATATGATTATGGAATACGTTGGGATTAAAATTCAGTTTTGAGAAATGTACTATGTTATCTGTTACAATGAAGAAAGTTCCTATTGATTTTACTTATACTATCAACAATAGACCAGTCCGCAGAGTGCAATCTATGAAGGATCTTGGTGTTTCTGTAACTAGTGATTTGTCATGGAATTCTCATATAAGTATATTAGTATCCAAATGTAACAGAATGATGGGGATGATGAAACGTTCAGTGGGTTACAAAGCTCCTATAAATGTTACTTCTTATCTGTAAAGTACACTTGTTCGCAGTAATCTTGAACACTGTTCTACAGTCTGATCTCCATTTATTTTCAATGAAATGCAAGCATTAGAATCCATTCAACGAGCAGCTACGCGCTATATACTGCGTTATCCCGATGTAAAATACAGTGAGATGTACCACACTTAATCTGCTACCGCTGTCATTTCGAAGAGATTGTGCAGATCTAATTTTCTTTTTTAAATGTTTACATGGATTATACGCAGTACAATAAGAGGATTTTTTAGACACAAATTTACACGACAAATCTCTTCGTTCGACCAGCGCAAATTGCATCTTTCGCCCTAGGCTCTCAAAAAACAACGTCGTTTAGACAATCCTACTTTAACAGAGTTGTGCCCCTGTGGAACAATCTTCCACAGGATATAAGAAGCAGTGAGTCTTTGTATGTTTTTAAAAGTCGTCTTTATTGTTATTATAATAATTTAGTATGTGATTTCGATGTGAACAATAAGTGTTCTTGGTCGGGGACATGCAAATGTTACACAGTATGTGCAACCGACCTTTTTTGCCCGGTAAAATGTAATTAAGCACATTTTATTGTTTATTTTATTATTTTGATTATTGTTATATTTTATTGAAGTATTATATACATTGTGGACTACCAGACTTGTATAGATAATACGGTACATGTACTGTATGTCTGTTTCTGATGGCCCAGCCATCAATTTTTAAGAAAACGAACGATTTTTAATGTTTTATCTACTTATGTGAGATATATAAATTGTAATTGTTTTTTTGTGTTGAAGGCAAATAAATAAATAAACAAATGCAAAACATTTGCATAGCATTTATAGCCTACAACTTCGGCCCAGTGTCTTCGACGTTGGTCCAACATTGCATAAATGTTTTGCTGGGGAGGCTGCTGCAAAGAGCCACAATTTAAAAAAAATGATCAACTCTCTTACTGAATGCATTTGTGTGGCGATACCTCAAATCATTAATAATGGTGATGGATTGGCATATGCATAGTAACTATATGGCAATGTCGCGTTTATTTGTCATTTAACGTGTTATTGGCAATTCAAAATGGCGTCCAAGATGGCCGCCAGCGTATGGTCAAATTTAGAATATTTTATACATTGGTTAATTTTATTTTGTATTGTGCCATTTGAACTAGTTTAATTGGCAATGTGTCCATTTAGACCACTCTCAGACATTTTTGAACAATTTGGCAACCAGTAGTAAATTTGCTGTATAATAAAGTCTGATAACCATTTAAATTTGACGTTCTAAAAATACTTTTTTCGAGATGTCAAACTGATTTGAGTGTTATTTTTTATATGTCCTAGTTATCCTCAATGGAAATATTAAAAATGGTTGTTGCTGGCCATCAATTATATTAATCATATTGTTATTTCCTAATGTTCAAACGCAGCTAATTCTCATAATTTTGCGTTCAAGTTAGCCCCAAACCAGTGCCTGATCTTTTCATCGAAAACAGTGATATAAACATACACACTGGTACTACAAACGGCGTATTCTTGTGATTGGTGACCTGGTCCATTTTCGGAGAGGAGATAGGCCTACAGACATGAAAAACAGTATAAATAGGCGCATTATGATAGTAGCTGATGGCTGAGTGATATCATACGCTTCATATGAAATGTCTTGAGGGAGTCTTATCTTTTTATTTGAATATTGAGGTCTTAAGATACTATCCTACTTTTTGTCATGAGAGAACACGTTCAGTTATACTGAACAATACTACAGTGTATCACCAAAGAATAATAATATTATCGCATAGATTTATGTAAAACTCCAATACCACATTATTTTGCGTTATATTGCAAATATGATGTTTGGAAAGTTATGTTTTGTGTTGGCAGTCATCCACGATTTTTCCGTTAAATAATCCACAATATGTGAAAAGAGGTATTGACAAGGATCTTGTATATATATGTTCATAATTATATGCCTCTCATTTTTATGAATAAAAAGTATGTAATGACTTTCTTTCTGTCCTTTGTCAATAAAATTTCTGTCTGTTTGTCTGCCTCTCTGTCTGAAATAGAGGTTCAACAATTTTATTTCTCTAAATGGTTAATGGCGTTAAAGTTACTGTAAAAATATGATCTTAATAGTCATTATTCTGACCAACCAGAGATCATAGCATCATTAGAATAATGGTAATGTATTATTATGAATGGAAACGACATAAAAAGTAGTTGACCAATACCTTTAAGAGTAACTGTTGTACCGAAATACCAATCCTCACCATTAATAATTATTTTTTAAAGTGCCTGAAGCAGAGATATTGAATTCGTCATTTTACTGGGCATTTTTGCTTGCATTTTCCAATGTATTTATAGAGGTCACCATATATCATGCTCGGTTTGTGTGGAATAGGCATACATTTTAAAAACATTACATGTATGTACTGATGTACTAATACCATGTCAAATTCAAAAACTTGTGCGCGATTCTTATGAATTCCCATGCGCTAGTAGATTAGCCTAAGTAAATAATTTTTTTCGCTTTATTTTGTGATCTAAGGTCGACCTTTGGTGACCTCTAAGTCTTAGACACCTTCACCTTGGTATGTTAGTGTAGTCATTCTGGCAAAAAAATCTGGACAAATTGCTAACAAAGGTTTTATGATGTATTATGGTAGATATAGGTCCAAACTAACATTTCCTAAAAGTCCCAAGCAAAAATCCTGTTCAAACTCGAGAAATTGCCTAAAACAATTTTCCAATACAAAATACACGGAAATAAAAATTTTCCTTTTTTTTTTTGGAAATGCTAGGTATCGTTACTTATCTTTATGGACACCAGGAATTGATTTCAACTATCAGTGACTTTAAATGCAACGAATGGTTAACTTAATGTTGATTTAGCGATTTTTCGGGAAAAAATAAAGATATTTTAAGTGATTTTAATTTTATGAGTATATGTATATGAGTATATGATGTATTCTTGCTTAAATTATTCTTGTTAGCCTAAATAATGATATGCTCTCGTATTTAATGGGTAGATTATGTGGCGGAGTGACCACTTACAATATTGGTATTTGGTTTGTCTGTCAAGTATTAGTATTGATCACATGAGTCTATTAAGTGTATATCTAAAGTCAAAGAAAATAGATCGTGGCCTAAAGTTATTCTAATTATTTTTCCAATTCAGAGTCATCAATTGATACCGTTTTTTTATTACAGTTAAAGATTTGTATTGGATAATCACCATTTGTCGACTGATAATATCAAGTTCATGAGTCAACAAGTTATAATAGCGAGGTTAAGGAGAGGGTTTGACTCTGGGATTGAGCTCTCTTAATGATCTATGCCAATGGCTAGAACACAATATCCAAGTATTTTACAGTTAAAAGCTGATATTGCATGTAGAGCATGTCTCTAATGGCAAAGGTCAAAGGCTCTTACAGCAGCGATCTAAATAAGTGTTGTTTGTCATCATACTATTTATGCTTTGAGATAATTTCCTAAACATCAAAACTTACAAAGGATGGACTTTATGGAAGTATTCAATAAAGCATTTAGAACAAATGTAGCTTGTGAAAACATTTAAATTAATGTATAAAGAATGTTCAACGACATTTTTTATCTTGAGTGTATCAGATTACACAATCTCAAACACTGAGTTAAAATAATATACATCGCCATATATGATTAACTACTAAATGCAATGTACATGGGTTTTCATTGTTAAAACAAACTTAAAACTCAAAGGGTTAGAATTAATATGATAATAAGATAAATCATAAAACCTTTGTTAGCAATTTGTCCAGATTTCCGTGGATTTAGAGCCAGAATAACTACACTATGTAGCAAATCGTTTTAGTTTCAGTATGCTACAATATCTGGGGTTTTTTATTCAAGTAAATTTTGTTGTATAACCCCCTGTATTGTCACGCAATTGTATTGTAAATGTTACAAATGAATCGTTTATTTGGATGGACGGTTCCCTAATTTGACATCAACCCACAGCACACGAAAGAGTTCATTAAAAAAATCGTGATATTTGGACATAATCTGATAATTGACGGCTTACATTATTACAAAATAAATTGGGGATGGTGGTTCTATCAGCTCGTCACTGTTGTAATTTTAGTTTTTACTTCCTTTGACGAATTGTATCTCAGCAAACACAAAACATTTGTACAACATTTGTACAGTACAACATTTGTACAACGGCGTCCCAACGTCTGCGTTGGTTCACCATTGTACAATTGTTGTACAAACGTTTGGTTTTTACTGGGATGATATTATTTTAAGAAACACCACAAGTCCTTCCTGCCCTCTAGTGAATGAGTACATACTATGAAAAGTTACGTAACACCACCTGGTGAATATTTATTAATGATTCCATGCCCTGGTGCAGTGTTTAAAGCTGCCTTGGCTTCAACAGTTCAAGTTTCAAAAAAACAAAATGCTTCTTCCCCGCCCACAGCGGCTCACTCGTAAAGATTCAATATTGTGGGGAGCCTCCGTGACCGAGAGGTAGCGTGCTCGGCCTCAGACCGCCGGGGCTCGAATTTCTAATCCTGTGTCTAGAGGGCAGTGTCATCTCTATCGTATCACCATCCTCAGGAGGTTCTTCTGGCACAGCTTAGACAATATGTGCACAAAGGTGGCCCAAAACCCTATTCATTCATTCATTCATTGTATATCAATTACTACATTTTTTAACTGTCTACGTATCATGCTACATGTCGTCGTATTGGTACTAATCCATCATTTAGTGAAGCCAAAGTAAACTGTTGCCCACGCAACTCTCTTAGCAACTATCCACCCACTATCACATTCTACTAATATTATCGTTATCGAATTTTCATATAATTACATGCATGTCTATTTGTTTGTTGAAAAATATGTCCTGTGGCTGCCTATTTCATGAGTGATGCACATATACTTAAACGTAGATAATCCCATATATTCAAATTAAAGTTATGTAACGTTCACTTTATATTGAATGATGTTCAGGAAATTTATTGTATAGTAGGGCCTACTCATTTATATTTTTCAATTACGTTGTTGAACGGACTGAAATGAATAAATAGTTCTCGGAATATCTGTAAATTAAGTGTCGAAACTGGGGGATAAGCTATTGACGTCAGAAAGATATTGACAAAAAGCGCGCCATTTTGAATTCTAGCGACTCTTTTATCATACGACCCTAAAATAACCAGATGCCTGTCATTGAAGCTTCTGTCAATGTTTACAGGGCCAGACGTGGTAATCACTGATCCAATATTGAACATTGGACCTGTCCGGATCGGAAATAGAAGACACGGCGGAATGTGTTTGCTAAAAAAAGGTCATTTATTTAAAAATATTATTCATGCTGACGGATGGCGTAACGAACTACGCCTACATTAGTTTGCGGGTGGGTGGGTGGGTGTGTGTGTGGGTGAGTGAGTGGGTGAGTGCACGTGAGTGAGTGAGTGAGTGAGTGAGTGAGTGAGTCAGTCAGTCAGTCAGTCAGTCAGTCAGTCAGTCAGTCAGTCAGTCAGTCAGTCAGTCAGTCAGTCAGTCAGTCAGTCAGTCAGTCAGTCAGTCAGTCAGTCAGTCAGTCAGTCAGTCAGTCAGTCAGTCAGTGAAAATATTCTGAAACGATTGACTAGCCATGGTCGTGTCTATCATTTATTGACACTTTAATCATCACAGCGCGACTACCGTCTTTATCACCTGACGTATGTAGACGTCAGACTCTGACGTCTGCATAAACGTCAGATTCTGACGTATAAAGACGGTCCCCGCACAAGAATAATATATTTATAGGCTAATGGCCGTAAACCAATAACATAGGTATTGAAATGAAGCAGAAAGGGCTAGCTAAGATGTTTATGATGATTTCAAATTGAAAAAACTTCCATGGTTTATACAAAAATATATTAGCGTTGTACGAGTTAAAAAACGTTTTGTTAAAACAAATACATCCTGCGGCGATGAGACACAACCACAAGTGGGGTGAAATTGCATTAGGCCCTACTTAAAGCGACACAATCAGGCCAAAAATCACCCAAAGCAAACAAATTATTTCAGCTTCTTGATATGTTCATAATATGTGAACATGTCTATAGAATAGAAAGAATTGTGTCTTTTAAATTTTGGGTTGCTATGGCAACGTAGCCAGTGTGCAGAAAGCCCCATTTATCAGTTATTCCCGTATTTCTTATTTTGGACATGCATGTCCGAAATTAAATATCGTACTTATTTCTCGTTTAACTGGTAAATGCGCAACACAACAATTCATTACGCATTTCTAGTCTATGGAGATGTTGACATGTTATTATGGTCATATCGAGGAGCCAAAGTCGAAATAATGATTTTGGCCTGATTAATCACTTCAATAATAATTAAAATTGCCCAGAAAAAATCCATGAATGTAACTCCTATAGCTATAATTAGTAATCACTGTTGTTTGTGTGATTTGTGAGAGACAAAAATCATGCTGAAGTTAAAGTTGGCTACTTCCAGCGTATTTTTTTCTATAGATAGATAGATAGCTTTATTCAGTGAAAAAAGTACAGGTAAACATCTCCATATAATAAATACAGGGTGCCAGGGTGGGAGCTCTTGTATCATTATAGTATGTCGTGTTTTAGATCTATGGGAACAAGGCAGAACGCACCACCATGTTATGTGAGCGATCAATCTGTTTCAGATCTATCAGATCTATATGGTATAATAATCTGATAATAGGCCTGTCTGGGTAAATTATTTATCTCTGTTTTTTTAGAGCGGGAAAGATATATCATTTTCATTAGCCCTACATAAAAAATTATATCGGCAATGTAGCTGAACTTGGTTTTAAGTGTAGTCTTATTTTATATCTAAAATTATCTGTGCTTTTATAAAACATATCATGAAAAGGCCTACATGTACATATTTATGACAATAAATAAAACACCTGTCTGTCTGTCCGTCAGACTGCATTTTAGTGAATGTTAACACTTATCCTGTTGAACTATTTCTAACTAATGTATTTGTCATTCATTTGAATGAAGCTGGAATTGCTAACGCAATTTCCAGCTTCAAATGACGAAAACTATATCTTTATAGGAAAAATAGACATATCCCAAATTTTATTATTTGTTTAACTGAACATCTATCACAAACTATTCTATCAATTTCAGTGGCATTTTATTTGGTTTGAAACTAGCTTCAACCCGTGTATATACGGTCACAGCATGAGAAGGGTTAAAATTAGGCTTACGTCCCTGTGACCAGGTGACGGAGGGCTCCAAGTGTGCAGCATCGGCCTCGTCACTTGTGGTCGATTTTATGGATTTAAAGTGGTTTAGTGATCCATTTAATCCCGGATTCATGCAGCCCCAGTAAACACGAGAAGTTGATCAAATGTTGGTGCAATGCTGTCCCAACTTCTGCGACGTTGGACCAGCATTGCACCAGCATTTTGTTGAATTCGCGGTCGTGTATTGTAAACCGCGTGTTTACCCCCTGAGTTGTATAATGCGACAAGGAGAACCATTAATAAAACGTTTACAACTTTGTGACTCTAACTAGTTTACATTCTAGAAGCACTGTTTCCAATGTCAACAAGCCCAGATTTGAAAGATGTACAGAAAAGCCACATAGACATTCTAAATACGCTCAATCAGCAAATTAATGGCGGTGACAAAATCCAATGATTATTTTTAATTGACTTCGCCTACGTGACGTACATTTTTCAAACATTTTATTTTCGACGTAAACAAGTAAATGAGATATTTGAGAACTCAGAGGGTGATCAAAATCGTGTCACTGTTTTACAATAGGGCGGTCTGTGATTGGAGGCATTGAAGCTTTTCGACACCATCCGCTAAGATTGTAGGCGGGGCTAAATTTGTTGTAACAAGACACAATATAAAAGGTCTACTCCAACTTTTTAACAGGGATTCTATAGAATGAATAGGGAATTGGTATCAGCTGCAAATATTTAAAGAACAATGCCCATTTTTTAAAAGAAGTATTGTAACTGAAAGTCATATTTGTGAGTCACAAAGTAAACTGTGTGGGTGGTCGGGCATTCGGGTGGGCGTGCAGGCACGGCCCGTATTCTCGTACAAGTTACGTACATCGTAGTTTTCTGATTGGTCGAGAAGGCCGTCTCGACCAATCAGAAACCTACGATATATCGTAACTTGTACGAGAATACGGCTCCACGTAGATCTAGGCATAACTAATAACTAGGTCCTAACTAATAAATAATATAGTATGAAGACGTATTTCCGCCATGGACATAATACGTAAATGAAATAAAATCGATGGTCTTTTAGGCCACCTTTGCGCATATCTAGGCTAAACTGGATCAGGAGAGATGAATGAGATGACACCGCCCTACAGACACCAGATTCGAAATTCGAGCCCTGGCGGTCTGAGGCCGAGAACGCTACCCCTCGGACTCGAAGGCTACCCACAATATTGAATCTTTACGAGTGAGCGTTGAAGAAACATGTTGTTTCTTTGAAACTTGAAGGCCAGAGTGGGGCTAGAACCCGCGGTCTCTGACTTTCCAAGCAGGCAGCTTTAACCACTGCATCAGGCCCCCCACCCTATGCCGTCACGTGCCCAATACATTGTGTAAAATTATGGTATCAGAACACCTAAATGACCGCCTTTTATCTGTTGATGGAATGGATAGGTCTACTTTCAACCCATCAACATAAGTGTAGGGCCTACGTAGTTCTGTCCCATGCATGTCCCATCTACACAGTAGTCCTACGTCATACTGGCTCATAGTGGGCATGTTAAGAAAAAAAACCATGCAAAATATAGTACAATGCTCTTATTTGGCAGCAAGCTCCCTGGGGGTATTAGAAAACATGGGGTATCTCTAAAACCCCCTCGACCCCCTCGACCCACAACCCTCGACCGACGACCCTCGACCCTCGACCCTCGACTTAATTTAAAAAAAAGTTTTTGTTTGTTTATATAGTTATAACTTTTTTATAATAATAACATTCGGGAAATTTTTATAGGCCTACTGTGATGCTAAGCTGGCTATCAAGTGATGTTGGCTGACCGTCTGCTACGCTGGTCCAGCATTCACCCGACGTTGGTTCAGTGTTTCTTGTTTAATGGGTGGCCATCGATTGGCGCAATAATACACCATAAAACTATAGTTTTGTGAATACACGTAGGTCTACAGCTGGCCAAACACATTTTAATGCTGGGTCACTGTTTACAACGCTTGTCTAACTGTTATTTATATTATCCCAAGCATGGGATTGAATGCCTCTTGTTTTTTTGGTGCGTAAAAAAACACTTGCCAGTCATATCACCCGGCATATCACTCGCCAGTTTCATTCAGTCACACGCTTTGGCACCGGCATCGCAAGCGGTGGGCCAGCGTTACAGACGTTGGGCCAGCAATAATCCAACATTGGTTCAATGCTTAGTGCTTGCTGTGCTTACCTATAATTGGACTGGAACATTGTTGGGCCAGCGTTATTGTAGGACAGTGGTGGGACTCAGATGGCAATCTATACGCCTCATCAAGTGCCCGCATATACTGCGTATGGTGCCTCTCCCCAAAATATACATGAGGCTTTCAGCCAATGTTAGGTCAGCGTCGCAGCCAACATTGACTTGATATTGTTTCCCGAATTTTATAAATAGACTATCCAAAAAAAACAATAAAAAAATTAAGTCGAGGGTCGAGGGTCGTGGGTCGAGGGTCGTGGGTCGAGGGGCGAGGGGGTCGAGGGGGTCGAGGGGGTTTTCGAGATATCCGAGAACATGTCGAAAGTGGCTATATTCACAAGCCCTGATTTGCAATAATTAAAAATGGCCGACAAAAAGCCATATAAACACCATAAAATCTGTCACATATTTTTTACAACGACCTACAAGGTCTCGCCACCCTGAATGAGCCGAAATCCAAGGGGGTGGCTACTGAGTGAAGAGTCCCTACCAAAATTAATGCTTTAAATGGTTGTTCCCGCTTCTGGTGAATTAAGAAAGATACAGGAATGTTGTAATTCTGTGGATAAATTGTAAGCACACACTGCTTTCGCTATCTGTGATATGAGGTATAACTGTTATGTGAGATTTTCGGATGGACACAGGGGGTGAGAAGGATTTGTGTCTTTTCTGGGAATGGGCGCAAAATTTTTTAGGGAGATCTGGGCAATCTGAACTTTTTTTCCGCATAAGGGGCCGAGTTCAAAATCTAATTGGTGAGCATACCATTTTCAGAGCTCTTTTTCAAAAAGGTCAGCTTAGGTCTTATGGTGTGTCACATTGGAGTGCAGCTAGGGACGAAAGTGGTGAAATCGGACCTTAGAATGTTGGCATTTTACATGTATTTCAATGAGACTGGCTTTTTGGGTGGTCAGACCACAATGCCCCTATATGAGGATTTTAGGGTACGACAAAACCATTATCCAGTTTATTTCAATAATTCAGACCACGCCTTAAGGTCGAAGTAAAGGTCAAATTCGATTATCGTTGGCCCACATAGCCATTGCTAGTGTTGTTAAACTATGAAACTGATCAAAGCTGTGCCAGGTTAGAAAATGGTTATAAATTATATTCATTAGCAAAAGCCAGATAAACACATAGTGGAAAATTTGAGTTTATATAACCAAAAAATCTATTGCAACCCCATTAATCCACTAATAATGCATGACATTGCACTTTGTACTTCAATAGAAGTGTACATCTCATTCACGCCGCACGTCCTTGCATAGTGGTTTTTCATATTTTTAAGCACCCGCGGGTCACAAGTTGGGGACACATATTGGAAGGGGAACCAACTTGTACCTCTACTGTAAGGGCTACGTTCAGGGCATTTTCAACCCCCCTTATTTTTTTCGATAAATTCAAGTGATTATTTTGAAAAAAAAAAAATGTTTTACAAAATGTGTCTACAAAACTGTATATTAATGCTTTTATATGTTTATTTAATCAAAACAGGGGCGGATTCATAGTGCGTGAGGATTCACATCCCTTTTTCGACAAATTATTATGAGAAGTGCTCTAAATTTTCAGTTGAGAATACAACTTGATCATTTTTTCGGCAAGATTAAATGTGCACAAAGTGATAAGAAAGTAGGCCAGCCAGATTTTTTTATAAATTAACCTTTTGACTGCTGAAGTATTGTTACTCATTTTCAATTATTTAAATCTGTAATGACTAATAAATAGTTCACTTTATGAGCACATGAAATGTTATTATTAGACTATCCGACTATCTTACACAAACCATTTATTGTTTTCAGTGTCATTATATTTTTTTGAAAATTATTTAAAAATGTAAATACAAGAGCCTAGCAACAAAAGGGTGACGATCATGAATTAAGTAAATGGTTAAACCAGTTTTAATTAACATTACAATATAAAACCTTTAACTTGGAATTATTTTATTCGGGTGACATAGAAAAACTACAATACGTATATACCATGTTTTATTCTTTTGAGCGAAATTACCTTGACCTTGACCTAAAAAAAAGGCATTTACTTTTCATTACTAAAACAAAGAATATTGAATATTTTAAAAAGAAAAAGAAAAGAATATTGAATATTGAAAAATAAACTATAAATGGTTTATATACAATTCTACAACAATTTCATAGCTAAATTTTCGAAATGTTTTAGCGGCCAAGGAGGCCATCTTTGATTTATGCAAAATAGGCCGTTCTGTCATAGATACAGAGTGTGTCCACCTTGATATTGTTTAATATGGTCCTTGCGCATATTCCTACCAAATTAGAGCATTGTACTATGATTTTCAGGTTTTGGTACATTTCATGCACTTAAGAAGCCAACTACTAGCAAACATGAGGCAATGACCCAAGGTCGGGTTAATGCTGGGCCAGCGTCGAAGACGTTGGGCCAGCGTTAACCCAACATTCGGTCAATGTCTCGCGTTTTCTGGGCATAGAGTTAGAAAATATCTCTATGGTCACACTAAAATACACGGTATTAAAAGACCGTCATCAATGTTTTTCATTCTGCATAGATTATCTTACCGTTTTCTACTTCAAATGTGACAAATTGGGTCACTCATCTATTCTAGTAGATTAACCAGCTTTCTGTAAATATGTGAAATGATGCAAGCCTACAAAACTGTTCGCATGATTGTACGCGAATACGAACAAAGAGCGGTCTACAAATGCGATATACTATTTCAGAATAAAAATATAAAAAGTTGTTATGAAACCGCCGTACATTATGTTATTTTTTCTAGTTTTCATCATTTCACTTTTTTTTGTGAGCTCACAACGAACGCATTTTTCTTTGTCTGTGGTCCATGTCTCGTCTACAGTTTGGCTGTAGGGCCTAATACACTCTTTGCACAAGTTTGCCCGTGTACATTAGTCTGAACAAAACAGTTCAGCTTTGGTCACTGTGTGGCGTGTTGTTATTGAAAAGGGTGTATTGATTTCAATGTTTTCTGGAGAAAAAAAATTATATGAAAATAATAAGTTCATTATATTTATATCCGAGACTGTTATAAATAGCACCAATGTTAACAAATGGTAACTGTCTTAAAATTAAACCTTTTCATGTGATGCGCGCATGTAATTGTGTGGTGAGACCTTGAGTCGTGACATTTGATCCTGTGTGATGATGACGTCATCATATTATGTGTTTGTTAGTGATCACGTGGTTGTTCCAGTACACCCCCTGTGCTGACAGTGCCAATCACCTCAGCCTGGTCATTAGGCCTGACAATCGAATCACCTGACCTCATTTATCACCTCCCAATTGGATGCGATCCAGGTGATTGACACACGCTATGTCATCACCATCTCGAAAACATTATTTACATAATGTCATAACGTGATAATATATTCTATCATAAACTAAATGATTCATACCCCAACATAAATCGACGCCCGTTTCACTTTTCATTTGGTAAATTAAATTAACTGCAAGCTCCGAGAAACATCGGAGATGCAAAACTTGTTATATTATCTTTAGTTTGTTGCTACTGTCATAAACATACATTCAATGCAGTTTACACAAATAAGGTTACACAAATTATGTGATTTCAAAAAACGAAGTGAATGAATGATTTGTATATGATATATTAGTTTTGTAAAAACTGAATCAATATTTTTCTGGGTTTATAGAGTCATTATTAGCATTTTCGCTGCGCATGAGACGCGCACCAGTCTTCTGCGACTGACCACTTAATCTTGACCTGATCTGTCCCCTTTTTAAAGTGGCAGATACATCACTAAAACTTCCTTATCCATTGATGACCACCGAAAAATAAACAAACTGAAGACAAACCGAACAGTCGGAACAAAATAACCCACTGAATCCACTATCAATTACCCACAGATTGCACAAGCAATTACCCACTGATTACACTATTAATTACCCACTGATTACACTATCAATTACCTACTGATTACACTATCAATTACCACTGCTTACACTATCAATCTCCCCCTGATTGCAATATCAATTACCCACTGATTGCGTTATCAATCAACAACTGATTACACTATAAATTACCCACTGATTGCACTATCAATTACCCACTAAATACACTATCAATTACCTACTGATTACACTACTGCTTTTACACTACTGCAATTACCACTGCTTACACTATCAATCTCTCGCTGATTGCACTATCAATTACTCACTGATTGCACTATCGATTACTCACTGATTGCACTATCAATTACTCATTGTTTACTAGAGGTGTTTACATCGCTGTGACTACAGTGATGTTGGGGGTTTCTGTTTAATCGCGAGTGAGTTACCAAGACACTTGACCTGATAGAGTGCCAACCAAACACTCATAATATATATATGCGTGTATACCAGTCAACAAGTGGAGGTGTGATGGAATTACTGGCCCACCATTGATACAGCGTTGGGCCAACACTTGATGTGATAACTCTTGTGCAGTCTGTAGATTTTTCTACAATAGTATATTTTGCCATTATGAATAGTCATATTAACCAAACAATTGGCACGTGATAACTGCCGTTCTTGTTTCATTTAAGCCTACCAACAGTCCCAAAAAATTAACAAACAAAATAAATATAATACTGATAAGTGCTAAGTTATAAACATTGTGTTTATATTCTCTAAAACAGAAACGATAAAAGTTATGCAAATGTTTTGAAGACCATTTATATTATTACTCGTTGGCAGCATTGTAAGGGTTATGGCCTTGGCTCATAGGAGGCCGCGGGCACCTGGTTCATGGTGAGCCAATCAGAAGCGTGCTTATTATACCCGCGGGTTACTTCCTGGTATGGACGGGGCACAGTCGCCAAGCAAACACGATACATTGACCCAATTCTGGGTGAATGTTGGGCTGACGTCGGAGACGGCGGGCAACATTCACCCAGCATTGGGACAATGTATCGTGTTTGCTTGGTCTCTGCTCCATAAAAATAACGACACACTCTTAGATTTTAAAACCCAGCTTTTACTTTCGATACTGTGCACTTGAACGTTTTAGATCGCGTGTTGTAAATCATGTGTTGTAGATCACGTACCGATAATGAACAGATTTTATAAAAAATCACAGCAATGCTCAATCTCAATTATAGCTAAGTAAACTATTACAGTGAAATTCCGAGTTGAGACAAAAGTGTGAGCTGACCTAATCAGCCATAGACGCGAAAAGACCAAAAATACTTTGCCAAACTTGCTATTTATAGTCCAATTAGTTCCTACGAAAACACTTTTTGATGTAAACAGCTCTCTGTGACCTTGAGATGGCTTACCTCCCACACTGCGACTGGTACGACACATTGCCCAGATCGTCTCTGACGTAATATGATCTCATATTGGTGAGCTGCGTCTCCTGGACCCTTGAGATGCGCGGGCACCCACCCTTAACCCTTACAATGCTACAATATTTTTGTATTCATAAACCGTGGATAGCTAAGGGTTATTTTCAATTTTTAAATCATCATAAATGTCTTTTTTAGCTCTTTCCGCTTCATTTGAATACATATGTTATGGGTCTACGGCCATTATAATTTCTTTATGGCGGGGGCCCTAGGGTAGTGCCTTTCACGCCAGAGTTCGGGGTTCGGTTCCCGGTCTCGGCGGTTGAAAGACACAAAAATGTTTCTTCCCCATCCGCGTGTGAAAGTCAGTATTGCGGGGAGCCTCCGTGACCGAGAGGTAGCGTGCTGGCCTCAGACCGCCAGGGCTCGAATTTCGAATCCTGTGTCTGGAGGACAGTGTCATCTCAATCATCTCACCATCCTCAGGAGGTTCTCCTGGCCCAGTTTAGCCTATGTGCACAAAGATGGCCTAAAGCCTGATTTATTTCATTTATAATTTGTTTCATTATTTCAGTGCGTCACTGTTTACTGTGTGTGATGTTAGAGTATGCCTCGTTTTCAAAACACAAACAAGAGAGAAAGTGCAATGCATTTCTATCGTCATGTTTATATAGGGATAATAATGATTGGAAAAAAATTAAACAATAGTCATGTGCAATCGGTGGTCAACAGGTAACCTCTCCATGTCAGCATCCACAAAAAAAGACCAGCATGATTAAAATAAAAAAAATGAAAAAACAATGGAACATCAATGAAAAATACATGTAGTCATCGCTCGTCTTTCGTTTAGGGAGTGAGCATTGTTCATCGCTTGTCGTCCAGTCAGGGAGCGACCATTTAATCTTTGGCCATTTTTTCCTTCGCGATACACAATAACGTACAGTACGGGGGCTATACCCAATATTAAATGGCCATTCCTTTGGAGTTTGGATCTAATGGGCAAATATGCTTTTCAGGCGATTTTTCTAATGCGATTAACGCATCTAATTTTCTAAAACTTCTTGACTTGAAATGATAGCTCCCCATGCATGTTCTGCTCGCTGTGAGTGAAAGTAGTGACTGGGAAGTCCCGTTTTCTCGTCTACGTCTTTACTTTTCGGGAAAGCCTCATTACGTGTCGATAGATTTCACCCGAGGAGATCAATATGGTGGACATATGTGGATCACCCGGATGTGGTCATGTGATGACGCTCAGATGACTTGGCGTGGCTTCCCAGCAAACACAAGACATTCACCCAATATTGGTTTAATGCTGGGCACGCTGGCCCCGCATTAAATCAACATTGGTTTGATATTTTGTGCTTGCTGGCTTCAGGGAAGTGTGCTGGCGTTGAGTAATTCGTGAAAGTCTTAACGACGTAAATCAGCAAATCTACATTTCACCATTACATCTGCACCAGTCCAGTCTCAATTCACGCCGCAAATCACATGGCAGAGTGAAGATGCATTTCACTCACACAGCAACCAACGGCATGTCGACCCACAGTTGTTATAATGTTGGCGCACCGTCTACAAAGCTGGGCCAGCATCATACTGACGCTGAATGAACGTCACTTGTTGTTAGATGACAATCTTGACATCACGTCTCGTGCACAGTGTCCCATAGGATTTGTTAGGCGAATTTGTTGCAAAATAATTGAACCCTTAAGACTTTAACTTAAAATAGTGAATTTATTTCAATATTGAGATATTAAGGTACTAAAAAATGACATGTCTGGTTTTTCCAAATGTCGGGAAGAAACAAATTTAGTGAAATTAGTGGGTTTCAAAGGTTTGTCTAAATGATCTCTTCTCAGTTCTTTTTTAGATGGGCACCATTTAATTCCCAGGGGGGGGGGTGAGTCTGTTTGAAATAAATATTTTTAAACTAAGGTATTGTGAAATAAATAATTGTCTGAAAGACATGATGTAAATAAATATCTAACTCCAAGAAGAGCTTCAAATGAATAATTACATAAGCTTATGGGCAACACCATTTAATGTCCCTTATGGGCGAGCCGTATTTTTTTCCTCCAAGTCAATATTAGGCTTAGTATTGGATTCAATTTTGTAGACAGAAAAATAAACAAAGCTTACAATTGTAAATCATCTGTAATAAAATAAAAGTGAAAAATATATTTATCATCACATACAAACTGAAATAAATATTTTGCTTGAGGCAGAGTGTGAAAAAAAAAATAATCAGATAGGAAGTGAAATAAATAATTTGTCCAATTTAAAAACTCCAGCCCTCGTCCCCGGGTAATTGAATGGTTGCCCCTTATTTTTCTTTAAATGTACGGTAAACCTACATGTTCTTCAAACATTGACGGTTTGTAGTTTTCAATAAAAGAGGGGGTCTGCATTTCAGCCATCGATATGACGTGTCGATGACGACAACTGACCCATTTAACTCCCATCCACAGCCAAACGTCAATATTTGCTTACTCCACAGTTAAGCAGATACTGTATTTTTGTTTTGCAGAACAGTAATATGCTTAGAGCCTAGCCACTGGTGGCGTGCACACACCCAGTAACTAGTCATCCTCATGCTGTAACGTATAAATAACTTTTCTCAGAAATCGGCACAGTTGTGTAGTAATTAACGGTGTAAACTGTTTTGACAGATGGCTGGATGACCAGTCAGAAGAAGAAAGGTTGTGAATGAAAAGATAACCAAGCAGACACAAGACGTTGAATCAATGTTGGTTCAACGTTGGTCCAGCGTCGTAGACGGTTGACCAACGTTAAACCAACATTGATTCAACGTTGTGTCTGCTGGGAAGGTAGATCGATGGCATGCTAAATCTCACATTCTAAGCCTACCTTAACCCTTACAACGCTGAAATATTTCTTTATCAATCATGGAGACCAAAGGGTTTTTTCAATTTGAAATCATCATAAATGTCTTAATCCACTCTTTCCGCTTCATTTGAATACCTATGTTATGGGTCTACTACCACTATAAATATTTTGTTGTTTCAGCGCAGGTATCGACTATTGTCGGTCCTCGCGCTGAAAGGGTTAATATTTTATGCTGATTAACTTAACTAGAAGTAATGTGTTTAAAATGGATAGCATGTGGAAAATTTAAACAAACAGCTTAATAATGTCATATGTGAAATAAATTTGACCATAAAGACAATAATAAAGTCTTTATGTCCAAGGATTTTAAAACGATTAATAGATGGAACATGGTATTTTTTATCAAAAGTTTCTCGCCTTCTTCTTCATTTTTGCTTTGAACTTTTTGCGCTCATAATTATTTACATGATATGAGTTGCATCTGCGCTTTAGGCTTACTAGCTTTTGACTTTATGTCTTCCCACCTTGATCTAAATTTTCTTAAAGTATATTATTTACCAATGTGTAACTGAAATTACTCACATTTCCACCGGTAGTAAATGTCACAGAAACCACCAAGTCACACTTCTAGCATACATTAATATTGTCTCCACAATATGGGAGTAGCTCTACTAAAACTCCTTCTATCCGAGGATACTGTTCTATCAAATCGTTTGATGAGCAGACATATATTCCTGGATCTCAAAGTAGGGCTTACGCATCACACAAAAAAACTGGACTGGCCCAGGCTAAAATCATTAAAAAATCGGTGATTTTATTTTGGCTTCTTAATATGACCATATGATGTAAACATGTCCATAGACTAGAACTGCAAACGTTTTTTATTTTTTTCTGCTGTGCATTCACCAGTTAGGCTAGATATAGAGACGAAATTCCTGATTTCTAATTTTGGACAACCATGTCAAAAATAAGAAATACCGAAAGTTGCGCACGCCCCTGTCCTGGGTTCGAACCCCGCTGATTCTGTGTGGGGTCTCGATAGAAATATCATTGTTTCTCCCCTCTCAATGTGACTACGCGATTACGTTAATGGCGGTTTTGTCGATTGAAACCAGTTTATCAACGTTAATTTCGCGCAGAGTGGTGACGCGCTGCGCGCCCCACCCACTTTTTATCTTACTATAAGATTATACAAAGCATATGTGGACGTTGTTAGGCACAAGGGAATCCACCCACATGACCATAAAAATGAGATTTTTGTTTTATGACGTCGCCCTTACACCAGTCGTCATTAAAAAAAAATTGACATAGACGATTAAACGAAATTTAGCGAGTTGGGACCAAACCACAAACGACATAATTATGGGCCATTCTGAGTTTTGCACAGCATAACCAACCCACACATAAAATGCTAAAAGCTGTAAAATATGTTCAGAATGTTCTAACAACATGAAAAAGTAGCAGTATGATATCTTGTTATCAATTATGAAACAAATGTTCATTAAATTATGTGTCCGTAACTAGTAATTTTGCGATACACATTGTCTGATTAATAATTTTGCTATTTGTGGGTTGGCTCTCTTTACCGTAATTAACAATACGAAAATTGTTAGTTTTTTGAAAAGTATTTTATTTTTACAAAAAGTAACATTAACTATAATTTTAGTGATCCTTATTTATTTTAATAATACATTGTTCTATTTTAAACATGACATGTCCCATTACAATCCTTAGTGGTAGATAAATAACTACCATTTGCCACCTTATGTGGGTTGGTTCCCTTGTGTAAAACGATATTTTACTCCAGGTTCCAGTGATTTATATTCAGATCTTGACCTTATGTGTTGAAAGCAATTATATTTATAATGTTCATGTAACCTTTGTCGCAATGTGTCTTTTGACAGACATCACATAGGCCTAATAGTTTACTGTCTTAAAAAGAGTTTGAACTACAAAGATGGTGTGTATTCATTATTTCAGTATTGAATGTTTGTCTTTTAATCACGTTATTCTGACAATAAAATAGGAAAGATGAATTGTCCTGTGTAAATTTGAACATTAAATATGTTGTTTTTTTATTGCATTCTTCTGACAGCGAAATATCAGGATATGGAGGACCGAGTGTTTAAAATTTTAGCATAAGACTTAGCCGTTTTCAACTTGGAGACAGAGTCTCAAAGTTTTTAGTTTGACTTTCAAGACAAACGTCTGTCGTTAACTTCCGCTTTACATCTGTTCTGCCTGTGCAAAGTCAAAAAGCATTATCTGCTCCCTGGTAAACTATGCATTTACTGCTTCTTAACTGGCTCCTTTTGCCATGGTGCTACCAAAAGGTCGTATTTGCTAACTTGTAAATTGAGTATATACTGCCTTTACGCTGATGTCACTGCCTCCTTCTTGTTAGTAACAGCATGTACAATAGACAATATCTGCACACTTGTGAAATAAGCAGATACTTCGTTTTGCTGTGAGCAGAAGCGTTCTATGTCATGCTTGTTCTAGGCGGTCAGCATAATGCACTGACCCAATGTTGGTTAAATGTTGTGCCATCATTTATAACACTGTTCCATCATTAAAGTAACATTGTGTCAGTGTATCAAGTTGCCTGTGTCGCCCGCGAAAATGAGATGTTTAGCCAATGCTGTTTTACTGTTGAGCCAGGGTTGTAGATTATGGGCCAGCATTAAACTAGCATTGTGTGAACATATATCGTGCTAAGGCCATTCTACTGGTAGGCCAATGCTGGCCCAGTGTTGTAAACGGTGGGCCACCATTAGGCTAACATTGTGTCAATGTCTCGTGTTTGCTGTGTGGCTGTGACCAGGTGACACCAGAGAGGCTGATTTACTGGCCGGCAGTCTGTGCTGGAGGGGTGGCCCCCACCCACCCTCTCTCCAACTCTCTACACATTGATTATACTATCACTTACGCACTGATAGCACTACCAATTGCTCACTGATTGCACTATCAATTACTCACTGATTGCACTATCAATTTCTCATTGTTTACTAGAGGTGTTTACATCGCTTTGACCACAGTGATGTTGGGGGTTTCTGTTTAGTCGCGAGTGAGTTAACAAGACACTTGACCTGAGTCAGTGCCAACCAAACACTCATAATATATATATGCGTGTATACCAGTCAACAAGTGGAGGTGTGATGGAAATACTGGCCCACCATTGATACAGCGTTGGGCCAACACTTGATGTGATAACTCTTGTGCAGTCCGTAGATTTTTCTACAATAGTATATTTTGCCATTATAAATAGTCATATTAACCAAACAACTGGCACGTGATATCTGCCGTCCATGTTTCATTTAAGCCTACCAACAGTCCCAAAACAAACAAAATAAATATAATACTGATAAGTGCTTAGTTATAAACATTGTGTTTATATTCTCTAAAACAGAAACGATAAAAGTTATGCAAAGGTTTTGAAGACCATTTATATTATTACTCGCTGGCAGCATTATAAGGGTTTATGGCCTTGGCTCATAGGAGGCCGCGGGCACCTAGTTCATGGTGAGCCAATCAGAAGCGTGCTTATTATACCCGCGGGTTACTTCCTGGTATGGACGGGGCACAGTCGCCAAGCACACACGATACATTGATACCCATTCTGGGTGAATGTTGGGCTGACGTCGGAGACGGCGGGCAACATTCACCCAGAATTGGGTCAATGTATCGTGTTTGCTTGGTCTCTGCTCCATAAAAATAACGACACACTCTTAGATTTTAAAACCCAGCTTATACTTTTGATACTGTGCACTTGAACGTTTTAGATCGCGTGTTGTAAATCATGTGTTGTAGATCACGTGTCGATAATGAGCAGATTTTATAAAAAATCACAGCAATGCTCTATCTCAATTATAGCTAAGTAAACTATTACAGTGAAATTCTGAGTTCAAAAGTGTGAGCTGACCTAATCAGCCATAGACGCGAAAAGACCAAAAATACTTTGCCAAACTTGCTATTTATAGTCCAATTAGTTGCTACGAAAACACTTTTTGATGTAAACAGCTCTCTGTGACCTTGAGATGGCTTACCTCCCACACTGCGACTGGTACGACACATTGCCCAGATCGTCTCTGACGTAATATCATCTCATATTGGTGAGCTGCGTCTCCTGGACCCTTGAGATGCGCGGGCACCCACCCTTAACCCTTACAATGCTACAATATTTTTGTATTTATAAACCGTGGATAGCTGAGGGTTATTTTCAATTTTTAAATCAGCACAAATGTCTTAGTTAGCTCTTTCCGCTTCATTTGAATACCTATGTTATGGGTCTACTGCCATTATAATTTGTTTCATTATTTCAGTGCGTCACAGTTTACTGTGTGTGAGTATGTTAGAGTATGCCTCGTTTTCAAAACACAAACAAAAGAGAAAGTGCAATGCATTTCTATCGTCATGTTTATATAGGGATAATAATGATTGGAAAAAAAACAATCGGTGGTCAACAGACAACCTTTCCATGTCAGCATCCACAAAAAAAGACCAGCATGAATAAAGTAAAAAAATGAAAAAACAATGGAACACGATTTTTTTTGCATCAATTCCAATGAAAAATAGTCATCGCTCGTCTTTCGTTTAGGGAGTGAGCATTGTTCATCGCTAGTCGTCCAGTCAGGGAGCGACCATTTAATCTTTGGCCATTTTTTTATTCGCGATACACAATAGCGTACAGTACGGGGGCTATACCCAATATCAAATGGTCATTCCTTTGGAGTTTGGATCAATTGGGCAAATATGCTTTTCAGGCGATTTTTTTAATGCCGCGATTAACACATCTAATCTTCTAAAACTTCTTGACTTGAAATGATAGCTCTCCATGCATGTTTTGCTCGCTGTGAGAAAAAGTAGTGACTGGGAAGTCCTGTTTTCTCGTCTACGTCTTTACTTTTCGGGAAAGCCTCATTACGTGTCGATATATTTCACCTGAGGAGATCAATATGGTGGACATATGTGGATCACCCGGATGTGGTCATGTGATGTCGCTCAGATGAATTGGCGTGGCTTCCCAGCAAACACAAGACATTCACGACGCTGGTCCCGCATTAAATCAACATTGGGCTCATATTTTGTGCTTGCTGGCTCCAGGGAAGTGTGCTGGCGTTGGGTATTTTCGTGAAAGTCTTAACGACGTAAATCAGCAAATCTACATTTCACCGTTACATCTGCACCAGTCCTGTCTCAATTCACGCCGCAAATCACATGGCAGAGTGAAGATGCATTTCACTCACACAGCAACCAACGACATGTCGACCCACAGTTGTTATATTGTTGGCGCACCGTCTACGAAGCTGAGCCATCATCATACCGACGCTGAATGAACGTCACTTGTTGTTAGATGGCAATCTTGACATCACGTCTCGTGCACAGTGTCCCATAGGATTTGTTAGGCAAATTTGTTGCAAAATAATTGAACCTTTAAGACTTTAACTTAAAATAGTGAATTTATTTCAATATTGAGATATAAAGGTACTAAAAAATTACATGTCTGGTTTTTCCAAATGTCGGGAAGAAACAAATTTAGTGAAATTAGTGGGTTTCAAAGGTTTGTCTAAATGATCTCTTCTCAGTTCATTTTTAGATGGGCACCATTTAATTCCCAGGGGGGGGGGTGAGTCTGTTTGAAATAAATATTTTTAAACTAAGGTATTGTGAAATAAATAATTGTCTGAAAGACATGATGTAAATAAATATCTAACTCCAAGATGAGCTTCAAATAAATAATTATATAAGCTTATGGGCAACACCATTTAATGTCCTTTATGGGCGAGCCGTATTTTTTTCCTCCAAGTCAATATTAGGCTTAGTATTGGATCCAATTTTGTAGACAGAAAAATAAACAAAGCTTACAATTATAAATCATCTGTAATCAAATAAAAGTGAAAAATATATTTATCATCACATACAAACTGAAATAAATATTTTGCTTGAGGCAGAGTGTGAAAAAAATAAATAATAATCAGATAGGAAGTGAAATAAATAATTTGTCCAATTTAAAAACTCCAGCCCTCGCCCCCGGGTAATTGAATGGTTGCCCCTTATTTTTCTTTAAATGTACGGTAAACCTACATGTTATTAAAACAATGACGGTTTGTAGTTTTCAATAAAAGAGGGGGTCTGCATTTCAGCCATCGATGTGACGTGTCGATGACGACAACTGACCCATTTAACTCCCATCCACAGCCAAACGTCAATATTTGCTTACTCCACAGTTAAGCAGGTACTGTATTTTTGCTTTGCAGAACAGTAATAGGCTTGGAGCCTAGCCACTGGTGGCGTGCACACACCCACCCAGTAACTAGTCATCCTCATGCTGTAACGTATAAATAACTTTTCTCAGAAATCGGCACAGTTCTGTAGTAATTAACGGTGTAAACTGTTTTGACAGATGGCTGGATGACCAGTCAGAAGAAGAAAGGTTGTGAATGAAAAGATAACCAAGCAGACAGAAGACGTTGAATCAATGTTGGTTTAACCGTCTACGACGCTGGACCAGCGTTAGACCAGCATTGATTCAACGTTGTGTCTGCTGGGAAGGTACCTAGCAAACACGACACATCTACCTGATGTCTGACCAATGTTGGGCCACCGTCTACGACGTTGGCCCAACATTGGTCAAACATTAGGTAGATGTGTCGTGTTTGCTGGGTAGATTGATGGCATGCTAAATCTCACATTTTAAGCCAACCTCAACCCTTACAACGCTGAAATATTTCTTTATCAATCATGGAGACCAAAGGGTTTTTTCAATTTGAAATCATCATAAATGTCTTAATCCACTCTTTTCGCTTCATTTGAATACCTATGTTATGGGTGTACTACCACTAGCAATATGTTGTTCTTTCAGCGCAGGAAAGAATCTGACGTCTATGGTCGGTCCTCTCGCTGAAAGGGTTAATATTTTATGCTGATTAACTTAACTAGAAGTAATGTGTTAAAAATGGATAGCATGTGGAAAATTTAAACAAACAGCTTAATAATATCATATGTGAAATCAATTTGACCATAAAGACAATAATAAAGTCTTTATGTCTAAGGATTTTAAAACGATTAATAGATGAAACATGGTATTTTTTATCAAAAGTTTCTCGCCTTCTTCTTCATTTTTGCTTTGAACTTTTTGCGCGCATAATTATTTACATGATATGAGTTGCATCTGCGCATTAGGCTTACTAGCTTTTGACTTTATGTCTTCCCACCTTGATTTAAATTTTCTTAAAGTATATTATTTACCAATGTGTAACTGAAATTACTCACATTTCCACCGGTAGTAAATGTCACAGAAACCACCAAGTCACACTACTTGGAACATGCACATGTCAGCATTGCGAAAATATACTTTTTCTCGAAGTTGCTTTGCCCCCCCCCCCCCCGCCCCCTATATGTTGTGCAAGAGCGATGACTCGACACAGTATACTGGTTTAATTAAGTATTTTGTCAATTCACGCTTGTTCACGGTTTTGTAGCTAACCAGTGAACACGTGACATTGAACCTGTGTGGACGCTCAATTTTGGGACAGCGTCAAAGACGGTGGTCAGCATTCAGCCACCATTGGGCCAAAGTCACAAGTAAAAGCGTGACAAATTTCACTTTCAGTTACACTGTAGATCTGGTAGTTTTCCCGTCTTTAATTTTCCGCAAATTTCTGATTTTGGGACGTTTCACAAAGTTTAGAATTCCAGATTTTTTTGTTCTTTATTGGCGTTATTATAATAATAATTTTCGCGGGATTCATGAATTCGCTAATTTGTCCTCCTCGCGAAATTCGCGAAAATTAAAACTTCGCGAATATTACCAGATCTACAATATTCGCGTGTAGGCCTACATTTATCTTATTGCACAATATAAATAAGCCATGTTTGCGCTTTTCGAAAATCTTGATTAAACGTCGGCTCAGCTTGTCCCCATGTTTGTGTAGAGATTTGTTTTGAATGTCGTCAAATTTGATGATTTAGCATACATTAATATTGTCTCCACAATATGGGAGTAGCTCTACTAAAACTCCTTCTATCCGAGGATACTGTTCTATCAAATCGTTTGATGAGCAGACATATATTCCTGGATGTCAAAGTAGGGCTTACGCATCACACAAAAAAACTGAACTAGCCCAGGCTAAAATCATTAAAAAATCGGTGATTTTATTTTGGCTTCTTAATATGACCATATGATGTAAACATGTCCATAGACTAGAACTGCAAACGTTTTTTATTTTTTTTTGCTGTACATTCACCAGTTAGGCTAGATATAGAGACGAAATTCCTGATTTCTAATTTTGGACAACCATGTCAAAAATAAGAAATACCGAAAGTTGTGCACGCCCCTGTCCTGGGTTCAAACCCCGCTGATTCTGTGTGGGGTCTCGATAGAAATATCATTGTTTCTCCCCTCTCAATGTGACTACGCGATTACGTTAATGGCGGTTTTGTCGATTGAAACCAGTTTATCAACGTTAATTTATCAACGTCACCACTCTGCGCGCACCACCCACTTTTTATCTTACTATAAGATTATACAAAGCATATGTGGACGTTGTTAAGCACAAGGGAACCCACCCACATGACCATAAAAATGAGATTTTTGTTTTATGACGTCGCCCTTACACCAGTCGTCATTAAAAAAAATTGACATAGACGATTAAACGAAATTTAGCGAGTTGGGACCAAACCACAAACGACATAATTATGGGCCATTCTGAGTTTTGCACAGCAGAACCAACCCACACATAAAATGCTAAAAGCTGTAAAATATGTTCAGAATGTTCTAACAACATGAAAAAGTAGCAGTATGATATCTTGTTATCAATTATGAAACATATGTTCATTAAATTATGTGTCCGTAACTAGTAATTATGCGATACACATCGTCTGATTAATAATTTTGCTATTTGTGGGTTGGTTCTCTTTACCGTAATTAACAATACGAAAATTGTTAGTTTTTTGAAAAGTATTTTATTTTTACAAAAAGTAACATTAACTATAATTTTAGTGATCCTTATTTATTTTAATAATACATTGTTCTATTTTAAACATGACATGTCCCATTACAATCCTTAGTGGTAGATAAATAACTACCATTTGACACTTTATGTGGGTTGGTTCCCTCGTGTAAAGCGATATTTTACTCCAGGTTCCAGTGATTTATATTCAGATCTTGACCTTATGTGTTGAAAGCAATTATATTTCTAATGTTCATGTAACCTTTGTCGCAATGTGTCTTTTGACAGACATCACATAGGCCTAATAGTTTACTGTCTTAAAAAGAGTTTTAACTACAAAGATGGTGTGTATTCATTATTTCAGTATTGAATGTTTGTCTTTTAATCATGTTATTCTGACAATGAAATAGGAAAGATGAATTGTCCTGTGTAAATTTGAGCATTAAATATGTTGTTTTTTCATTGCATTTTTCTGACAGCGAAATATCAGAATATGGAGGACCGAGCGTTTAAAATTTTAGCATAAGACTTAGCCGTTTTCAACTTGGAGACAGAGTCTCAAAGTTTTTAGTTTGACTTTCAAGACAAACGTCTGTCGTTAACTTCCGCTTTACATCTGTTCTGCCTGTGCAAAGTCAAAAGGCATTATCTGCTCCCTGGTAAACTATGCATTTACTGCTTCTTAACTGGCTCCTTTTGCCATGGTGCTACCAAAAGGTCGTATTTGCTAACTTGTAAATCGAGTATATACTGCCTTTACGCTGATGTCACTGCCTCCTTCTTGTTAGTAACAGCATGTACAATAGACAATATCTGCACACTTGTGAAATAAGCAGATACTTCGTTTTGCTGTGAGCAGAAGCGTTCTATGTCATGCTTGTTCTAGGCGGTCAGCATAATGCACTGACCCAATGTTGGTTAAATGTTGTGCCATCATTTATAACACTGTTCCATCATTAAAGTAACATTGTGTCAGTGTATCAAGTTGCCTGTGTCGCCCGCGAAAATGAGATGTTTAGCCAATGCTGTTTTACTGTTGAGCCAGGGTTGTAGATGATGGGCCAGCATTAAACTAGCATTGTGTGAACATATATCGTGCTAAGGCCATTCTACTGGTAGGCCAATGCTGGCCCAGTGTTGTAAATGGTGGGCCACTATTAGGCTAACATTGTGTCAATGTCTCGTGTTTGCTGTGTGGCTGTGACCAGGTGACACCAGAGAGGCTGATTCACTGGCCGGCAGTCTGTGCTGGAGGGGTGGCCCCCACCCACCCTCTCTCCAACTCTCTACACATTGATTATACTATCAATTACGCACTGATTGCACTACCAATTACTCACTGATTGCACTATCAATTACTCACTGATTGCACTATCAATTTCCCATTGTTTACTAGAGGTGTTTACATCGCTGTGACCACAGTGATGTTGGGGGCTTCTGTTTAATCGAGAGTGAGTTAACAAGACACTTGACCTGAGTCAGTGCCAACCAAACACTCATAATATATATATGCGTGTATACCAGTCAACAAGTGGAGGTGTGATGGAAATACTGGCCCACCATTGATACAGCGTTGGGCCAACACTTGATGTGATAACTCTTGTGCAGTCTGTAGATTTTTCTACAATAGTATATTTTGCCATTATGAATAGTCATATTAACCAAACAACTGGCACGTGATAACTGCCGTCCATGTTTCATTTAAGCCTACCAACAGTCCCAAAAAATTAACAAACAAAATAAATATAATACTGATAAGTGCTTAGTTATAAACATTGTGTTTATATTCTCTAAAACAGAAATGATAAAAGTTATGCAAATGTTTTGAAGACCATTTCTATTATTACTCGCTGGCAGCATTGTAAGGGTTTATGGCCTTGGCTCATAGGAGGCCGCGGGCACCTGGTTCATGGTGAGCCAATCAGAAGCGTGCTTATTATACTCGTGGGTTACTTCCTGGTATGGACGGGGCACAGTCGCCAAGCAAACACGATACATTGACCCAATTCTGGGTGAATGTTGGACTGACTTCGGAGACGGCGGGCAACATTCACCCAGCATTGGGACAATGTATCGTGTTTGCTTGGTCTCTGCTCCATAAAAATAACGACACACTCTTAGATTTTAAAACCCAGCTTTTACTTTCGATACTGTGCACTTGAACGTTTTAGATCGCGTGTTGTAAATCATGTGTTGTAGATCACGTACCAATAATGAACAGATTTTATAAAAAATCACAGCAATGCTCAATCTCAATTATAGCTAAGTAAACTATTACAGTGAAATTCCGAGTTGGGACAAAAGTGTGAGCTGACCTAATCAGCCATAGACGCGAAAAGACCAAAAATACTTTGTCAAACTTGCTATTTATAGTCCAATTAGTTCCTACGAAAACACTTTTTGATGTAAACAGCTCTCTGTGACCTTGAGATGGCTTACCTCCCACACTGCGACTGGTACGACACATTGCCCAGATCGTCTCTGACGTAATATGATCTCATATTGGTGAGCTGCGTCTCCTGGACCCTTGAGATGCGCGGGCACCCACCCTTAACCCTTACAATGCTACAATATTTTTGTATTCATAAACCGTGGATAGCTAAGGGTTATTTTCAATTTTTAAATCATCATAAATGTCTTTTTTAGCTCTTTCCGCTTCATTTGAATACATATGTTATGGGTTTACGGCCATTATAATTTGTTTATGGCGAGGGCCCTAGGGTAGTGCCTTTCACGCCAGAGTTCGGGGTTCGGTTCCCGGTCTCGGCGGTTGAAAGACACAAAAATGTTTCTTCCCCATCCACGTGTGAAAGTCAGTATTGCGGGGAGCCTCCGTGACCGAGAGGTAGCGTGCTGGCCTCAGACCGCCAGGGCTCGAATTTCGAATCCTGTGTCTGGAGGACAGTGTCATCTCAATCATCTCACCATCCTCAGGAGGTTCTCCTGGCCCAGTTTAGCCTATGTGCACAAAGATGGCCTAAAGCCCGATTCATTTCATTTATAATTTGTTTCATTATTTCAGTGCGTCACTGTTTACTGTGTGTGATGTTAGAGTATGCCTCGTTTGCAAAACACAAACAAGAGAGAAAGTGCAATGCATTTCTATCGTCATGTTTATATAGGGATAATAATGATTGGAAAAAAATTAAACAATAGTCATGTGCAATCGGTGGTCAACAGGTAACCTCTCCATGTCAGCATCCACAAAAAAAGACCAGCATGATTAAAATAAAAAAAATGAAAAAACAATGGAACATCAATGAAAAATACATGTAGTCATCGCTCGTCTTTCGTTTAGGGAGTGAGCATTGTTCATCGCTTGTCGTCCAGTCAGGGAGCGACCATTTAATCTTTGGCCATTTTTTTATTCGCGATACACAATAGCGTACAGTACGGGGGCTATACCCAATATTAAATGGCCATTCCTTTGGAGTTTGGATCAAATGGGCAAATATGCTTTTCAGGCGATTTTTCTAATGCGATTAACGCATCTAATTTTCTAAAACTTCTTGACTTGAAATGATAGCTCCCCATGCATGTTCTGCTCGCTGTGAGTGAAAGTAGTGACTGGGAAGTCCCGTTTTCTCGTCTACGTCTTTACTTTTCGGGAAAGCCTCATTACGTGTCGATAGATTTCACCCGAGGAGATCAATATGGTGGACATATGTGGATCACCCGGATGTGGTCATGTGATGACGCTCAGATAACTTGGCGTGGCTTCCCAGCAAACACAAGACATTCACCCAGTATTGGTTTAATGCTGGGCACGCTGGCCCCGCATTAAATCAACATTGGTTTGATATTTTGTGCTTGCTGGCTTCAGGGAAGTGTGCTGGCGTTGAGTAATTCGTGAAAGTCTTAACGACGTAAATCAGCAAATCTACATTTCACCATTACATCTGCACCAGTCCAGTCTCAATTCACGCCGCAAATCACATGGCAGAGTGAAGATGCATTTCACTCACACAGCAACCAACGGCATGTCGACCCACAGTTGTTATAATGTTGGCGCACCGTCTACAAAGCTGGGCCAGCATCATACTGACGCTGAATGAACGTCACTTGTTGTTAGATGGCAATCTTGACATCACGTCTCGTGCACAGTGTCCCATAGGATTTGTTAGGCGAATTTGTTGCAAAATAATTGAACCTTTAAGACTTTAACTTAAAATAGTGAATTTATTTCAATATTGAGATATTAAGGTACTAAAAAATGACATGTCTGGTTTTTCCAAATGTCGGGAAGAAACAAATTTAGTGAAATTAGTGGGTTTCAAAGGTTTGTCTAAATGATCTCTTCTCAGTTCTTTTTTAGATGGGCACCATTTAATTCCCAGGGGGGGGGGGGTGAGTCTGTTTGAAATAAATATTTTTAAACTAAGGTATTGTGAAATAAATAATTGTCTGAAAGACATGATGTAAATAAATATCTAGCTCCAAGAAGAGCTTCAAATGAATAATTACATAAGCTTATGGGCAACACTATTTAATGTCCCTTATGGGCGAGCCGTATTTTTTTCCTCCAAGTCAATATTAGGCTTAGTATTGGATCCAATTTTGTAGACAGAAAAATAAACAAAGCTTACAATTGTAAATCATCTGTAATAAAATAAAAGTGAAAAATATATTTATCATCACATACAAACTGAAATAAATATTTTGCTTGAGGCAGAGTGTGAAAAAAAATAAAAATAATCAGATAGGAAGTGAAATAAATAATTTGTCCAATTTAAAAACTCCAGCCCTCGCCCCCGGGTAATTGAATGGTTGCCCCTTATTTTTCTTTAAATGTACGGTAAACCTACATGGTCTTCAAACATTGACGGTTTGTAGTTTTCAATAAAAGAGGGGGTCTGCATTTCAGCCATCGATATGACGTGTCGATGACGACAACTGACCCATTTAACTCCCATCCACAGCCAAACGTCAATATTTGCTTACTCCACAGTTAAGCAGATACTGTATTTTTGTTTTGCAGAACAGTAATATGCTTAGAGCCTAGCCACTGGTGGCGTGCACACACCCAGTAACTAGTCATCCTCATGCTGTAACGTATAAATAACTTTTCTCAGAAATCGGCACAGTTGTGTAGTAATTAACGGTGTAAACTGTTTTGACAGATGGCTGGATGACCAGTCAGAAGAAGAAAGGTTGTGAATGAAAAGATAACCAAGCAGACACAAGACGTTGAATCAATGTTGGTTCAACGTTGGTCCAGCGTCGTAGACGGTGGACCAACGTTAAACCAACATTGATTCAACGTTGTGTCTGCTGGGAAGGTAGATCGATGGCATGCTAAATCTCACATTCTAAGCCTACCTTAACCCTTACAACGCTGAAATATTTCTTTATCAATCATGGAGACCAAAGGGTTTTTTCAATTTGAAATCATCATAAATGTCTTAATCCACTCTTTCCGCTTCATTTGAATACCTATGTTATGGGTCTACTACCACTATAAATATTTTGTTCTTTCAGCGCAGGTATCGACTATTGTCGGTCCTCGCGCTGAAAGGGTTAATATTTTATGCTGATTAACTTAACTAGAAGTAATGTGTTAAAAATGGATAGCATGTGGAAAATTTAAACAAACAGCTTAATAATGTCATATGTGAAATAAATTTGACCATAAAGACAATAATAAAGTCTTTATGTCCAAGGATTTTAAAACGATTAATAGATGAAACATGGTATTTTTTATCAAAAGTTTCTCGCCTTCTTCTTCATTTTTGCTTTGAACTTTTTGCGCTCATAATTATTTACATGATATGAGTTGCATCTGCGCTTTAGGCTTACTAGCTTTTGACTTTATGTCTTCCCACCTTGATCTAAATTTTCTTAAAGTATATTATTTACAATGTGTAACTGAAATTACTCACATTTCCACCGGTAGTAAATGTCACAGAAACCACCAAGTCACACTTCTAGCATACATTAATATTGTCTCCACAATATGGGAGTAGCTCTACTAAAACTCCTTCTATCCGAGGATACTGTTCTATCAAATCGTTTGATGAGCAGACATATATTCCTGGATCTCAAAGTAGGGCTTACGCATCACACAAAAAAACTGGACTGGCCCAGGCTAAAATCATTAAAAAATCGGTGATTTTATTTAGGCTTCTTAATATGACCATATGATGTAAACATGTCCATAGACTAGAACTGCAAACGTTTTTTATTTTTTTCTGCTGTGCATTCACCAGTTAGGCTAGATATAGAGACGAAATTCCTGATTTCTAATTTTGGACAACCATGTCAAAAATAAGAAATACCGAAAGTTGCGCACGCCCCTGTCCTGGGTTCGAACCCCGCTGATTCTGTGTGGGGTCTCGATAGAAATATCATTGTTTCTCCCCTCTCAATGTGACTACGCGATTACGTTAATGGCGGTTTTGTCGATTGAAACCAGTTTATCAACGTTAATTTCGCGCAGAGTGGTGACGCGCTGCGCGCCCCACCCACTTTTTATCTTACTATAAGATTATACAAAGCATATGTGGACGTTGTTAGGCACAAGGGAATCCACCCACATGACCATAAAAATGAGATTTTTGTTTTATGACGTCGCCCTTACACCAGTCGTCATTAAAAAAAATTGACATAGACGATTAAACGAAATTAAGCGAGTTGGGACCAAACCACAAACGACATAATTATGGGCCATTCTGAGTTTTGCACAGCATAACCAACCCACACATAAAATGCTAAAAGCTGTAAAATATGTTCAGAATGTTCTAACAACATGAAAAAGTAGCAGTATGATATCTTGTTATCAATTATGAAACAAATGTTCATTAAATTATGTGTCCGTAACTAGTAATTTTGCGATACACATTGTCTGATTAATAATTTTGCTATTTGTGGGTTGGCTCTCTTTACCGTAATTAACAATACGAAAATTGTTAGTTTTTTGAAAAGTATTTTATTTTTACAAAAAGTAATATTAACTATAATTTTAGTGATCCTTATTTATTTTAATAATACATTGTTCTATTTTAAACATGACATGTCCCATTACAATCCTTAGTGGTAGATAAATAACTACCATTTGCCACCTTATGTGGGTTGGTTCCCTTGTGTAAAACGATATTTTACTCCAGGTTCCAGTGATTTATATTCAGATCTTGACCTTATGTGTTGAAAGCAATTATATTTATAATGTTCATGTAACCTTTGTCGCAATGTGTCTTTTGACAGACATCACATAGGCCTAATAGTTTACTGTCTTAAAAAGAGTTTGAACTACAAAGATGGTGTGTATTCATTATTTCAGTATTGAATGTTTGTCTTTTAATCACGTTATTCTGACAATGAAATAGGAAAGATGAATTGTCCTGTGTAAATTTGAACATTAAATATGTTGTTTTTTTATTGCATTCTTCTGACAGCGAAATATCAGGATATGGAGGACCGAGTGTTTAAAATTTTAGCATAAGACTTAGCCGTTTTCAACTTGGAGACAGAGTCTCAAAGTTTTTAGTTTGACTTTCAAGACAAACGTCTGTCGTTAACTTCCGCTTTACATCTGTTCTGCCTGTGCAAAGTCAAAAAGCATTATCTGCTCCCTGGTAAACTATGCATTTACTGCTTCTTAACTGGCTCCTTTTGCCATGGTGCTACCAAAAGGTCGTATTTGCTAACTTGTAAATTGAGTATATACTGCCTTTACGCTGATGTCACTGCCTCCTTCTTGTTAGTAACAGCATGTACAATAGACAATATCTGCACACTTGTGAAATAAGCAGATACTTCGTTTTGCTGTGAGCAGAAGCGTTCTATGTCATGCTTGTTCTAGGCGGTCAGCATAATGCACTGACCCAATGTTGGTTAAATGTTGTGCCATCACTTATAACACTGTTCCATCATTAAAGTAACACTGTGTCAGTGTATCAAGTTGCCTGTGTCGCCCGCGAAAATGAGATGTTTAGCCAATGCTGTTTTACTGTTGAGCCAGGGTTGTAGATTATGGGCCAGCATTAAACTAGCACTGTGTGAACATATATCGTGCTAAGGCCATTCTACTGGTAGGCCAATGCTGGCCCAGTGTTGTAAACGGTGGGCCACCATTAGGCTAACATTGTGTCAATGTCTCGTGTTTGCTGTGTGGCTGTGACCAGGTGACACCAGAGAGGCTGATTCACTGGCCGGCAGTCTGTGCTGGAGGGGTGGCCCCCACCCACCCTCTCTCCAACTCTCTACACATTGATTATACTATCACTTACGCACTGATTGCACTACCAATTACTCACTGATTGCACTATCAATTACTCACTGATTGCACTATCAATTTCTCATTGTTTACTAGAGGTGTTTACATCGCTTTGACCACAGTGATGTTGGGGGTTTCTGTTTAGTCGCGAGTGAGTTAACAAGACACTTGACCTGAGTCAGTGCCAACCAAACACTCATAATATATATATGCGTGTATACCAGTCAACAAGTGGAGGTGTGATGGAAATACTGGCCCACCATTGATACAGCGTTGGGCCAACACTTGATGTGATAACTCTTGTGCAGTCCGTAGATTTTTCTACAATAGTATATTTTGCCATTATAAATAGTCATATTAACCAAACAACTGGCACGTGATATCTGCCGTCCATGTTTCATTTAAGCCTACCAACAGTCCCAAAACAAACAAAATAAATATAATACTGATAAGTGCTTAGTTATAAACATTGTGTTTATATTCTCTAAAACAGAAACGATAAAAGTTATGCAAAGGTTTTGAAGACCATTTATATTATTACTCGCTGGCAGCATTATGAGGGTTTATGGCCTTGGCTCATAGGAGGCCGCGGGCACCTAGTTCATGGTGAGCCAATCAGAAGCGTGCTTATTATACCCGCGGGTTACTTCCTGGTATGGACGGGGCACAGTCGCCAAGCACACTCGATACATTGATACCCATTCTGGGTGAATGTTGGGCTGACGTCGGAGACGGCGGGCAACATTCACCCAGAATTGGGTCAATTTATCGTGTTTGCTTGGTCTCTGCTCCATAAAAATAACGACACACTCTTAGATTTTAAAACCCAGCTTATACTTTCGATACTGTGCACTTGAACGTTTTAGATCGCGTGTTGTAAATCATGTGTTGTAGATCACGTGTCGATAATGAGCAGATTTTATAAAAAATCACAGCAATGCTCAATCTCAATTATAGCTAAGTAAACTATTACATTGAAATTCTGAGTTCAAAAGTGTGAGCTGACCTAATCAGCCATAGACGCGAAAAGACCAAAAATACTTTGCCAAACTTGCTATTTATAGTCCAATTAGTTGCTACGAAAACACTTTTTGATGTAAACAGCTCTCTGTGACCTTGAGATGGCTTACCTCTCACACTGCGACTGGTACGACACATTGCCCAGATCGTCTCTGACGTAATATCATCTCATATTGGTGAGCTGCGTCTCCTGGACCCTTGAGATGCGCGGGCACCCACCCTTAACCCTTACAATGCTACAATATTTTTGTATTTATAAACCGTGGATAGCTGAGGGTTATTTTCAATTTTTAAATCAGCACAAATGTCTTAGTTAGCTCTTTCCGCTTCATTTGAATACCTATGTTATGGGTCTACTGCCATTATAATTTGTTTCATTATTTCAGTGCGTCACAGTTTACTGTGTGTGAGTATGTTAGAGTATGCCTCGTTTTCAAAACACAAACAAAAGAGAAAGTGCAATGCATTTCTATCGTCATGTTTATATAGGGATAATAATGATTGGAAAAAAAACAATCGGTGGTCAACAGACAACCTTTCCATGTCAGCATCCACAAAAAAAGACCAGCATGAATAAAGTAAAAAAATGAAAAAACAATGGAACACGATTTTTTTTGCATCAATTCCAATGAAAAATAGTCATCGCTCGTCTTTCGTTTAGGGAGTGAGCATTGTTCATCGCTAGTCGTCCAGTCAGGGAGCGATCATTTAATCTTTGGCCATTTTTTTATTCGCGATACACAATAGCGTACAGTACGGGGGCTATACCCAATATCAAATGGTCATTCCTTTGGAGTTTGGATCAATTGGGCAAATATGCTTTTCAGGCGATTTTTTTAATGCCGCGATTAACACATCTAATCTTCTAAAACTTCTTGACTTGAAATGATAGCTCTCCATGCATGTTTTGCTCGCTGTGAGAAAAAGTAGTGACTGGGAAGTCCTGTTTTCTCGTCTACGTCTTTACTTTTCGGGAAAGCCTCATTACGTGTCGATATATTTCACCTGAGGAGATCAATATGGTGGACATATGTGGATCACCCGGATGTGGTCATGTGATGTCGCTCAGATGAATTGACGTGGCTTCCCAGCAAACACAAGACATTTACGACGCTGGTCCCGCATTAAATCAACATTGGGCTCATATTTTGTGCTTGCTGGCTCCAGGGAAGTGTGCTGGCGTTGGGTATTTTCGTGAAAGTCTTAACGACGTAAATCAGCAAATCTACATTTCACCGTTACATCTGCACCAGTCCTGTCTCAATTCACGCCGCAAATCACATGGCAGAGTGAAGATGCATTTCACTCACACAGCAACCAACGACATGTCGACCCACAGTTGTTATATTGTTGGCGCACCGTCTACGAAGCTGAGCCATCATCATACCGACGCTGAATGAACGTCACTTGCTGTTAGATGGCAATCTTGACATCACGTCTCGTGCACAGTGTCCCATAGGATTTGTTAGGCAAATTTGTTGCAAAATAATTGAACCTTTAAGACTTTAACTTAAAATAGTGAATTTATTTCAATATTGAGATATAAAGGTACTAAAAAATTACATGTCTGGTTTTTCCAAATGTCGGGAAGAAACAAATTTAGTGAAATTAGTGGGTTTCAAAGGTTTGTCTAAATGATCTCTTCTCAGTTCATTTTTAGATGGGCACCATTTAATTCCCAGGGGGGGGGTGAGTCTGTTTGAAATAAATATTTTTAAACTAAGGTATTGTGAAATAAATAATTGTCTGAAAGACATGATGTAAATAAATATCTAACTCCAAGATGAGCTTCAAATAAATAATTATATAAGCTTATGGGCAACACCATTTAATGTCCTTTATGGGCGAGCCGTATTTTTTTCCTCCAAGTCAATATTAGGCTTAGTATTGGATCCAATTTTGTAGACAGAAAAATAAACAAAGCTTACAATTATAAATCATCTGTAATCAAATAAAAGTGAAAAATATATTTATCATCACATACAAACTGAAATAAATATTTTGCTTGAGGCAGAGTGTGAAAAAAATAAATAATAATCAGATAGGAAGTGAAATAATTTGTCCAATTTAAAAACTCCAGCCCTCGCCCCCGGGTAATTGAATGGTTGCCCCTTATTTTTCTTTAAATGTACGGTAAACCTACATGTTCTTAAAACAATGACGGTTTGTAGTTTTCAATAAAAGAGGGGGTCTGCATTTCAGCCATCGATGTGACGTGTCGATGACGACAACTGACCCATTTAACTCCCATCCACAGCCAAACGTCAATATTTGCTTACTCCACAGTTAAGCAGGTACTGTATTTTAGCTTTGCAGAACAGTAATAGGCTTGGAGCCTAGCCACTGGTGGCGTGCACACACCCAGTAACTAGTCATCCTCATGCTGTAACGTATAAATAACTTTTCTCAGAAATCGGCACAGTTGTGTAGTAATTAACGTAGTAAACTGTTTTGACAGATGGCTGGATGACCAGTCAGAAGAAGAAAGGTTGTGAATGAAAAGATAACCAAGCAGACACAAGACGTTGAATCAATGTTGGCTTAACCGTCTACGACGCTGGACCAACGTTAAACCAACATTGATTCAACGTTGTGTCTGCTGGGAAGGTACCTAGCAAACACGTAAGATCTACCTAATGTTTGACCAATGTTGGGCCACCGTCTACGACGTTGGCCCAACATTGGTCAAACATTAGGTAGATGTGTCTTGTTTGCTGGGTAGATTGATGGCATGCTAAATCTCACATTTTAAGCCAACCTTAACCCTTACAACGCTGAAATATTTCTTTATCAATCATGGAGACCAAAGGGTTTTTTCAATTTGAAATCATCTTAAATGTCTTAATCCACTTTTTTCGCTTCATTTGAATACCTATGTTATGGGCCTACTACCACTATCAATATTTTGTTCTTTCAGCGCGGGTATCGACTTTAGACGTCAGAATCTGACGTTTATTGTCGGTCCTCGCGCTGAAAGGGTTAATATTTTATGCTGACTAACTTAACTAGAAGTTATGTGTTAAAAATGGATAGCATGTGGAAAATTTAAACAAACAGCCTAATAATATCATATGTGAAATCAATTTGACCATAAAGACAATAATAAAGTCTTTATGTCTAAGCATTTTAAAACGATTAATAGATGAAACATGGTATTTTTTTATCAAACGTTTCTCGCCTTCTTCTTCATTTTTGCTTTGAACTTTTTGCGCTCATAATTATTTACATGATATGAGTTGCATCTGCGCTTTAGGCTTACTAGCTTTTGACTTTATGTCTTCCCACCTTGATCTAAATTTCCTTAAAGTATATTATTTACCAATGTGTAACTGAAATTACTCACATTTCCACCGGTAGTAAATTTCACAGAAACCACCAAGTCATACTTCTTAGAACATGCACAAGGCAGCATTTCGAAAATATACTTTTTCTCGAAGTTACCCCCCCCCCCCCCCCGCCCCCTATATGTTGTACAAGAGCGATGACTCGACACAGTATACTGGTTTAATTAAGTATTTTGTCAATTCACGCTTGGTCACGGTTTTGTAGCTAACCAGTAAACACGTGACATTGAACCTGTGTGGACGCTCGATTTTGGGACAGCGTCAAAGACGGTGGTCAGCATTCAGCCACCATTGGGCCAAAGTCACAAGTAAAAGCGTGACAAATTTCACTTTCAGTTACACTTTAGATCTGGTAATTTTTTCCAGTCTTTAATTTTCCGCTAATTTCTGATTTTGGGACGTTTCACAAAGGTTAGAATTCCAGATTTTTTTGTTCTTTAATGGCGTTAGTATATTAATAATTTTCGCGGGATTCTTGAATTCGCTAATTTGTCCTCCTCGCGACATTCGCGAAAATTAAAACTTCGCGAATATTACCAGATCTACAATATTCGCGTGTTGGCCTACATTTATCTTATTGCACAATATAAATAAGCCATGTTTGCGCTTTTCTAAAATCTTGATTGAACGTCGTCTCAGCTTGTCCCCATGTTTGTGTAGAAATTTGTTTTGAATGTCGTCAAATTTGATGATTTAGCATACATTAATATTGTCTCCACAATATGGGAGTAGCTCTACTAAAACTCCTTCTATCCGAGGATACTGCTCTATCTAATCGTTGAGTTTGATGAGCAGACATATATTCCTGGATCTCAAAGTAGGGCTTACGCATCACACAAAAAAACTGGACTGGCCCAGGCTAAAATCATTAAAAAATCGGTGATTTTATTTTGGCTTCTTAATATGACCATATGATGTAAACATGTCCATAGACTAGAACTGCAAACGTTTTTTATTTTTTTCTGCTGTGCATTCACCATTTAGGCTAGATATAGAGACGAAATTCCTGATTTCTAATTTTGGACAACCATGTCAAAAATAAGAAATACCGAAAGTTGCGCACGCCCCTGTCCTGGGTTCGAACCCCGCTGATCCTGTGTGGGGTCTCGATAGAGATATCATTGTTTCTCCCCTCTCAATGTGACCACGCGATTACGTTAATGGCGGTTTTGTCGATTGAAACCAGTTTATCAACGTTAATTTCGCGCAGTGTGGTGACGCGCTGCGCGCTCCACTTACTTTTTATCTTACTATAAGATTATACAAAGCATATGTGGACGTTGTTAAGCACAAGGGAACCAACCCACATGATCATAAAAAATGAGATTTTTGTTCTATGACGTCGCCCGTACACCAGTCGTCATTAAAAAAAATTGACCTAGACGATTAACCCTTTGACTTCCAGGCCGGGGTGCATGCCAGGATCCAGATATACTGGTGTAGGAGTTCTATTTTTCGCCATTTGAAGCTGGAATTGCTAACGCAATTTCCAGCTTCAAATGACGAAAAATACATAAATGCAGTATATATTTGACGAAAATTTGTGTCATTTTATGGTTACGTTCATTGACGAATGACGACGGAAATTTCCGTCATGTATGGTAGTGAAAAGGTTGAACGAAATTTCACGCCCCCTAGCGAGTTGGGACCAAACCACAAACGACATAATTATGGGCCATTCTGAGTTTTGCACAACAGAACCAACCCACACATAAAAATGCTAAAAGCTGTAAAATATGTTTAGATTGTTCTCACAACATGAAAAAGTAGCAGTATGATATCTTGTTATCATTATTATGAAACATATGTTCATGAAATTATGTGTCCGTAACAAGTAATTATGCGATACACATTGTCTGATTAATAATTTTGCTATTTGTGGGTTGGTTCTCTTTACCGTAATTAACAATACGAAAATTGTTAGTTTTTTTAAAAGTATTTCACTTTTACAAAAAGTAACATTAACTATAATTTTAGTGATCCTTTTTTATTTTAATAATACATTGTTCTATTTTAAACATGACATGTCCCATTACAATCCTTAGTGGTAGATAAATAACTACCATTTGACACTTTATGTGGGTTGGTTCCCTTGTGTAAAACGATATTTTACTCCAGGTTCCAGTGATTTATATTCAGATCTTGACCTAATGTGTTGAAAGCAATTATATTTCTAATGTTCATGTAACCTTTGTCGGAATGTGTCTTTTGACAGACATCACATAGGCCTAATAGTTTACTGTCTTAAAAAGAGTTTGAACTACAAAGATGGTGTGTATTCCTTATTTCAGTATTGAATGTTCGTCTTTTAATCACGTTATTCCGACAATGAAATAGGAAAGATGAATTGTCCTGTGTAAATTGAGCATTAAATATGTTGTGTTTTTATTGCATTCTTCTGACAGCGAAATATCAGAATATGGGGGACCGAGTGTTTAAAATTTTAGCATTTTTTAAAGATGCTACCAAAATTCAAAATGGCAGCCAGAGGTCAACTCCATTTTTTTTGTGTGCACAAAACCTCTAAAACTTAAAGTCAGAAATTATTCAAATGTTACTATCACATTCCCTACCTTATGGAGATGCGCAGATGATTTTTTCAAGGTTTTACTGAAGTTCAAAATAGCCGCCACGGATCAGCTTCATTTTTTTGTGGGCGCAAAAACTCAAAAAAATAGTTTGGTCATTTTTTTGAAATTTTAACATCACATGGGGATGTGCAAGTGATTTTTTAAAGATGCTACCAAAATTTAAAATGGCCGCCAGAGGTCAACTCAACTTTTTTTGTGGGCTCGAAAACTCTAAACATTAGTCAGAAATTATTCACATTTTACAATCACATTCCCACGATATGGAGATGTGCAGGTGATTTTTTCAAGGTTTTTCTGAAATTCAAAATGGCCGCCACGGATCACCTTCAATTTTTTTGTGGGCGCAAAAACTCAAAAACTTAAAGTCAGAAATTATTCAAATTTTGCTATAACATTCCCCACGATATGGAGTGTCCAGGTGATTTTTTCAAGGTTTTACAGAAATTTAAAATGGCCGCCACAGATCAACTTCAATTTTTTTGTGGGCGCAAAAACTCAAAAACTTAAAGTCAGAAATTATTCAAATTTTGCTATAACATTCCCCACGATATGGAGTGTGCAGGTGATTTTTTCATGGTTTTACTGAAATTCAAAATGGCCGCCATGGATGAACTTCATAGTTTTTGTGGGCGCAAAACTCAAAAATTAAAATTCAGAAATAATTCACATTTTACAATCACATTACCCACCATCTAGAAATGTGCAGGTGATTTTACTGAAATTTAAAATGACCACCACAAGTCGACTTTTTAAATATTTGTGACCGCAAAAACTCTAACCTAATTTATGGCGGTGAATGATATAGGACTTCATGCAGGCGTCTTGTTTTATATAGGCCTACATAGACCGGGGCAGATCCAGAATTTTGATAAAGGGGAGGGGGTCCGATAACAAATCAGTTGTCCGCTAACCAAAAAAATACATGATAATAAGTAAGTTATCAAACAAATTTTTTTTCGGCTCAAATTTTGGCAAATAATGTTGCTCTCACAATTTTGGTCGATTTTTCGTCAAAATAGTTCTTGAAATGGGGGGTCAGGACACCCCCCTTGACCCTCCCCCCCCCCCCCCTCTGGATCTCCCCCTGTAGATACGTGCTATTATATTATTGGTGAGAAGAGCGAAAATCCAGCCAAACATGGAGGAGACGTTGGGCTGAATTCTTGGAGGTCGTCTTGCTCCATCAGCATTTTTCACACAGTGACAGAAAATGAGTCAAATACGCAAAATTCCGTCATATAATACGTCCACGTTACATGTATACTAAAAATTATTCCATTTCCCATGTTCTCATCATAATGCAGGGACAGATATATATGGTCTGAAAATGAGAAACTCATTGAGGAATGGGCATTAATGTATCGGATCGACACAGGCTCAATATAAAAATGTTGGTTGGTTCCATTGTCCAAAATTGGAATACGCGATTCATCATTTTTAACAACAGAACCACGACCATTAGAACGCCTGCACCACACACGCTATCATCAGCACAATCCCAAAAATGTTCCTTAGAGTACATGTTCAAACGACTTTTCTAATAATGCCATGCCATGCAATCAACTCTCATTATATTTTTCGAATTAACACAGCTTCTCAAGTTTCAAGTTCATTTTACAGAAAATGACTTTCTTGTGGGTTGGTTCCCTTGTGCTTAATAACGTCCATGTTATCATCCCAAACAAACTAGTACTTATGATCGTCATCCAAAAATGAATGATACAACTACAGACCCTACATCACTGTATCCGATCCACCTAATTTATTTAATTTATAGATAATGTCTCATTTCATTTCGGAGATTAGTTGGCTGAGGAATAGTCCGTTGACAAGTATTTAACATACAAAAACATGACTACATGTGTTAGCCCTGCCAGTTCTCAATTAATTTGCCTAATTCAAAGTTTTCAACAAAAAAAAACATTAAAAGCATCCCCGCAATCAGTACGGATGGCATTGATACGAGGGGTAAAAAAGGCAATATTAGGATACTACAAAGTTATCAGCTTAAAGTAATCAAGTGAACAAGCAACATTGAGACGGTGTCCAACGTAATTTTGTTCACTGTGAAAGCACAAACACACACATATAGTGTGTGCTTGGCGTGTGACATATGCAGTCACGCTGCTCACTGCACAGCGATCATCATAATCCAACTGATATCGTATTATAAAATAAGCATCATACATAATGATATCCCAGTAAACACAAAACATTTGTATAACATTAATACAATGTTGGACCAACGTCGAAGACGCTGGGCCGACGTTCTATAAATGTTATACAAATGTTTTATAAATATTTGTTATACATAAATATTTGTGTTTACTGGGATCCCACTTATGTCTACCCATTTTATGATATTGTTGGTGGAGTAGATTTTAATACATATATATCACACTAAGAAATTGCATAAATTGAAGTTGTTGTATAGTGCTTCCCAGGTCAATATGGCCGTTGCATGCTGATATCCTGGCCATCCCAAAATGCACCACGCGAATGTCAATAAAAACAGCAAATCGCTGTTCATACGAGAATGTGATATTAAAAAATATTTAAAATAACATGAAATGTAGTTTATAACAACGGATGGCTGTTAAATCAAAAGTACGATAAAGCTAAATTAAACAGTGCGGATGTTAAAACAACAGCGAAGTTTTAAAAAGCAAAAATTCCCTGTTACATAGACTGCAGTTCATGTAAAAGTGAATTAGGCCTACATATTTAATCCAATCGATACGAGTGCGGATGTTAAAACAACAGCGAAGTTTTAAAAAGCAAAAATTCCCTGTTACATAGACTGCAGTTCATGTAAAAGTGAATTAGGCCTACATATTTAATCCAATCGATACGACACAATCACATGCTTTAATTGCACATCAGCCTATTATCTGAAAACAAACTGTATAAGTTCGAAATACTCAACAAAATAACTTTTCTTGCAGGCATGATTAATATCATGAGAATCCATACTGAGTTTGTCATCAAGAATAACACCCTCATTTATAGTACTACATGTAGTTGAAACGATATCATCACCATCGATGTTGATTGTAGTGTGTATGACAGTAAGCACTGTGACGTGGAGCACTAAACACAATAATCACAGTTTTAACTTCATTACCTTTTATAATGCTAAGTTGTGTCTTGCTACAGCGACCCACAACTTTAAGTGACTGAATAATACTCATATTTGTTTAATTTGAGCACAAATGTTCAAATTTTGATGTTTAGGACTGTTAGTTTAAGACTGACCAGTTTAATAACATTGTAGCAGAAAAACAAGCTGGTTTTAGAAAAAAAATTAAACGGTTGACGAAGTCTGTCCTCCATAAATATCTTAATAGAAATAAAAAAAGTTCACGTTGCATTATAGACTGTAAACCTTTCAGTGCTTCGGAACATTCTGAGAAAAATAGTATTACTGGTATTTTTTAAAAATATTATAAAAAGCATATATGACAACTTTTTAAGCAGTGTAAACTATGCCAATAGGACTACTTTTTTCACATGTCCAAACGGGTTAAAACAGGGCTGCATTTTAAACCCGATGTTGTTTTCATTGCTGGTTCAAGTGATCACAAATGAGATACGCAACCGTGGAGGTTACGGCATACAGTTAACTCCTGATATGGTTGAGCTTAGTATATTGCTGTTTGCAGGTGATATTGTATTAATTGATGACACAGTATTTGAATTACAAAAGAAACTTGATTATTATGAAGTCGCTACAAAGCTCAGTATTATAGTTAATATTGATAAATCAAAAGTCCTAGTTTTTAGAAAAGGAGGTCGTTTGGCGGGTATTGAAAAGTGGCATGTTGGAGGGGAAAAGTTAGAAGTTGTGACAGAATATAACTACATGGGTTTCATATTCTCAACCAAATTAAATACAAATGTTATGTTGAAACAAGCATCTTCAAAAGCAAAATTAACTTTTTGACGAATAACCAGATTGTCCAATAACTCAAATAATATGTTCTTTACTGTTCTGTGTAAAATATTTGATGCACAAATACAACCAATCCTATTATATGGTTCTGAACTATGGTGCATAGATGATATGTCTACAATAGAAAGTGCTCATATTTTCACACTGTAAAAGATACTTAATGTACCATTTATTTACACCAAAACATCATGGTCTATGGTGACACTGGCAGATACGCGCTGCGATTTAATTCTATTATTCGATGTGGTAAATACTGGCTAAGGTTATTAAATATGAATAATGATAGATATACATGTAAGGTATATAAAATGATGCTTCATGACAGTAACTGTTGTAATTGGGCGAGTAAAATCAAAGAATTGTTGTTTTATTTTAATTTTAACGATAGTGGGAAGCCCAGTCTGCGGATGATCCTCAATTATTTATAAGGATTTTAAAACTAAGAATGATAGAGGGAAGTGACAATAACTGGTTGATAAACTTAAATAGTAGCAACAGATACAGATGTATATAAACTTAATAAGCAGTTCAGATACAAAAATAATTACCTAAATGTCATTTCAAGTGGTATCCCAAGGAGAGTAGCATCTCGTTTTCGCATGGGCGTAAGTCTTATTATGACACATAAACTAAGGTTTATTCTGGACAGTGACACTGTTTGTCCTATGTGTATGGAAGAAGAGGAGGACGAAATCCAGTTTATTCTTCATTGTCCTGTTTATCACGACTTACGTTCAAAATACCTTGCCCCGTTTGATACTCCACCAAATGTAAATACATTCCAATTGTTGTTACGTAGTGTGGATTAAAGTTTAATCAAGAGTTTGTGAACACATTTACAGCAGGTATTTGAACGCAGGGGACAATACTGTGATGCATGATGTTTATCACTCTTAACATTGTACTATTGAATGAATTGTATTTTGCATAGTTGTGTACGGACTGATGGCCTAACAAATAAACTTTTTGTATCCGTATTCGTAGTCTATCATTTCATTCCCAATAACAGTGATTTCGTGGATTAATAAAACAGATTAAAAACGACAATAATCGTGATCAGCAGGTTAGGGGTAAAGCACACATGCCACACATGCCTCTATTCGTGATATGGTGGGGGCTGTATCACATTGATGGAATATGATGTAAGTGTGTGGGCCATCCGCGTAGACGTGGACACTAAGGCCACGCTTTACAGCAATTTCAACCATATGATAGGAATTATCATAGAGAAAATAAAGTGGGTCCAAGAACAGAACATTGTGGTACCCCAAAGAGTAACTTAGAGGCGGAAGAAAATATTAATATTGTTCAATCTCAGAGGTAAAGATTTGAGCCAATCCAGTACCACACCACATACTCCATAAGTAGTATTTATGAGCCTTAATTAGAATCACTTGCGATAAGGCGCAATATAAATGACTTCAATAATAATAATACTCCGAAGAAGAATGCCGTTATGCCCAATTGTATAAAAGGCTGCACATAAAGTCATGAAGAACTAAAACTGTTTTTTTTATGTTCAGTAGCCAAACTCATATAACGTTTCGGTGCTATGGTGTAGTTACTGGTTATTATGATCGCAGAGCCGGTTCGATACAACTATTTCTAAGAGTTTTGATACGAAAGAACATTTTAATATTGGCTTTTAGGTTTACATGATGCATTGATCCAAATTAGGCCTACTTGAGTTACAGTTGCTGATTTCAGTTTTCTAGGAACCACGTCATTCCGTAGTAAAAGACTAAATATTTTTTGTAAGAATAGGAGCCAATGGTTTTCGGGATATATAGTAGGGCGGATTATGGCCCAAAACAAGTGAAACCGTGACCGGCTGGACAAAAGTATGAAACTTGGCACAGATACTCTTTTGACACTACTGAACAATTTCAGAAGGGTGGCCCAAAAATCGTAGTCAATTGTCTTAGTGAAAATCATGTTTTACGTAACCATGGCAACGGTAAAAACATAAATCATTATTATCTGAACTATCCGTAATTTCAAGTGAGCTGAATAAATAAATCCCCTACAAAAATGATATTCACGACAATATACAATACCACCATGAGCATAGCGGAAGTAAACACATGGTTAGTTCGAAATTTCCTGTTACCATAGCAACCAGGCATGCATAAATGCAGAAATTTGATTGTACCTGTCTTTATTCTCCAAATCAACGGGCTATATCGTCACCCAACTTTATATTAAGACTCTCAGCTCTTCTCTAGAACATTATAGACAATTTCAGATTAGTGATAACATAAGCAAGTGAGGATATACAGTATGATCAAGTTCCCATGGATACCTACAAGATATCCTCTGACGGATAACCATATATTTTTTACAAAATATGTACATAATATAAATATGTGTAGATGTTTAAAATATTATTTGTGAAAAATAAAATTATTCCCCCCCCCCCTTGTGGTTTCCTCGACTTTTAATGTTGTATGATTTATCATTTTATGACGTCACACCGTGCTTATTACCGCTAAGGACTTCGTTTTTGAATGCCAATGGCGCATGTTTTCATTGATTTCTCAACCGTTTTTCCTTATATTTTGCAAGGGCTACTTCCTGGCAAAAGCCCCCAAGCCCTGAACATTTAACTGTGTCATCGTTTTTACATATTTAAAATAGTTTTGGTAAAACTGCATATTGCTTAGTTGGCTTTTGTCCAAAACTGTATATTGTATTCAATGGACGTTTTACCCCAAATGGTATAATGAAGGGTGTCATTTTGGTCAAAACTATATTATATTCAAAAGCGTGTTTTTTGTTCAATATTGTACATGCACGGACAAAGGTTTGGGCATTCAGTCTGCATGTTTTGGCATATTACTGTCCACACCCAACCGCCTCCGCCACCCACCCCCATAAGAATATTTATGGGTACATGCATTCCTTACAACATGAATTGAAATTAGTCTATCACATGTGGAGGAGGTGACCTATTAAAATATCTCACTGAGAGTTCGCCTAACCGCTTGATGTAGGATTTCAAGAGAAATAGGCCTATCATATTTCTCTCAACGCTGGGACATCATTGTTTCGATGTTGTGGCCTTGGACAATGTAGGCCCTACTTCGCCCTCACGTGCTGCACTTCACTCAGGTGTAAATGAGTACATGTTCTAATTATTTGGTGGGACATAGATGGTAATGTGTACGATAAGTTCCTAGCGCCGAGATGGTTGCAATGTTGTATGCTCCAAAATGGAGTTGAAATGCTACATGAATGACCAGGTCCAGTGATCAGGGGTAATGTCTGTGAAGCGAACATTGTATGTGCGCTATAAAAGAGCTACCGTTATAATTATTATAAAAAAACCCCTTTCCAGACTCATGAAACGGTCATAGCTAGTTAAACTCCCATGTTACAAGTGATTGTCAATTATTTTCCCAAAAATAATACTTTCGTAAGTATATGAATATTTATTTAAGTCAAGATAAATAGGCAACTGAGGCTCCTGATATTCGGTATGGCGTGATCTTGTGCTTGCTTTATTATTGGAAATCAATACCTTAATTATTATGATGTGATATTGCTGAACAGGTTTAAGATGCTTGTACATCCTGGTGCTGTACATTTTAGAAAGATCCAGACAATTTGAGGAATGAAGACGACTAAGCATACAGTAGGGTATTCACGCCATCAAACTTTTATTGACATTCGCCGTGAAAAATCTCAATTTTATTCGTGTTTTATTAATCTTTTTTACTAGCCCAAGTTCAAGCAGGGGGCGATCGTGTATACCATAAAAAGTAGGCCTATAGATTTAAATATATCACTTTCCATTTCAATGAAGGACACTGGGCTCAGTAAAAACTCGAGCTTCAATTATTTGTTTGAATTCGTTGTCTCTACATTCTTCTCAATATAAACCTTTGTGGTCGTTTCTGAATGCTGTCAAACTTAATTGATACCAATTGTACCATTGTGTCACATCCCTCTTGGCATTGGAATGAGTATTTTTCAGTTCCCACCACCAATGGGTGCTTGATGTTTGGTATTATTCCACGAGTCGTGAGTGTATTAGTACATAGGCCGACTTGGTCTCCCAGAGCGCTACGTTCATGAACCACGCACAGAATACATAATATTAATAAAGGTTTTGAAAATGCCATCGAAAAAAAAACTGCGGGGCAAAAACAAACCGTTTATGTTCTATATAAGGATAGACTCGAATCTGGCGACGCTATAAGGGCCTCTAGCTTTCATGCATTTGAACAACAACCTATTGACTCATGTGTCCCTTTGTTTAATGAAAAGGCTGCATCTGTGGCTATAATTAGACATGGGATGGACATACAGCATAACATAACAGAACATCTTAATCCTGGGTAGTTGGCTGTTGTTGCTGTTGATCAGCCATTATTTGCCGTAGTTAAATCCACCCAATGGCAGTGGCTAGAAATTTACGATGAAAACCAAATTATAGTGATGTTCAGTGGTTTGCATTTGAATAAGGCTATCTTGAAAACAACAGGCGATTTTCTTGATTAATCTGGTTGGGCAGCAGCCCGGTGTTGCTCAAGGTAAATCCGACATCTTAATTTTTGAACATCATCTTCTTCCGATTTTTATTCGAGCACACCGCCTCTATGCCGTTTATACAGAAGTGCATTTAGGACATTAAGATGTTTTTTCTAATCCGTTATAACGGTCTACTACTCCGTTATAACGGTGTACTATTCCATTTTAGCGGTCTACTGTTCCCCTATAATGGTCTAGTATTTTGCTATAACGGTCTAGTATTTCGCTATAACGGTCTAGTGTTTCGCTATAACGGTCTAGTATTTCCTTATAATGGTCTACTATTCCGTTATAACGGTCTAATATTTTGTTGTAACGATATACTATTTCGTTAGAATGGTCTATTATTTTATTATAGCGGTATACTATCCGTTATAATGGTCTAATAATCCGCTACAACGGCTTAGTATTTCGTTATAACGGCATATTAGTCCGTTATAATGGTCTAGTATTCGATTATAACGATCTAGTATTTCGCTATAACGGTATACTATTCCGTTATAACGGTCTATATTTTCGTTATAACGGTCTGCTAATCCTTTTTATTGGTCCAATATTCCACTATAACGGTCTAGTGTTCCGTTATAACGGTCTAGTATTTCGTTATAACGGTCTATTAATCTCTTATAGCGGTATACTAATCCGATCTATTATTCTGTTTTAACAGTACATTATTTCGTTATAACGGTCTACTAATCCGTTATAACGGTCTACTAATCCGTTTCAACGGTCCAGTATTTCGTTATAACGGTCTACTATTCCGCCATAGCGGTCTAGTGTTTCGTTATAACGCTCTACTAATCAGTTATAACGGTCTATTATTACGTTATAACGGTCTACTATTCCGTTATAACGGATTACTCGACCGTTATAGCGATTTAGTAGCCTGGTGAAAGACCGTTATAACCAATTAGTAGACCGTTATAACAAAATACTACACCGTTATAACGGAATAGTATACCGTTATAACGAAATACTAGACCATTATAACGAAAAACTGGACCGTTAAAATGAAATACTAGACCGTTATAACGGAATAGTAGACCGTTATAAGGGATTCAAAGACCGTTATAACGGATTCGTAGACCGTTATAACGGGAAAGTAGACCGTTATAGCGAAATAGTAGACCGTTATAACGAAAAACTGGACCGTTAAAACGAAATACTAGACCGTTATAACGGAATAGTAGACCGGTAGAAATGATTGAAAGACCGTTATAACGGATTCGTAGGCCGTTATAACTGAAAAGTCCTAAATGTACTTCCGTACTTATGGCATCACTAGAGGCCTTTGTTCTATATTTTTGTGCACCGGAGCATGTGGGCTATGCACGCTGGTTTTCGATACATTTAGACATGAAAACACTCTTATTGGTATTCAGAAAACAGCTCTAACACTGCTGGGCATTGCCTAAATCGCACAATAAATTTTAATGTATGCGACAGGACTAAACACAACGGTTCCACTGAAAACTATTGTGACGCTGTGGACCTCACTGATAATTTTGTATTCGCGAGGTGGGTAGTAGGCGTGAAGGAACAAGTGAGAAAATTGATTTTGAAAATTACATTTTAGACCCAAAAGATAATGCTCATCGTGTTAATGGCCCAGCAATTGAGACAACATGTCTAAATATGCCCAACCATCTGTATTATTGGCATACACTTGACAAGTGTCCTGAGCTGTTGTATGCCTACTTGGAAACAAACAACTGTGTACAAAAAGGTTGATTTATCTATTCCCACAATCTAACAGTTTCGCAATAATAAATACCAGAAATACGTAACAGACGTCATCACTGAACAAACGTATCCCATTAAAATATAAATTAAACAAATAGTCTTTGTATGTTAAAAGCAAGCAAATCCAATGTAACATCTGACGAAAAGAATGTAATTGTGGGCCCCAAAATGACATCTTCAGTTATCTGCTACCGGCAGAACCTGGATAACCCGTATATGTGCTATGAGTTCAGAACCCCCCTCCTCCCTCCTCCTCCCTGGCCAATTCACAGTTGATTCAGGCGGCCCAAACAATCTGACCTGAGTGTGACCTCCACACTGCAGTCAGTAAACCGGTGACGTCATAATGAATTTTATTGTTGCTCGCACCCCTCATTTTCGTACCGGCTTCACACACACCTGTTGTCAAGGTCAGACTGGTAGTCTGACGGTCAGACCTGATACGGCAAGATGCAAAATGACTGCAATGTCTCTGGACGACTTTACATAGCAAGTCAATGTCGTGGTAAAGACATAGATGATTTTTCTTCCACGAAACTATTCCTTGGCCACTATAAATGTCAGAAATACTTCGTTGTCTTGCTTACAAACACCAGTATCATGCTATACATAACATTTTAGTATGGTATGTGGAAATATTACACGAGCCCGAATGAAAAGATTATTTCTGATAATTTGCGAAATTGTATGGCCCATGGCACATTCAAACACATGTGTTTGCTTTAAAGCATATCAATTAGCTGATTATGGGTTGTCTTGGTAACCATTGTTCACATGGTATAAATACATGTATATTAACAATGAAATGATTTCCTTTTTATACCATTGATTTATAGCCAATTACTGAATCGAATATTTCCAATATGTTATTGATATGAATGTAATTAGTATTAATTGTTCACCGTTGTTGTTATGGTTACGGTGTCACTAATAAAACAAGTACAATTACTCGAATTGTTGGGCTACCCTTACCAGGGCCCAGGCTGGTTTACCAGACACGATCTGTTGTAAAAGGTTTGATTATGAAAATCATATCTACATGTGCCTAGGATCACAACTTGAGAGACTCCCGCGTGAACAAGCTTTTGAAAACGTGTTAGAAAAAAATGAGTGAAATAGAAAAAATGCAAATTTTTTTTTCACACTAATGATATATTTTCCAAGGCTCTCAAAACAATTAGGCAGCTTGTTTACGATGGAATTTGTATTTGAAATGTAATGAATAAACTGGATTAAAAATGGCCGCTAACTTGGATTTGATAACACACGAGGTATCTTGAAACATAAAACATATTGTTATTGAGTTTGCGATCATTGATTTAGGCGAAAAGGTGTGCTACATGGAGATGGAAGTTTTATTTCAAAGTTAAGAACAACATAGATCCTAAATGACCGCAATCTTGTATTTCATCCTTAGATGACCTTCAACAACTATTTTAATGAATTTGTCATCATTGATTCAGTCGAAAATGAGTCATTGCATAATAAAATTGAATTCGTTTTCCAAAAGTTAGAAATTAATCAGATACAAAATTGGCCACCGGCGGGCATTTTGAATTTTTGCTTCTTACACGTCTTCAGCAGCTTGGTCACGAGGTAGTCCCCCTACGTTGTGTTCCGAAACATTTGTAGATATGAATTCCATTTGCCGACCATTTACAACCGGCCGTATATATTTGCCAGAAAAAATCGTTCCAATGGGTCAAATAAGACCATGATCTATCGGACCATGCATGATCTTCAGTCGTTTACAATGACATACATTAATACTTATTGAGTGATAGTCAAAAGTTTGTCCGACTTGAGTAATCGGCGGTAATAAGCACGGTGTGACGTCATAAAATGATGACGTCAAAAAAATGGGGGGATTAAGTTTTTTATATAATGAATTGGTGGTTCAAATAAAGCATCTATGTAATTTATGTGTATATATTTTGTTAAGAAATGTGTCAGAGGATGTCTCGTCGGTGTCCATGGCAACATGATAATTACTGTATATCATCACTTGTTTATGTTATTACTGTTATCTGAGATTGTCTATAATGTTTTAAAGAAGCGCTGTTAGTGTTAATATAACTCTCTGTAACGCTATAATCCGTTAATTTAAAGAATAATGACAAGTACAATTAAATTTCTGTAATAATGCATACCTGGTTGCTATGGTAACCAGAAATTTCTAGCAAAACAAAGATTTTACTGCCGCTCTATTGAAGATGATGATGTATTTTCCGTGTATATCAGTTTTTAAAAGGGTTTATTTATTTATTAAGCATTAAATCACTGATATTATTGATTTAAGTTTTTTGTGTTGCCACGGTTACGTATAATGCAATTTTTACAAAGAAAATTTACTTCGATTTTTGGGCTACCCTTCTGAAATTGTTCAGTAATGCCACAGAGAAACTGTGCTAAATTTCATACTTTTGTCCAGCCGGTCACGGCTCGACCCATAATCCGCCCTACTAATATTAATGATATCTGCTTTGTGGTGTCCTGTGATTAATGAACAACGAATTATCGAAAAATCTATTTATTTAGGTTTGTATCGTGCGTAGAAGATAGTTTCAAATTGAAGACGGCCGTGGTGAGCCAATTATTATAGAACAACCCTCATCTTTGAACTTGTCCAAGCTATATGGGAGAGTCATACTCTTGTTAAAAAAATCAAGACAATCGGTAGGACATTAATGCGTGTATCATCGTCACGAAATATTTCTTTTAAGCGATCGTGGTTACCCGATTATTATAGAACAGCTCTCGGCTGCGAAATCGACCGAGCTATCGGGGAGTTGGACCCATGAATCGGATAAATAAAATACTGACGAGCGGAGTGTGCTTACAATTGGACGCACAGACAAAGTAAATATAAAACGAAGTGTAAGACTATAAATAGTTTAGTTATGCAATGAAAATTTATTAATTAGCGTTAATTTTAAAATGATTAAGCAAGCTCTAGTTTTAAGTTTGTTTATGAAACACTAGTTTGTAATTTCTTTTTTTGTTTCATGAATAAAACAATGTTTTTATACAAAACTCAACCCACAATACTTGATTTCAAGTTATGTTTTTCTCTTAACATCTGATTAGGATCTATATAGGACCATGTCGGGACCCGGAAAAGGTAATATTTATTTGTCTGGATTTTTAAATCGGTGTTTTCCTGCCTGTATGTCACACGATTTGACCTCGTCCTGAACCGTCTTGGTGCGACGCCAAGTTCAGTTCTGGTGCATTCTCGCGCACCAACTGCCCTTCCGCCACCGTTTCCGGTGTCTCGCGCCCTGGCTTCCGGGGGGCACGTGCCCAGGTGGCAAGTTGTGAAGTCAACTCAATTGAGCTACCACACAAGACTTTTATTAGTCTTGGTAACCCCATGATAAACCTGGGCCTGCTAAACTCGAAAACAAGAACAGACCTGTGAATTCCCATCTCCCCGCCGCAACCCATAACGTCAAGTTGGTAAAAAATAGGATTCTTACTCTTAGATAAAAATGTTCTCAAAAGTTATTTTACTCTATGGTAGAATAGACAATACAAGAGTTTAAGATCAACTGAAACCTTTTAAATGCATGCTCTGAAATGTCCTTTGACAAGAATAGTCCTATGTTATCATGATACTTTTTTTGTGTTCGTTGAATCATGAATCAACTAGTTTTTAATGAAGAGTCCATGTTTGTAAAATGTTAATTGAAGTCACTCGAGCTTCAGAACGTTTTTAGTCCTCATAAAACTCTTCATAAGCGGCGAGAAACTAAATTGGTACCAGTCAACAAGAGACGTTGAACCAATGCTAGATTAATGTTGGCTCCCCGTCTATGACGCTGGTCCAACATTAAACCAACATTGGTTCAAAGTCTCATGCTTGCTGTGTGGAAGGCACCGATCAGGGATAATCTGGTCTGCGGGCGATAATAGGGGGTCTGGGCGGATACGGCTCAACCACATCAGCAGCCCGCGGCTTTCCAACAAACACGGGACATTCACCCAATACTTTTTCCAATGTTGCTCCACCATCTACGACTCTGGTCCGACATGGACCCAACATGGGACCAAGGTCTCCTGTTTCTGGACTCTTGGCAGGGGAAGGTGGTTTAAACCGAGGGCGGGTCCAGAGGCGAATGTGAGGTCTGTTCTGATTGATGCGAGTTGACAGATCTGGCCTGCTATCAAGAAACACATCAGCACATATTCCGTCTGATTCTATATAATAATTTACCACAGTCAATGGTAGTAAAATATATATCTTATTATAATAACTAAATGTATATACCTCTGAATGTAATAGACTTGTATAATTTATGTGAATCATACGGCCCTATTGTATATTCAGCCAAACCTATACCACCAAAAGCGCAAAATAATAAATCAATATCGCCCCCATATTCGTTGAAGTTCCACTAATTTAAAAGGCCGAGTGATATCCAACCAAACACACGAGTATTGAGCCAATGCGGTTTAATTTGGTCCACTGTCTACGACGTTGAACCAGCATTAAAACAGCATTGGTTTAGTGTTTTATGTTTGCTGCGATAATTCCAGAAACTAGACGCCCGGGCGTCTAGTGATTTTAGAATCCTTCTGGTAGGTCAAGAATATTAGGCTCTAATAGTGAAACCTGGGACAAATTCATAACAAGCTGAACATTCAAAAGATGTTCAGAAAACTATCCCCTACAGCATACTAAAAGTCCCCAAGAATCCACCCCGAGACTTTTGAGAAATTCAAGATGGCGGCCAAGATGACCGCCAATTTCACTATTTTGTCATATCGCGGGAATAAATCATCACAGAAACGTAAATAAAGAGTCTAAATATATGTTTTTGGGACGAGAAATTCGATTTTTGGCATTGATTAATAAGATAACAGAGTTTTTTATTGTTTACATTGTTTACATTACAAAAAGCATTGACAACGTCTGTTTTCTATGTAGGCGGGTGGATTTATGCAAACAACCACTCATACCCCGAAAACATTCTAACAAGATGTTTTCCAGTGGCTTTGTACCCTATAGGATGTATTTGATAGCAAGGAAAAAGTATATCAAAATCCGAGTACAGGAAAGGTGTTAAATCCAAGATGGCCATCAATTGCTATGAATAATTTAATGTATAACGTTGTTTTATGTCTACTGAAAGTGCTGAATGTGGTAAAATTCATTGGTACAATTATAATCATACTACAAGCGTGTTTATATAGTGATATAGGTATAACTTGTGCAAAGTTCTTGGATATATAGCAGTTATTCCGACCTTTATTAAAGTAATTGTCTCGAATATTTGTTAATCATCACAAAAAAACAGCAGTATTGGTCAATATTGCGGTAATTGACTTAATGGTATTTCCTATATTTTGAAAAAAAAGCCCAGGGAAATCCAAGAAATACATGTTCATTGTGTTTACATCTTTCATTTTATTTAGTTCTTCTATTAAGCTAAAACGTGTGATTATATACACCCCACCCCACCCTCTCCTACATAAAAAGAAACCTTTTAAATGCTGAGCTATTGGTTAAAGGGCGACATTGAGGCTTTAAAAGGCAATTGGGATGCCTTAAAGAACGAGGAAAATCAAATTAAAACAAGGTATTACATTGGTTGTGATTTTTATTTGTTAGAACCATTTCTACGCTCTTTGACCTTGAAAGTGACATTTCGACTTTGAAGATGAAGTTGAATCACTTAAAAAATATTGAGATGGATTATCCAGTTAGGTTAGGTTATGTCGGTTACCTTTTTTACACGAAAAAGAGGTATTACACTTGTTCTTAGCCTTACTTATAAATAATCTTATGTTGGTCTTTTGCCTTCAGGGCGGGGGCCCTAGGGTAGTGGTTAGCACCGCTGCTTTTCACGCCAGAGTTCGGGGTTCGGTTCCCGGTCTCGGCGGTTTGAAAGAAACAAAAACGTTTCTTCCCCATCCACGTGTGAAAGTCAGTATTGTGGGGAGCCTCCGTGACCGAGAGGTAGCGTGCTCGGCCTCAGACCGCCAGGGCTCGAATTTCGAATCCCGTGTCTGGAGGACAGTGTCATCTCAATCATCTCACCATCCTCAGGAGGTTCTCCTGGCCCAGTTTAGCCTATATGTGCACAAAGGTGGCCTAAAGCCCGATTCATTTCATTTCATTTTGCCTTCAAAATTTACGTTTTAAAATTCAAGATGGACTTTAATCATTAAAAAATCATATTTCCTAAATATTAATCGTGGAATTTCATTATTTAACTTGAAAATGTCCTTGAATCACCAAAATAATAACATGAATGGATTATCCATTCAAAATCAGATAAAAAAAAGTACTGTATTACACGTTTTGTTTTTTGCTATTTGTTAAAAATAATATCTTCTAGAAATTACTTTCAAATTGACCTTTTGACCTAGAAGGTCAACTTGAATCACAAACATAATACCATAAATAGATTTTCTAATCAAAATCCCACGAAAATGAGGTATGACACATGACCCTAACTTTATTTGAAAAAAAAATATTTTCGATTACTTGACCTTGAAATTGACATTTGGCCATTGAATATAACCTTAAATCATCAATACAATATACCATAAGAAATGGATATTTCAGTCTAAGTTACACAAAAAAGAGGTATTACACTTGTTCCTACCTTTATGATCTTGCTAATTGAGACCTTACAGCATTGTTTATATATGAATTACGTATACTTAGGTTCACAGTTTTCATATAAGTAAAAAATCATTGCAAATATTATTTTCGTGTTGAATTATTGTTGAAATTGAATTTTTCACCCCCAAAAACATATATTTAGACTTATTAAAGACATTTTTATTATGATTTTAGCCCATGATATGACAAAATGGGAAATCGGCGACCATCTTGGACGCCATCGTGAATTTCTCAAAAAGCTCAGGGTGGACTTTTAGTATGTTGTAGGAGATAGTTTTCTGAACATTTTCTGGAATTTTCAGCTTGTTATGAATTTGTTCAGGTACTAAACCGAATACTCTAGGCCTATGGGTGGGCTTCTAAATGCGCGTGTATTACAGAGCCGCGTAATTTTATCTCAAAATCAATATCCACCCGTTTCAAATTATAAAATGTACAAAGTAATCGTAGTTGGCTGTTACGTCAGCAATGCCAGCTTCAAATAAATGAAACATGCATATTAGTAATGCGGCATTGAAAGGGTTAAATTAATATACTTTTCAACCAGCTGTTTATAGCTGTTATACCCTTAAGTACTGGAAACTGTGACACAAGGTTAACAACACTATTCTTATGATAAAAGTCGACTATTTGACATGCACTTGTTTTCAGTAAGAATAATTTGTTCACGTGAAACTGAACATCTGGCTCAGATTAGGCATATAGTTATGAAGCCTGAGTATTAATAAAATCTCTTTATATCTTAGCTTATTGCGTTAAATTAATAAAATTCAATGAACTTCAGGTCTTTTGCTCAATTTAGAATGTTATTACTATAAACGATAATATCGTTATTAGAAATAACATTCTAAATTATGCAAATAACTAAATATTATATTTAAATTATGATCACCATTTTGGTATTATCGTTACTCTCAATTTAAAATTAAGTCATTTTTTATCTACATACTGCTGATGCTGACTATCATTGTATTTTTGCATTTATTTTCTCAAAATGTCGTCATTGCTGTGCTATAACTGACTTAAATCATGGCGTTGAGTCAGTCAGTGATTCATAGCAATGTTTCCATTGGAGATGTGGCTTCTTGCCAGGGACAGCGAGGCGCTTTTTCGCCATGTAAAGCCAACATACAGTAACAGCTTACTTTTCAAAAAAACAGTTACTGCCTTTTGGCTTTGCAGATCAGTGCTGCTAATGTGGTAACCACTGACAACGCTGATAAGAGAATAATTGCTCATTGATATCAGTAGACCACCTGGATTGTAAGTATGTTTGCTACTTCACAGGACTCTGAAAGTATCCCAGAACCTTCTTCACAGCATGCGAGAGAGCTTAAAGTGTCGTAAAACTAAAACCTTTTACACGTAAGAGCGGTTTAGCGTATAAGAAAGTTTTACTGCTAGAGGTGATTATACATAATATACTGATAACAGGTTATATCATCCCCATCTATCAAGTTGTCTGCTACCGCAGTGGCGTCATATTATTTTGAAAGTGGGGGGGGGGGGTCAAGTTGAGGTTCGGGGGGGGGGGCGCTGTAAGCCCCCAGCAATTTTTTCTGATTTAGTTGTGAGAGCGTCTCAGATGAATTTTTAAGCACATTACATAGTTTTTGTAAGCTCTTGAATACTTGTGTTTTGTATGAGTTTTCAGGGCATTCACAATTGGAACAGGGAAATTAAATAATAAAATACATATTACCAGAACACACTTCGGCCCATTCCACCATCATCAAAACAGCATGAATTTTCCTAATTATAGTAAGGAGATCAGATCATTTTCACCAAGAGTACGTATGCCTACTGATGAAAAGAAAAGGGTTTTTTTTCGTAATTTATTAATTAAAGCAATATCGGAATGTTAGCTTATGCTGACATTTCAATTTTGAAAAATTACCTTATATGACATGAAGTTATATAGTCTTATTAATTTCAACTAAAAATACAATAAGATCAAAAAACAATTTTAAAGCACCGAAAAAAACTAAACTAGTTTTATTTGCAGGTCATATATTGCCATGTAAACAAAACAGCCTGCAGTACGTATACAACACTTTACACCACAAATTCCAACGTCTCAGATCAAAGCCTACTCCAGGGCACATGAAAGCAGTCACCGTTAATTGGTGTCATATAGTCAGGACATGGGGTATTCGCCTGCAGAAATGCTTGTCTGCCCAACGTTGGGCCGACGGCATCAACATTAAACAAACAGAATTTATGTCATCCCACGGGTCTCTTTAAGTTACGAAGAAAAATGTCATTATAAAACGTTTATTTTTTAGCTGTGCTTAGACTAGTTGCGCTCCTTTGCGTTACACTTTAATAAATAGAAGTCAGGAATTCAAAAACATAAATTGGCAGGAAGAAACGCTTTACCTTACTAAAATTTAAGCATAGGCAGGAAAAAGTCAATAATTTTGGGGGCGGATCCAGGATTTGAAAAAGCAGGGGGCGTGGGGGCTTGCCCCTCAGATTTTTTGGCATATTTAGGCCAATATACGGTTCTTTTTAAAGAATTTCGCTCTAAAAAGGGGTCTCCTAATGTGACTTAACTTTAACCAAAAAAATCTTCTTGGCCCTTTCTTCAGATCCTGGATTTGCCTCTGATTTTGCCCACTTTCCATCCGATTTGGATCATAAAAACTTTCGATTTTAGTCATGACTTTTACGTTGCATTTAGAAAACGTTGTTACTACTTGAACACTATTGAAAGAGGTCAGCTGACATGTTACTGTTATTTTAATCTATATAATTTATATAGGCTTACGTCAAAGCGAGGATAAGTGAACGATGTTAATTTTTATGTCATTACTTTCAAGCGACTTTTTCCAACATGTGTCAAAATATACTGTAAAGTGGTATAAGTCAAATAAAATATTTTTTATGTGATGACAAGCTGATTTTTTCCATCAGTCAGAAAAGTGCACCCCCCCCCCCCTCTGCCATTCCCCCCACTTGTTCTGGCGCCACTGTACCGGCAGACTCCTTGATAACACGCATATGTGCTATGAGTACACGACCCCCTTCTCCCTGGCCAACTCAGACAACACAGACAAGATGAACTGAGTGTGACCTTGCACACTGCAGTCAGTTAACCGGTGACGTCATTATGAATATTCATGTTGCTTGCACCCCTCCTGTTCGTACAACTTTAAGGCACACCTGTTGTCAAGGTCAGACCAGTGGTCTGACTGTCAGACCTGATGCGACAAGTTGGGTTATATGAATATGAATGGCTTCGTTTACTTAAGAAAATATGGTATCGCTACTTCTCAGCATAAAAAAATTCGCGTTACTTGTATCAAGGAAAATAGAATCTGACTCTATTTTCCCTGCTTGTATTGATGATTGTGTTGGAGGTCGATTAAATATTGTAAATCATGTGAAATGTAAGAGTGGTGTAATGTAGTGTATGTAATTATTGTAATTACTCGAGTTGGCTTATTGGTGGTGAATAACAATGAAATGTTTTATTTATTTTAAAAAGATTATTCTAGTTTCCGACTAACACAAATCTTGTGCACAAGGATGAGTTCGTTTGCTTAGTAATTTTGATAAATGTTGCACAGGTCAAGGTCATGGCCATTTAATAATCCAAGTTAGGCAAAATATTGGTAACGTGCATATTTTGAGTTTATTTATTTAATTAAAAGACAATAAGATAACGAGTCTAACAGCTGTAATTGGTTGTTGATTGATTGATTGATTTATTGTTATTGTTAAGGGTAGATAAAATATCAAGGTGATGTTGCACATTTCAAGGTCATGGCCATATAAGGCTACAAATTAGCCAAAATATCTGTTTCGTGCATATTTTTTCATTTATTTAAATAAAATACTGACTCTTATAGTTGTAAATCAAGGTCATGACCAGCTAAGACATGAAATTAGCTAAAATATCTCCCACGTGCAAGTTTAGTTTAATTATCGGAATAAAATATAACATGGCACTGAATCAAACATTTTAAAATTAATGATGAATAGGGGACCAGTTGTGCTGAAGTGTAATTGGTTGCAGCTAAAGTCTATTGATATGATTTTAAAAGGGAAAAATGCCCAAAATGCCAAATTGAAGGCTCAATAACTTGGAAACCTTTCCCTCATGCATCAGTTTATTAACTGTAGGTTAACAATATAACTACTGGCCGACGGTTTCAATTACAAGCATTAAGACAACAATAAGTCAAACTACATTATATGAGAACATTATAACGACCAGACCATGTGCAGCTAAATTTTAAGGCAACAACACAAAAATGACCTTGAAATTGACCTTTGAAATTACATTTTGCCTTGTTCCGCCTCGAATATTCGTTAAGATTTTAGTATATTGACCTGAATTTATTTATGAAGCCAAAACACTTAAAAGTATATATGATGCAATGTCCAAGTGGCTTTTTGACCGGATTATATTTTCTCTTACTTCGTCACATTGGAGATAAAACCAGATAAAGTATATTTTTCAACCAGATACACACTTTTTAGTACGTATCACTGGATTAAGATTTGCATGCTTGTTGTAATTCTGTTGGCTTTGTGTGTTAATACATTATCGATGACAGTAATTACCAATTTGATGTTGCCTTTTTTCTCTTGACCTTCAATCGAGCTCAATATCAAAAGTCAATTTTTAATTTAATCCCGTCGATCTCATGTGCCATTTTTGTATTAGTGATCAGGGAAGATCTTAATTAATGATGTCTCATTTTTTGCAACTGGTCTTTATTGACCTTAAACCTTACAGCGCGGGGATCGACTTTAGACGTCAGAATCTGACGTCTGTAGACGTCAGATTCTAACGTCTAAAGTCTACCTCCGCACTGGGGGAAATAAATATTTATATAATGACCGTAGACCCATATAACATATGTACTCAAATGAAGCGGAAAAAGTTAACTAAGCCATTTATGATGATTTAAAATTTTAAAAACCCCTTGGACTCCAAGGTTTATATAAAAAAATCAGAGCTTCAAGGGTGAAGTGTATTAACACATAATATCACATAATATTTCTACAGAGCAACATATTATGGAAGCTGAGTTACTATATATTATCTGGGTGCGGCGTTGCGTTTAATCTCACCTGCGAATGTATAGTTTTGGTTACCAACACACGTTTGCATTTTATAGGCTGGCAAAACCAAAACTTTACCCTGAATATAATTTTGACCAGGCTATATTATTCAGATAGCACCACTGTATATTGACCTTTTAAAAAATATGCTACAATGACGCTAAATAAAGTTATCCTTATTTATAATGATGTTCTTTAAGATATACACGTTATTTTGTTTCTTTTGGTAAAAATCCTGCCATATCGTCGCCATTAAACACAAAAAATATATTTCAGTTGTTTCGTTTCAATATTTATACTCTGAAGGCTGCTATAAAGCACATTTAATTATATAAGCGCACAACAGTTATATTGTTTTTATATCATGAAAGATCGAGGCTGATCATTGAATAGTGTTTAATACCCTTATTCTAGTCCCATTTTCGTGAAATGATGAAGCTGTCGTCGTTTCATGTTCGCATCTTGCGAAAGCTTAATGTCATAAAGAGAGCGTTTTTAACTTTTTGCCATACGCTGAATCCATTTTTGGACAGTCGCAATGCCTGAAAATCGCGAAATAACACTATTTACGATCTTGTCAGTTTTAATTTAACGAGTGTTACATTTGTCACATAATATTAAGGCGGGGGCCTTAGGGTAGTGGTTAGCACCGCTGCCTTTCACGCTAGAGTTCGGGGTTCGTTTCCTGGTCTCGGCGGTTTGAAAGAAACAAAAATGTTTCTTCCCCCTTCCACTCGTAAAACTCGTAAAAGTATTGTGGGGAGCCTCCGTGACCGAGAGGTAGCGCCCTCGGCCTCAGACCGCCAGGGTTTGAATTTTGAATCCTGTGTCTGGGGGGCAGTGTCATCTCACTCATCTCACCATCCTCAGGAGGTTCTCCTGGCCCAATTTAGCCTGTATGTGCACAAAGGTGGCCTAAAGGCTGATACATTTCATTTCATTGTCACATAAATTTCATGCTATAAACGTTTTGAGACCGTTTTTATTCATTGTGGCATATGCTGACTCCATTTCTGGACAGTACTAAATGTGCAAAATAATAAAAATGCTTGACAATCGATTCCGCCTGTTAGAATTATGGGAAGGTTAAATTTGTCATAAATTTATTAAATTAATAATATAATAGAGCTACTCAAGAAAAATAAAAATTCGCTAAATTTCAATTCCACACGGTTTGATATTATAGGTCCCATATTTTTTTTCATTAACACGCGCAGATGCAAGCATATTTTTTTCTAAATTATCACTTGCATTTACAGTTCCAAATTATTTATAAATATGCATTTTGTACCATAATTTGATCCTTTTGTCAAATCTTATCTTACTATAGTTCAGTTAATCATTATAAATACAGGATAATGATAACTGCATTTAGCCAAGCTATAGTGGACTGTGTTTGTGACTTTGAAGGTTTATTATGCATACGTAGTTGCAAATTGTGTCCAAATTTGATCTCTTTTTTTTTATTACATGACAAACTTGAGGTTTTTTTAACTTTACGTGGGCATATATGAGATGGCGTTATATTCATAAGTTAGATTCTTTTCTGGAATTATCGGATTATAATGCAGTCTATGTTGGCTTTAAGGCTGAATCTATTAGCTTACTTGTTCTGGAACATTTTAAAAACGGCATACCGTTATCTGTTTCATGAAATTTATTTTCTTTGTATCAGAACAGAATAATCACATCGGGATAATCACATAGTGATTTGAAAGTATGTTCATCACTAAAGCCATACGTCACAAAATATCCTACTGACTGCAGCTAATTTGTCTCATCTAATCAGGGCCTGAGTAGATACAAAACTGTTATTTTTCTCTACTATAACTATTATAACTTTGCTGACTGAAATTTGACTAGAAAATGTCATTGTCGTCTGCTCTTTCAACTGTTATTAAGAGATACAGATGCTTTATTATAATTATGTTGCACTTTAACTAAGTTGTCATGACGCTGCATGTTGAGAGCGCCCTGCTTAGAATTATAAATTGGAATGGCTAAAACATCTCATTTACATTTCATTTACCGATAGTCTATGTTGTATTATGATTAGCAGACCGATCTTTTGACTAACGTTTAAAGACAAGCTATACCCAGCAAACACAAAACATTTGTATAACATTTGTACAATGTTGGACCAACGTCGAAGACGTTGGGACGACGTTGTACAAATGTTATACAGATGTTTTGTGTTTGCTGGGTAGGGCCTATACGGAGAAAAATAACCGAATACAAATTGTGCTAGAATTTTTTCAAGTTTAATGTGTAGGCCTGATAGGTGACCAGATGAATTGATATTGGATATTATTTAGCATTGCATATTTGAATAATATTATAAATTACGCAACACATAAATGGTAAGGGTGACCTTTCCGTTAAAAAATATATCAATGTCCTTAAATAATAGGCTCTCAATAGGTCAATTGAGAATGAGGTGGCGTAGGCCTAATTGCATAATTATTATTGTGTTTGTTGTCAGTGGCGGACATTTTAGTAACGTTTTGTGTGTAGAAAAAGAAAAGCTAAAACCCCGAACAAGCGTAAAGTGTGTGTCTGACCTTGACGTTTACCTATAAGTTGACCTTGAAAGGTCAGATAAATATTTTTATGAGATTCACCAAATAGGCCTAAAATTCTATATAAAAAGATAACAAATTCATTTAAATCGATCAATTACGTACAAAGGTGGACACTACTATGATATTGAAATATCGCCGGTGCTGAAAAAAGGGTGTGACCCAAAATAACCCTCCCCCTCCCCTCATCGAGTTAAACTTAAGATGTTTTGTGTTTAAATAGAGACCTTATAGGCTACTACAACTTGGTGAAAAAATCTGTCTGCACTCTCGTAGCTCTAGGTTCGGCCATATTTTGACAGATACATGTATGCCCTCGACTAAACCATTAAAGCTATACATTGAAGCCATGTAAAACGAACAGATGAAAGAGCTTATATCGTCGCCTCGGAGCTAAACGATCCTATCTGACACTCGCTAGAGTGGCAGATAGGATCCTTTAGCTCCGAGGCGACGATATAAACACTGATAAATAATGAGTTGAACGAACTACAAAACAAACACAACACATTCTGTTGCACAACTGAACTTAGGCTCCTATGCTTAATTTTGTTAAAAGTCGAATGACAATAAATAAAGAGATTTTTCTTGACTATATTATAATTAATTCACCACACTTTTTATATTCACCACCCTCGCGAGTATAGCCCAATACACGATGTGTAATAAAGCGGTAGTGTCTTTTGGAACGGTAGCGACTCGTCTCGGCTAGAGTCGTAATGATGATGATATTTGGAAGCACATATTTATTCTGACATAATATTTAGAGTTGTATTGGGTTGAGGTTGAGGAAAAATAAATGCCCAATTTGAGATTATATTAAAACAATATTTATTTCGTTCTTGATATAGGCCTATATAATATTAGAATAGCTTCCTTATGCCCCTATGTATTTCTGATAGCCCTAGTAGGTATTGAAAAATTGGGAATACAAAAGAGCTATTATGATAGGCCCCTATTATGCCTATAGTAGGCTTTGAAAAAGAAAAAAAATCTTACAAAGCACTTTCTCCATTTTACAGCAGGAGTTTATCTCTGTCCTAAAATGCATTTTATTTCACTTTTTCTCGTTGCTTCTGTTTAGAAAGGGTGACAGACAGCGTCTGTTCAACCCCTGACCCTATCAGTGACCTCCGCGCGTGCGCCCCACACGTGGCGTGATGGATCACGTGACATGACTATCACTAATACTTAGATATGTCGGCGGAAATCCGCACAGAATTAATGACAAATAGAAGAGCTCTGGTGGTCTGTTGTAACACTATATGACACAAACATGCGCGTTATATGATAGATCCCGGGATGTTGACCTCTGGATTGTCTGCACATTCTTCTGCCGTCAGTCACATGTACGTGTTTATACTCTGCTTAACCCTTTAAACGCCGGTAACGATTATACTCGTTTTTACATTTTGTATTAGCACATTAAATAACAGCTTTTGTAAATATGTTACAGATAAAACGTGACATCAATCAGCAAGATTTGAATAGTTGATCTTCGTTTTGTAAAATCGGAATAATGTCTGCCCATTTGAAGTGAGCGAAAATTTAAATTAAGTAACTTGGCGGTTAAAGGGTTAAAAAGAGTCTCTTTGCCTATTTTTGTTATGCACACACCCACGCCACCTCCACCCGGACAGCCCCTTTACATACTGAAATTCTTCACTGCTTTCTAATTACCCCCACAATGATTACTTCAAAAAATTCAGGTCCTAAAATTATGCAAATGTAATATCGTCATTCAGTTTTTCATAAAGATAAAATCTAAATATTATAAGCCTATTATAAATAATATAGTTCTAAATATTAATGTCTATTTTGTATTGTAGGCTTTTTATTTTTTTAAGAAAGTAACGTTAGGTTATTTGTGAAGTCAGCATGTGATAATAAATTAAACTGATGGAGGCATTAGATATGTATGTCCGTGTGGTCCGTATTTAAATTAGGATCAATAGTGATACGCATTTGTGATTAAACATATAGGTAATTGTGGGACATTGATATGTGCATGCTCCGATATCGATAACAATAACAAAGTGTTCCACTTCCCAAAGTTTCTTTGCTATGTCCATAATAGAAGAGGATTCTCCTGAATGTCTATACCCCTTTTGCGAACCTAGATGTTATTTTTATATCATTTAATTATATCATTATATCATTTGAAACCCCTGAATTTATTCAGGATATTTAATCATAATGATGGCATTGCATCATTTAAATAGGGATCAATGTTTATTTCTTGATAATTTTAATTGATGATGCTCGGATTTAAAATGAGGATGGTATTTCCGGTGATGTGGTCACACATCCAGCGTAACATTCCATAGTTCGCTAGGTGGCGTGGCTAATCCAGGTATCTCATGAATGTGACCTACATACCACAGTTTAAAAAGCACAGACCGTCGCCTCGGAGCTAAATGATCCTATCTGCCACTCTAACGAGTGTCAGATAGGATCCTTTAGCTCCGAGGCGACGAGACGGTCAAATATCTGAGAACTCTGTCCTGTAAACTGGTAAATGAGGGGTCTTTGTTTTAGCCACATGTTCTTTCAATACTGGGTCAATGTATGTGACAATGGCCCCAGTATTGCGCCAGCGTTCACCCAGTGTTAATATTCAACATAGGTGTAAGCAACATGTTAACTTGTATCAAATCAAACTAACCTATGTAAGCGCTGTCGATGAATTGCCTGCTAATAGTTGCAAATAATTGTTGTTTCAATAATTTAATTATCATCATGTTTAACCATAATGGCATGGCATTTTAATCAATATAATCTATTTCAATGAGTGCACCGCATTCCCATTATCATAAATGAGATGAATGACGCTGGAAAATGGCATAATGCCATAATAGCCAGGAAGACAAATGCTTTTATCATTTAGCAAAAATTGACAACAGGGATCAGCGGATGTAAAATAATGTATAGCCCCGCCCCGTAGTTTTAGCGTTTTACTGTAGTACACTATACAGGTAAAGAGAGTTCACAAATCTATTAATTGACATCATGTCTAGGCCTAACAGTTAGGCCTGTACAGTAAAAAATAGCAAAAAGCATGAAGAACCGTTCCGTTCGAAGATTTCTCAAGACAGTAGGATCTACACAATTTCCCGTTATATGCTTACCCGTAGAGAAATAGACATCATCTACCTCACAAAGTGTTCCAATTACAACCTGCATGGATGCGGATCACTCACACCTGGAGCATATGTTTTGTGCTGCTGTTAATTTACCTTTTACGAGTCCATCTATATCGACAGAGAATTCATTAACCCTTTCAGCGCGGGGACCGTATTTAGACGTCAGAATCTGACGTCTGTAGACGTCAGATTCTGACGTCTAAAGACGGTCCCCGGACAAAAAGAAGTAAAAAATGTTCTGGCCGCAGACATAAAACAAATGAAACGGAAAGAGCTAACTAAGGAATGTATGATGATTTCAAATTGAAAAAACCCTTTCGTCTCCATGGTTTATATAAAAATATGTCAGCATTGTAAGGGTTAAGGTTTAGTCCCCCGGTAGTCACAACTTGACGACACAATAGTCAGTTAAACCTATGTATAGGTGACCCGATATGGCAAAATAAGTCGTAACTCCCAGATTTAAATATTGTGATATTAACAGATCCTGAATCTACACAAAATTAGCTTTAAAACGGTATATCACGCAACTTTCTACCGTGTTTATTGCCAAAACATGGTTCGGCAAACTCAGAGAAATGGGAAGTCTGAAATTGCATGATGTTGAGAACATGGTATTGAAAGTTCAAAAAGGCAATTTGTGTTATTTAAAAAAAAACTCTAGAAAATAACCTAAATTTTTATTTAAAAAGTTGTTATTGGTACCGCCTGACACGCCAGACTTCGTGCCTCAGTATTAAGGCTCCACGCAAACCTAAAATTTGATGATAAGCTACCTGACTAAACAAAAATGATTCTTTCCCTTCGATATTTGACGCGAATAAGAGGCCCCATTCATTCAATAAACACCAATTTAAATCCCCCGCCCCCCCCCCCCCCCCCAGCAAGTTGCATCATAATTGGAATAAAATTGGCATAGATCCGAGGACCTATATCGATTTAAAGATCTGGAGAGTAAATGGTCAATTAGGCACCGACCACTTACCATTCTTACCACTAGGCCACAACCACCTGTGTTTTGTTCTCTGCGACTACCCGTTAACCCTAAGTTATTAAATTAATGTTGCTGAATTGAAAACCATACGTCGTCTCTCTCACAACCGCAATCCACAACTTGAAATGGGAACGTTGGACTAGACGTATATAGAGTATAGAGTCCAGACCATAAATAATTATATAATTTACCTTGACACCTCACTCACTCACTCACTCACTCACTCACTCACTCACTCACTCACTCACTCACTCACTCACTCACTCACTCACTCACTCACTCACTCACTCACTCACTCACTCACTCACTCACTCACTCACTCACTCACTCACTCACTCACTCACTCACTCACTCACTCACTCACTCACTCACTCACTCACTCACTCACTCACTCACTCACTCACTCACTCACCCACCCACTCATTCACTCACTCACTCACTCACTCACGCACGCACGCACTCACTCACTCACTCACTCACTCACTCACTCACTCACTCACTCACATGTGCCATGCAGATCTACGTTCATCTGTTGTGCCACCTGTGCCATCAGATCTACGTTCACCTGCTGTGCCACCTGCGCCATCAGATCTACATTTATCTGATGTGCCACCTGTGCCATGTAGATCTACGTAATTATATAATTTACCTTGACACCTCACTCACTCACTCACTCACTCACTCACTCACTCACTCACTCACTCACTCACTCACTCACTCACTCACTCACTCACTCACTCACTCACTCACTCACTCACTCACTCACTCACTCACTCACTCACTCACTCACTCACTCACTCACTCACTCACCCACTCACTCACGCACTCACTCACTCACTCACTCACTCACTCACTCACTCACTCACTCACATGTGCCATGCAGATCTACGTTCATCTGATGTGCCACCTGTGCCATCAGATCTACATTTATCTGATGTGCCACCTGTGCTATGTAGATTTACGTTCATCTGATGTGCCACCTGTGCCATCAGATCTACGTTCATCTGATGTGCCACCTGTGCCATCAGATCTACGTTCACCTGCTGTGCCACCTGTGCCATCAGATCTACATTTATCTGATGTGCCACCTGTGCTATGTAGATTTACGTTCATCTGATGTGCCACCTGTGCCATCAGATCTACATTTATCTGATGTGCCACCTGTGCTATGTAGATTTACGTTCATCTAATGTGCCACCTGTGCCATCAGATCTACGTTCATCTGTTGTGCCACCTGTGCCATCAGATCTACGTTCATCTGATGTGCCACCTGTGCCATCAGATCTACATTTATCTGATGTGCCACCTGTGCTATGTAGATTTACGTTCATCTGATGTGCCACCTGTGCCATCAGATCTACATTTATCTGTTGTGCCACCTGTGCCATGCAGATCTACTTTGACTTGATGTGCCACCTGTGCTATGTAGATCTACGTTCATCTGATGTGCCACCTGTGCCATCAGATCTACGTTCATCTGATGTGCCACCTGTGCCATCAGATCTACATTTATCTGTTGTGCCACCTGTGCCATGCAGATCTACTTTGACTCGATGTGCCACCTGTGCTATGTAGATCTACGTTCATCTGATGTGCCACCTGTGCCATCAGATCTACGTTCATCTGATGTGCCACCTGTGCCATCAGATCTACATTTATCTGATGTGCCACCTGTGCTATGTAGATTTACGTTCATCTGATGTGCCACCTGTGCCATCAGATCTACATTTATCTGATGTGCCACCTGTGCTATGTGGATTTACGTTCATCTGATGTGCCACCTGTGCCATCAGATCTACATTTATCTGTTGTGCCACCTGTGCCATGCAGATCTACTTTGACTCGATGTGCCACCTGTGCTATACATGTCTACGTTAATCGGTTGTGCCACTTGTGCCACGTAGATCTACGTTCATCTGCTGTGCCACCTGTGCCATACAGATCTACGTTAATCGGTTGTTCCACCTGTGTCATGTAGATCTACGTTTACCTGCTGTGCCACCTGCACTTAGACATCCCCTGCTGGGATTCAAGTCAAGTTAAGTTATTTTGTACAAATTTTGCTCTTTTCGGAGTAATCCACACTTCAAATAATCTACACGCTCTTCTAAATAACCGCCACTAATTGAAATAATTATGGATTATTTGACCATCTAAAAGTAATACAAATATTTCCCCTCTTCAACACCACCCTCCGAAAGCACCCTCATCTAACTCCTTCACAGTTCTCCTTCACTATACCCTCCTTCACAATACTCCATCCTTGAGTATATGCTAAGGTAATCTATAATTGTTGTATCAATATTTCAATGAACTTCATAAAAATATAATATAAAAGCAACTTGTCCGGGCTATTTAATTATTTCTATTCAAGTATAATTTCATTATCATGATTTCACTGGAAAAACAATTATTCTAAAATTTAAATATATGCAAATTGATAACAACATCATTAGAATACACAGGAGATAAATTAGCAGTGTAATTGGTAATTTTAAATTTATTTTGATTTATTTCGGGGTTTTTATCTTTTTTATAGTCTATATCCTTTGCTCTTTTTAGTCCCTAGTCTTTTCAGGCCATCTGGATGCTGTTTATTCCCGTTTGTTAGCTTGACTGACCATTCGTAGTGTGAAGAATATGATAGACAGACAACCCTGATTGTAACTGACACGTATTAATAAGCTGTGTTTGATACCTGTCTGTAGTCAACCCACACTGTCAGCTGGTGTCAAACTACAAATGCCACTGATGTCACAATAAATATAGTTTTAACTTGTTTTCACATAGATATTTAGTGTTTTTTCTATGATGACGTTCTTTCTTTTCCATTAGAAAAGTTAGGATTGATCCTAACTTTTCTGGTGGAAAATAGATAAAGTTAAGATAAAATCAAAGGATGCTTATAAAGATGCACCCCTGAATCAGACTATTTCAAATATGGTATATTAAAAAGAACACTACAATAGCGACCAGTTGTTGGTCCTGCATACATAATAGCTATCCTAATAGCCCTTGTACATTTATTCCATTGGTTCTATATCATCCCAATCAGAGATCACCCCTGGCGTACAGGAATAATCTTTATGTCTCAAATCAGACAGAAAGGCATTTGATGATATATAATAGCTTGATAGCTAACAGGTGCCATTGTCCCAGGGCCAGTATTCTCAAAGCGGCTGATCCTGATCTTAGACAAGCGATTGGTCGAGATGGCCATCTCGACCAATCGCGTGCCCAAAATCTGAATCAATCGTTATGAGAATATTGGTCCAGCTGCAAGGATCATTTAATTACATATGTTTTGAAGCAAGGTTTACATTCAATCAAATTTCACTGTAATGGATAAAATAGTTCGGATACTGGAAATGACTTAAAATACTAAATGGCACTTCAACAGGACTATAGTTATTTACTTACTTTCGACAGATGATTCCAGTCTATAGGATAATGTACAGTACATACGTTTAAAACATTCACTGGATTCTTTCTAATAGAGTAGCTTATATAAATCATAATTATATTTGCATGTCTAGTCGAAATAATGTTTCTCAGATCGTATACCTCAAATAGCTCATCCCCTCGAACATTAGATTTATTTTTATTTGATGCCTTGCTACTCCCGTGGCAGAAATCTGAATCAAACCAAATGTCAGGAATACCATCCAAAACCAAATCAACACTTGGATATCGAGAACCGTATAAAACAGGTACGTTCAGTTATAAAATATATGTTAGAAAAAATATTGCACTTTTTATGCACTTTGCTTCAATAATGAGCTTGTGAATCGACGAAACCTAGCCAAACGTGAATCACACGGTCTGGGAATCAAACCAGAAACCCATCGGTCTGCTGTCCAACGAAAAAAGAGGAGATAACTATTCAGAACGATGGTCGTTTCACGTGTTCTTAGTACGTTCAGTGTGTGCGATAAATACTTTTCTGGTTGTTTTTGTACAACAAAACTACATTATTGACACGTTTTAATTAATACTACTATAAAAAGCCGAAAATAATGCAGTATTGGCTTCAATGTACTGCATTTTGACTTTGCAAGGTAGATTTAGTGGCCGCAGTGCAACTTGTAGTGAATTAAGCCAATTAAACACTGTAAAAACATACCGAGGAAGACAACTCTTAAAAACTAAAATTGTAAACTCAAACATTAGAAGTAGCGCCCAGCTCAGTAATGCTTGTTGAATATTAGTATGTATGTATAATAACATAATAACATAATGACATAATAACATATCGTATTGAATATATTACACACATGTATCTAATAAGGCTATGGTACCCAGAAGGTGGCATAATGATGACATGAAGGTCGACACTAATGACTGTTATCTACACCATCGCCTCGTCAAGGTTAATCTGAAAATAGAGCCGTAGTTAACTAAATATCCGTCTCCTTATAAATATATTAGATTAAAATTGAACTATTTAAATAAATTGTCTACGGAAATGGTATCTAGCTGTATCATACATATGTACGTTTACTGTTTCTCACGATGGAATATTTAATCAGTCTAAACTCTAAATACGATACTGTCTATATGTGGATGTATGATCAAATGTCACCATGCTGTGATTGTGAAATAAAATAACCAGGGATATCACTCGATGAATTTATTACACATTTTTGGTCTGATTTAGAGATCAGTGAAAATATGACAGAGCAACGGAATCAACAACAACGTATTCACAGATATAAGAATAAGGTTGGTCCACGTGATGCAATCCCACCAAGCACAATACGTTTACCCTATGTTGAGTCAACAGTTCTGCGACGTTGGCCCACTATTGAACCAATATTGAACCAACGCCTTGTGTTTGCTGGCGTATCTCACGTAAATGTCAATGGGGTTGTGCATATACTCTGTTCCAGACTGTTCAAAGGCATAGAGTGTGCAATACTGTCTATGTTACTGTCTTTGTTACTGTGCACTACAAAGAACTCTTGAAGTCATTCGATAAGAGTAGGGTGCATAGTCCCGACTTCGGGCTTCGTCCTGTCGAGATATTACCATTATTTTGCAGAAAGCGACGTTAAGCAATATTAACTCACTCACGTAAATGTCTCTGATAAATGTATATTATCCTATTAGTACAGTGCCATGCAAAGCCAAAAGGCAGTATCTCTTGACTTTACAAGTAAGCAGATACTGCCTTTTGGCTTTGCAGAGTAGTAGCTGTAACAGTGCCGAACTAATGTCACGTGACAACTATTTGGTGTGGCATTCTAAAGAAACAGCCCAAGGCCAATACATTAATTAGTTAGTTAACCCACCTGGTTAATTACAGAAAACCATAAACTGGGCAGGCTGAGTAGAAAATCGTGGATGAAGCGACCTTGATCTGGATTCAGTCGTCATGGCAACCGCGGTGTGTAAAGGAGGCCAGACACGCCAGATCGTCACGTGGTTATATCGTGATCCAGTGACTGGTCTTGGCTCTGGGGGTGGTTGGTGTAGGCCTACATGTCTCTTTTAGAGCAAAACTTTATATGTTCTTATTCTATATCAAGACACCAGGAAAAGTTTGAGTGACACTTTCACACCATGTACATTTTTTCTACAGAGGCTGATTTATCATAGGTCTATCTAAAGCGCTTATACCCCTATTAGAGTGGTATGAGAATGTGGTATTACATGTACACAGTGTGAGTGGCAAGGGGGTCTGTCGAAAAGTATTTATAAAAACAGATATTGGCCAGCACTTCCCAACACAAGTACACATGGTGACATTGGTTGGGGTTAGCGAGGAATCTCAATAGAGACCCATAGATTCCTTGGGGTTAGGCTTCATAGCAGAGTTACTCCAAGGTCATGGTAAGGTCATCTCAAGGTCACAGCAAGGTCAAATCACCTGAAATCGGTTGAAAATATGTTTTGTTTGTTTTTGCTACAATTATGTTCACTTGGGATGTCTATGATGGCTTGAAACCTACATAGGCCCCAAACATGAACCTATGACGAAACACTCCGAGCCGCGAGGTCACCTGGTTAGGTGAATTATAAGGGTTGGAAGGTTTTTACCCCATCTCATCACTCTAGTATCGCCTCTGTCGTCTATGACAGAAGTGGTCCAAAAATACTTAAAAAATAGATATCTTTAACGAATAATTAGCACTTCCAATAAATCTGTCAGAACCCAACCCGAGTACACATTGTGACATCGCTTAGAGTTGGGCTTCATAGTCACCCCAAGGTCATGGTAAGGTCATTTTAAGGTTACAGAAAGATCAAATCAGATGATAACAGTTAAAAATGTTTTTTGTTGTTTTTGCTACAATTATGGTAACTTAAGAGGTTTATGGTTGCTTGAAACCTACCTAGACCCCAACATGAACCTATACTAAAACGCCCCCAAGAGGCTACAGGGGTATTATAAGGGTTTGAGAATTTCATCAAATCACCTTTGTGACATCTCTGTCTGATATGACAGAAATGGACCAAATACTACATTGATTGTTATGATTTGCCCAATGGCCAGTATACATTAATTAAATCTTATAAAGCCCCACCCAAGTAGACCTACACATTGCTACATAGGTTGGGGTTAGCCCTCGCATCCCCCGACTGTTACCACAAGGTCATAGTAAGATCATTGCAAGGTCACAGCAAAGTCAAATCAACTAAAAACGAATGAAAATAGTTTGTTTTTGTTGCTTTTGTTACAATTATGTTCATCCCAGACCCCAGTAAGGTGCTACACCAAAACGCTCCAAAAGGTTGCAGGGGTATTATAAGAAATTGGGGGGGGGGGGGAGGGGGTACGAATTATTGCTATGTTTAGACCAATTGCCAATTACATCTGACTCTACATTTTATTATTCTAAATGTCAAGACCATCAGAAAAAGTTTGGGTGACACTTTCAGATGAAGTACGTTTCTAAAGAGGTTGATTTATTTATATTAAAAGCTCTTTAAATGTCAGAACCTAAACAGTCCAGTGTCACGCATCGGCACATGTCGCTTAGAAAATGTTATTTTAAAATGATTCAAGCATCTAATTTGGCAAGGAGAACCGTTTCCAACCTATTACCAATGTTGGAAGGGAAGCCACAAAAAAATCGGTTTGTGGTTTATTTGCATAAATTCAAATTGGCCGCAGTCGTAGTCTACTAACTGAGGATGAAATATTTGATCACCCCTAATCTGCTCATGTTTCTAAAAAACTTGAATATAAAATACTTCACTAGAATAAAACACTAAATTAAGTAAATTGTAATTCCTTTAAAAATTGGAGACGTTTAAATTCTTATAATCATGCTGATTTTTTTTCTCATCAGGTCCCAGGGCCTATACACTCGTCATTTTGAGGGCTTGTATGTTGCTGCAGGTTGATTTTGTAGGTTTAGGTGATCATATGCCATTTTGAATGCATAAAATCGTTTATATTTGCGGGGTTTTCTGGTTTAAATTTTATAAAAATCTTGACTAACTCACTAACCTGGAGTTTTATCTTGCTACCGCAACCAATAACTTCAAGTGGGTGAAAATTACTCATATTTGTTTAATTTGAGACCAAACATTTTGATGTTGAAGCACTCTTTTCGTTCCAGTAACAATGATTTGATCAGTTAAGAAAAATGCATTAAAAACGAGTGTAGTCGTGCTTAGCGGTTTAAGGCTTAACCCTTTAACCGCCGGTGCCGCATATATTTGGGTTTTCATTTTTTCATTAGCACATTAAGTACCACATTTTAAACATGTTAAAGAGAAAATGTGACATGTCAAATCTGAATAATTTTCACTCACTTGAAGTTTGGGATCGCGTCAGCGAGACACAACTTCAAGCGGGTGAAAATTCCAATTGAAAAATTTGGCGACTAAAGGGTTGAGGTTTAATATTGAAATACTTGAGTTTTTCGCATTATTGTGATACAACCGCTATATCACAATAAATCATGCCAAAAACTAGAAGCCGAACGTGGAAGACGAAATTCGTAAATATTCAAGAAATCACGACTTTTTTGTACTGCATAGTGACAGGGTTGATGGAGTAGACATAATGTAATCTATGTTATGATGATATTGAGATAAGGTATTGTCTATGTCCGCAGTGTCATATCACCAGTTATTACACCCTTCAGGAATGCGATCGCTAGGTGGACCCACCTGCTAATTGACAGGTGAGGAGCCCGGATGTGGCCAAGAGACGTGACCGTGCTGTGGACAATCAGGGTGGGACGCGCTGGGAGCGCCTCTAACGGTAAACACTGTCATCAGATGACGAGAGCAGGCAGACATGTCGTCTCCTTGGATATGAAAGGGTGTATCTGCCACTTTACAAAGTGGCAGATACACCCTTTCATGTCCAAGGTAGACATTGTGATGTTGTCAAATATTGGTATCATAACCTGATAAATGCGGTAACAAACATGAGTAGTTCGATGGGTTTCTATCTCGATGATAATTTATTGATGTCACTAAAATGTGAAAATAGAGTTATTATATAATTTGTGGTAAAAATGGACACAAATTGAACACTGCCAACGTCATTTCATACAATCTATAAATAGTGTTAATAATTTATCGGCTCTTGTGTAGTATATATATTATTTCATTTGATCATCTCGAACACTGTACAATTCAGAACTTGCTTTGTGTAATTTA